>CM076580.1:639458635-640023871 GCA_034641835.2 Pinus albicaulis
TGAAACCCATCATAAATAGTGCCCCCCTTTGGAGCAACGTTCTACAAATGAGTGTTAGAAAAATATAAGCATATAGGAGATACATGATAACATTCAGAAAGACAAGTCCCTCTATATACTTGTTTTACATCAGTGGGGTAAATCATGGATGAGTTCCCCCTCACACTTAATGAGTAAGGAGATGTGAATGATGGCTCCTCCCAAGAGCTATGTTCCTCCTCCTCTACCAAGTAATCCATGCACATCTTCATATGAGAGTGCACCTCTTCCTTGAAACCTTCCCATATGAAACCACCCAAGAGAGTATGATATGCTCTAATGAAACCAGTGGGTTTGGAAAGCAGGATCTCATAGGTGGCATCTAGTAGTCTCTCCTTGAGCTTGGAGTCACTAACCAAAAAATAAGATTGTAGAAATAGATGACTCCATCAACTACCTTGAACCTTTCATCCACTACTTCCCATCAAGAACCCCACATGTGAAAAGGTCCTTGGAGTATTCCAACATGAGTTGAGAATCCCAATAAGGATCCAAGCTCTCCAAGAATGACAGCGCTGTAGAGGTCTGAAATGCAGCCCCTGTCTCCTCATGGCTCCCATCTTTGACATCCTTGATATCAAAATCACATGTTGGAGCATCATAATCTCCCCTTTTCTGCCCCATTTGCAGCTGATCTTGCTCAAGACAAGATTGAAGAATATGGAAATCAACTTCCCCTCGGAAAGTCCTTGTCTTCCAAAACTTCCTCATTTTGGCCCATATATACAAGAGGGTTAGGATCCCCTTGTCATCTTCAGAAATCTTATTTGTGAATGAAGAGATCATGGGCTGCCCCAAAGATATGGAGCTACCACGTGTCCTCATGCTCATGCCATCATAGATCTCTGATTTCTCCTCTCTCAGCGCAGATATCTGAGTGGGAGTTAGCAATGCCCCTTTCAAGAAATTGCTCATCTCTCTTCTGAATTCATCAGAGATTCTCTGCACTTTACTGGCTTCTCCCAAGGCTCCCTCCTTAGCCAAGTATGCATATGCTACCCAAAGTTGAGAGAACACTTTAGACTTCCTCCCTTCAAGAGGTGCTCCAGGTAAAATACCTCCTTGCAAAGAGGTGTCAAGGCATAGAGTAGAATGTGGATGTAGGTAGACAGATTTTCCCCTGCCCTTATTGCATAGGTCCTCTTGCCTTCTTTATGCTTCCAAGATTTGAAAGAGAGAAGGATCCATGCTCTTCTTCTTGTGATGCCCTTCCTCCTCTTTTCCTTCTTCTATCTTCAAGATCTCATCATTTGACAATGATGGTGCATGCTGCTCATGTGTGATGCCAAGAGCTTTATGTGGGAGATCTTGTGGAACTTCTTGCAAGTATGCAAGAGTTTCTTCCCTTGGAGAAAGTGTTCCATCCTTCTCTTCATGAGGTGCTTGAGGTGCCATTGTCATGACTGCATTATCTCCTACCTTCCCTTTCTCCTCTTCAATGACTAAAATGGCCTCATCATCAACAAGAGACCTTAGATCTTGGTCATCTAGTGAAGGAGGAATCTTCATGCTTTCCTTTTGAGAAGAAAATCCTTCATCAAAAGGATATCTTTCCCTTGGCAAGGCATCAAACAAACTTACACCTTCTTCCATGGTCTTCAGAAATGGAGTTGGATTCATAGACCGTTCCAACTCATGCAAAAGATTTTTCTGATATGGTTTGATAATGTCAACAGAAGATGTTACACATGGAGCTTCATCAAACCTCTTTATCAATCTTGCAATAAATCTTGCATAAGTAGGTGTATTTGCATTTTTCAAGGAAAAAGACTCAAAAAACCACCAAGCATATGCTTTACCTTCAAAATGTAGCGCTGCTACTTTGATGGCTTAAATCTCTGAAACTTTATGTTGTTGCATGAAGTTGTCTAGCTCCTTCACCCAAACCCTAACTGGACATTTAGGTGATCCATCAAAGGTAGATAGATAGAATCTACCCATACCATGCTGCTCCGTCTTTGTTCCTTTGTTCTCCTTGATCTTACAGAACCCTTGGAAGTTAAAGTTATCTTTGAACTCCTTGGATTGATCTTCATACTCCTACAAATACTCTCTAAGAGTCTCCTTCTCGGGTACACCTCCTTTCTTCCTCTTCATGAAGAAATCACAGACAGAACGCTGAAGCTTGGGTGATATGTCTGAGTGCACATATCCATGAGATAAGGATTCAAAATTTTCCTCATGTATAGATCTTGTAGATCTGATCGGAAGATCTTCCTGCTCTTGAAACTTTCTAGGAGTTTCACTATTCCTTCTTCCTTCTTCTTGTTCAACCTCCTTGGAGAGGTTCTTACTGGATCTAAAAAGTGATGAGATTAAACTCATCTTCTTCATCATTCTAACCTTTATCCTTGCTTTACAACACTTTTTCTTGAAGCCTACAGGCTGGGCCAAAGATCTTGCTCTGATACCACTGTAATATCCCAAAATTGGAACAGCTCAGCAAGCCTGCTGAAATAACGCACTTCTGAGAATTTTGTGCATAGAAATGATTTTACAGCTCCTGGATCCCTTAGATAATCTCATCTAAGATCTAAATCCAAAAGGAGAGCAAAAAAAAATCAGACTAGGTGGGTTAAACAAATCTCCCACAAACTAGTCTAGCTGAAAATCACCCAAAGAGAGGGGCTGCAGCTATATGAAAAGGACTGCTTTAGAAATAACACAGATCCACTGAAGATCAATAGGAGGCTGATATGAAGGTTCAGAAATTAGATATATAACAACAAATTAGATGTTATTTATAGCCCATACAGTATACAAGAGAAAGAATGATATTATACAGCAAAAATCCTCAGAAATGAGGTGCCCATATAGTATACAAGAGAAAGAATGATATTATACAGCGAAAATCTTCAGAAATGAGATGTTACAACCATAAGAAAAGACTGCATAACCATGAAAGCATTATTTTTAGGGGCTAAAGCAGAAGTTTATTAATCTTTAGATCTAGAGCAGATCTGTACATAAAAATTTAGATCTAATACAGATCTGCGTACAAGAAATGTTGATCTATACATTCCCCTTGGGGTTTTGTGCAAAACATGAAGCACAGAGAGTAGATCTGAGATCTAAAGTTGCAGATATGTAGAATGATTCAGAAATTTCTGAATAATACAATGGTACAACAGATCAGATCTGAAACAAACATGGACTGGATGGCCAATCCATGGCTCACCAAAGTGATAAGAATATTCCTAACACTGGAGATCTCTCCTCCAAAATGCAGACAAAACACCCTGCAACTTCTCCTTTGCAAATAACGCAGTCGAGGGAGAGAAACTACACTGTAGCCTTTGAGAATGGTTTGGCCTGATGCCAAGATGTAGATCTGAAGCACAATCAGCTAATGAACTCTTCTAGGAGGTTAAAAGACACACTCACTGAGAAGAGCCACTAGTATAGGCTAGATCTGAACAGATCTAGTGTCTTCCACTGCTACAACTCATAAGGACAGCTCAAATCTCAACAGGAGTAGCACTGTAGGTGTAAGGTGAGCTTGGCCTAAAAGCCTGATGTGGAAAAGATAGCACAAGTCTCCTCCAAGAGCTGCTCAAGGAAGGAGGTGGGATTCCTTAACAGGAAGACCCAACAAGGGATGTCTGAGCAGACAATACCTTTAGAAATGATAATGTTCAACAACCTCTTCTTGCTACCCTCTTTTTCCTTTTATAAGATAGGAGTCTTTCCAAACCCTAAACCACTTCATTGGTTTATCCCCTTTCACATTTAGAGTCTCCTTCTTGAAATGTGATGTCCCTCAAAGAGGTTCAATGCATCTAGACTGTGCTGTTGACTTAGTCAAAGATGACCCACTCTTGTGATTTAGACCCATTCACACCTACAGGAGTTTATTTAAATAGCCCAGATATGTATCTATTCACATAGGCATTGATTTATTCTTGGTTTTCAAGAGTTTTACATGTCCTCCTTTACAATTTATTCATCGATCATGAAATGTGAAAATAAACAAGGCAAAATTAATATTCCTATTAGCTGCAACTAATTTAGGAATAATACAACATGCCTCACCAACCACCCTCAACTCGAAATTCATGAGCTAACTGAGTTTATCACACTCTGTTAACTATTTCAAGTGATTATGAGATAATATTACATTTTATTGTCCAATTTAATTAAGGGAAAATTAAATTAGACACACATTTCTTGTTGACTTTTCAACAAGATGTTGTCACAATTGATCACTGAACATTTTTTTAATCAGAATTTTGGCAAGAAATAACAGACTGAGTTGCAGCTATTTTGATGGAATTCTTGTGGTAATATGATTTGACATTGTTTATTCTTATGTTTTGCAAATGTGTGTATCTATTGTGATTTCATATTCATTCATTTTTTTAATGTAATTGTTTCCTAAGTCAGAAAGACATAATTCATTAAGCTTATGCTCTATTTTGGAGGAATAGTTACAGTTTGTTTCATCTTCTTCTAGTAGAAAAGAATTCATATCTCTTATGCTCTTTTCTCAAACCCTGGCAGTATAAACCACTCCATAAAGATATCCTTTTGTGTTGAAGAGCTTACCTACCTTGCTCCATCAGATTCCTGCAATTTTGATCCTTGTTTGCTCTAGCCTAATTTCTTCCCTAACCTATTCATCATCCAACACCTCAAATTCAATAAACCAAACCCTAATGCTACTACATACCTAGCCTAAAATCCTTTTGATCCAGTCATCTTGGTTGTGATCTTATGGAGAGAGCCCTCTCCTACCTAGTAGGGATAACTACTTGGAAAAATATTGGTTTGTGGTTACCTTTGTTGGTCTCTTATCAACCTCAGAGATCCGGTGAAGTGATAACATCTTGGAGACCATACTGGGGAAGAAAGTGAAAGATCTTCCATAATTGTACCATTAGTTGTTCGAATTCTTGGCCTCTGGATGATAGATCTAAGATATCGTTGAGGTTGATCTGAAAAATCTGCAGAGAACCAAGTTGTTGAACAGTGAACATTCTGGCTTCGAGGAGATACGCCAGATCAAATCCTGATCCTCACCCAGCTGATCTAGTCTAAGAGACAAAGAGGCTTGTTCAGAAGCACATATATCAAGGTACAGAAATTCAGTCAAATCCTATTCCATTGGTAAGATCTTCTTCGTTTCCTGCAAAAGTTATATCTCTCGAAGGCATACCTTTTGAGTTAAAATTTGAGCTGTCTTTATTTCGATCCAAGTCTAAAACTTCACTGTCTGATATATTTTTTGACCCATTAAGGATTTCTGAGGTAAAAAAATTATCTGAGATAGATCTTAGTTCTTTAAAACTTGAAGAAAATTTACTCGTTTAAGAAACTAAATTTTAATCATACTTTGACACTAAAGTTTGGAGTCAATTCTATAGGCTTGAAATTTTAGCAAACCAACTTCAATACTAGTCAGAAAAATCAATAATCCAATATCAGCAAGATTCAATACCCATCCTGACACAATCATAGTTAGTTGTTGTTTCTTCGTCTGCATCATCTACTTCATTACCTATTCAACAAACTCCTCCTAATGTCACTCTTATGTTTCATTCAACAGGAATTATGGCCAGATTTGCACCCCTCATCTTACTAGATCAGCTCCATGCCTTACCACAAGGTTATGGCCATAGACTCCCTCTTTTTTATGAGAGTTCTCCAATCACTGCAAAACAACACATAGTTAAAGTCACTGACTTTATTGATCTGGAAGAAGTAGATGAAGACGATGCTAAAATGAGAATCATAGTTCAAAGCTTTTCCAGAGAGGTTAAAACCTGGTTGAGATCATTAAATGCAAAATATATAGCCACTTCAAACCAGCTAATATATGCTTTCATAGCTCGATGGGAGGTAAATAAGAATCCATTACAAATCCTTTCTGAATATAATAATCTGAAAAGGGAACCAAATGAATCAGTACAAGACTTCAGTTCCCGATTCAATAGAGTATACAATTCCATTCCCAATGAGATCAAACCTCCTCCATGGTTGGCCCTCTTTCATTATCTGGATGGATTTGATCCGGACATGGCCTATCAGTTATGAGAAAGGAATCCTACTACATTAGAAGACATGCAGAATAATTCAAGTAGTGTAGAAGCTAATTTTTCCATTAAGAAGTCAAAAATTAAGGGTGAGAGGAGAGTAACTATCAAAGAAGAAGCATCCTCATCCTCTGAAGTAAAACTGGAAACCTTGATAAGAAAAGTAGAAAGGATGGTTGACAGGATGTCCATTACTAAAAGACAGTCGGAACCACAAATTATAAATCCTAACTTCATAGGACAACAATAACAGCCTCAATTCAGAATCAAGCAAAGAGAATAGAGGGTACCTGAGCAACTAGCATAGCCACAGTAGATTCGGACACCCTTGCAACAAAATTATGCTCAAGGAGGTGAGGAAGAAGAATAAGATCATATTGTTGAAGAAAATCACTTTTTTACAGGTGATGGCCAGCCTATATTTTTGACATAAAATGAAGAATATGTTGAGAAGACAGATGTGCCCAAGGATGAAGACTATATTCTAGCCCAGGATCATCAGTTAGAGGTTGAATCTGATGATTATCAGTAAGATTACTTGAATTCCCTCAACTCACAAAAGAGGCAGTACACATTCAAGGGTAGATATGTCCCAATAACTCATATTCAGAAGCATGCATCTCAAAAAAAAAATACTCAACTGAAACAAAATTCTCAAGGTAATCAAAGTAAAGGAAAATAACATGCACTTGTAAGTTAGAACAAGGTTAATCAGCCATCTACAAGATCACTGGGTAAAGAAAAGGACAACCAAAAGAAAGAAGCTACATCAAAGCATCATGCCAACAAAAGAGACATCATTAAAGAGGTAGAGAAATCCATTCCTTTCAGCTTAGAAAATGAAATTTCCAAATTGAAAGTGTCAATACCTTTAATTGAACTTGTCAAGAACAATCAATATAAGTTTAATGTAGCCAAAGTGTTAAAATTAGATCCTTCATCTGATATACTAAATGTTGAAGATGACCAACCTGAACTTATCTTTGGTCCAACAATAGACGGTCAGTTAGAGGATTGCGAAGTTCCCCCATTCTATTTGAGTCTCAGAATCCACCAAAATATCCTTCACAATGCTATGCTCGACTCTGGAGCTTCCCACAATTTGATGTCGAAAGCCAATATGGAGAAATTGGACCTAGATATCACTCGTCCTTACCATGACTTATATTCCTTTGATTCAGGTAGAGTCCATTGTCTAGGTCTTATTAAGGATTTAGTAGTTTCCCTTGAACAAATTCTAGCAAAGAATGTCTTGATGGATGTGGTGGTGGCTGATATACCACCACGATTTGGTATGTTGTTGTCTAGATATTGAGGAGCGTAGTTGAGAGGCACTTTGCAACTAGACTTCTCTTATGCCACCATCCCAATTTTTGGCAATTGAGAGAGTTGTACCAAGAAACAAAGATGAAGTACATGATAACCAACAAAGAGAAGCCTAATAATCATCCAATTAATGTTGTACATACATATTTAGACTCATTTATTTTGTTCAATGATAGCGGTTTGAATGATATAGATAGTTAGCTTGTAGAAGTAAAATATATTCCATAGATTTATAATTGTATTAGAAAAGTTTTAGATAAGGGAAAATAGAATCTGCCAAGTGCTTCAAAGTAGTCATCAGATAAGGCAAAGAAAATTTCATAACAGAATCAAGAAGTGGTCCAAAAACTTGAGACAAAACAGAAATCATAATTCCAGCACTTGGATGATGAAAATGGTCTATGGACCATGGATTTTGATGGTGCCTTGGGGAAATATGGGGAAAGCATCAGAATTTGGATCCAAAACCCTCTTCATCAGCCTGGTAAGATTCCTAAGAATGTTAGATTATGTTTATACAATTTGGCTTTTGATTGTTCTAAAAATGAGGCGGAATATGAAGCAATGATCATCGGTCTCAAGATCTTGAAAATGTTGGGCGCAAGAAGAATTTTAGTATATGGCAACTTCAAACTTGTGATAAAATAGGTAAAAGGGGAATACCAGGCCAAGAATCCATGAATGAGAGCGTACAGGAATGTTTTACTAGATATCCTAAAGATTTTTCCCGAACTTACATTGTCAGTAGTGCCGAGAAATCAGAATCTCATGGCAGGTTCACTTGCTACAACAGCAAGTAATTTCAAGATCCCTATATTTTCCAATAGAAAATTTGAAATCCATGTTTAAGATAAGCCCACTTTTCCTGACAACTTGCGGTATTGGCAAGTATTTTGGGATGATAAGAAGGTAAACAATTTTCTGTAGAATGAAGGAGAATTTGAGAATTATTTCATTGACAAAGTTTATGACAAGGATGATTGGGTCATTGAAGATACCCAAGTTTATATTTTACAGTTGAAGGATAAAAATATTTGAAGAGGTCTCATACCTTTGGAAGAAGTGTTTGATCGATATGATGTGGCTCGGAAGCCAACATTGGTTCCTACGAAAAAGGGTGTGGAGGATGTAAACATCGGAACATCGGACAAGCCCAAGATGGTCAAATTTTCCAAGTCTTTATCTCCTGAGGTAAAGGACAAGTACACATATTTAATTTATAAATTTTCTGATGTTTTCGCTTGGGATTATGCAGACTTAAAGGTTTATGATAAGGGTATCATAAAACACACCATTCCAATTAAGCCCGATCAAAATCCCTTTCGGAAAAAGATAGGAATGATCAACTCAAGGTTGCTGCCATCCATAGAAAAATAAGTGAACAGGCTCTAAAAATTAGGTATCATTGTCCCTATCAGGTTTTCCAACTGGATATCAAATCTAGTCCCGGTAAGAAAGAAGACTGGAGAAATAAGGCTTTGCATAGATTTCAGAAATTTAAACAAGGTGTCTCTTAAGGATAATTACCCCGTTCTCAAAATGGATCAAATTTTACAGAGAGTGGTTGGGGCTTCCTAAATTTCTTTGCTTGGTGGATATTCGAGATACAACCAGATTTTAGTGCATGAGAAGGATCAGGACAAAACTTCCTTCACTACACCTTTGGGTACGTTCAAATATGCATAGATGCCATTTGGACTAAAGAATGTAGGGGATACCTTTCAGCGGGCGATGGACATAGCCTTTGCAGATGAGAAATATGTTTTCCAAGTGGTATATTTAGATGATTTGATAGTTTTCCCCCATTCTGAGGATGAACACTTGTATCACTTAAGGATTGTTTTTCAGAAATGCGGGAAATTTAGAATTTCTCTTAATTTGAAAAAGAGCCTTTTTGCCATGGAGGAGGTCAAAATTCTCAGTCACATCATCTCTAAGGATGGAATCCAGATTGATCCTTCTCGAGTTGAAGAAATTCAATAAATTGACTTTCCATGGAGCAAGAAAGAAATTCAGGCTTTCAATGGTAAGATGAATTTATTACACGGATTTATTTCAAATTTGGCTGAGCATCTTTGAGAAATGACCAACATGTTGAAAAAATAGAATGAGGTAAAATGGTTTGAGGATGCCAAGAAGTCGTTTAATTCAGTTAAGTTTGCCTTAACCATAGCCCTTGTTTTAATCATCCCAGATTATTCAATTGATTTGATCTTTTTCTCATTTGCCTCTGAGCATACATTAGCTGCATTCTTAATGTAGAAAAAGGATAAGACTAAGCAGCCCATAGCATTTTTCAGCCGAACCATTTGGGATGCAGCTCTTTGGTACAATATCATAGAGAAATAGGCCTTGTATTTGGTAAAATCATTGAAGGATATCCGTGTTTATATTTTACATTCACATATTCTGGCTTACGTCCCCAATGTAGAAGTAAAATATGTTCTTATGCAGACAGATCTAGAAGGTAGAAGAGGGAAACAGATAGCAAAAATTTTTTAATATGACCTTGAGATCAAGCCCACAAAGCTGATCAAAGGTCAAGGTCTATAAAATCTCATGGCCGAGTCAAATTTGCATGTTCTAGACATCAACCTTATTTCAGCATTGTTCGATGAAGAAGAGGATGTCACTCGTATACAGGTAATATGTTTCTTTCGTCTCCTTGGTATTATGATATCATATATGTTCTTTAGCATTTGAACCCTCCTCTTGGCATTACTAAGAGTAAGGGTAGGTCTTTAGAGTTGAAATCTTCCAAATACTGCATTTTGGACAGCGCCCTTTATTGGAAAGATCCAGGAGGTATTTTGCTGAATTTTTTAGTCAAAAATGACGCCCAAGAAGTTATGAATGATTTTCATAGAGGAGACTGTGGGGGCCATCTATTCTAGAAGACCACGACTAATAAAGTTTTTAGAGTGGGATACTACTGGCCAACTCTTTTTGCAAACTTGTACAAAACTGTGATGAGTTTCCATGAGTGTCAAATGTTTCAAGGTAAAAGAAAACTTCTTCCTTTACCTTTGCAGCCTATTTTAGTACATGCACCTTTTCAGTTGTGGGGACTTGACTTCATTGGAGAGATTCACCCTACATCATCTGCACAACACAAATGGATATTAACGACCACCGACTACTTCACTAAATAGATTGAGGTGGTACCAACAAGGCAAGAAACAGATCTAGTAATTATTTAGTTTTCGGAGACTAACATATTGTCTCGTTTTGGTTTTCCTCATAAGATTATTACTGACAATGTGGTAGAATTCAAATCAAAAGGGATGGTTGAGTTTTGTGACAAATATAACATCAAGTTGGGGAACTCAACTGCCTATTATCCGCAAGGTAATGGCTTAGAAGAATCCTCTAATAAGTCTTTGATTAATATTATAAAGAAGATGTTGGAGGCCAACAAGAAGAACTGGCACAAAAATCTTGTAAATGCTTTGTGGGCAGAGAGGGTGAGTAATAAGAAATCTATAGGAATGTCCCCTTTTCAGTTAGTTTATCATGTAGACACTGTTTTTCCTACATCACTTGTAGTCCTAGCCATGAAATTGTTGCAAGAAGCAGGAAGTGAGGAGAATGCTTTACAACGTCGAATAAATCAGATGATTCACCTTTAGCAGACGAGAGATGAGGTATTTCAGAACACCTCAAAGCTTCATGAGAAGATAAAGAAGGTGTATGACTGCAAAACCAAGGCGGCTAATTTTAAGCTTGAAGATGTAGTCCTCTAGTGGGATGCAAGGAATGAGGAAAAGGGAAAGCATGGAAAATTTGAAAACTTATGACTTCTTGCTACTGCAACTCCTCTAAGCCAGATCTACGACTGGGTCCTTTTGCCTCCCTCTCTCCACTAATGAAAGTTATGGAAAGGGCCATATAAGATCTCATTATTCCATGGACAAAATGCTTTCATACTGAAGGACATGAATGGAGAAGAATTCTTAGGAGGACTGGTTACTGGTAGGCTCCTTAAGCATTATCTTTTCTGATGCAAATTTCAAATTTCTCAACTCCATTGTAAATATCGGTTTAACTTTCTGCAAAGTGTGAAGTGGAGAATCACCGAAGCTTGGAGACCGAGGTGAAGGCCATAAATTTTCATTGGTTTTTTGCTGTAGAAATTTGTTGAATAATGAATATTTATCCACTAAGATTATCTTGGTCACACACTAATTCGAATTCATGCATAACACATAACCTCTTCTACAATTGATCATCAATTTGCGGAAATAGAAACAGTCGCATGCACACATAAACACAATATGTAATGGGGAAAGCTTATAGCTGAAAACCCCCAGCTATTTTTTATATTATAATGGAAGAGAACATGTAACAATCTCAGTAGAATACTCCTCACAAGTACTCAGTACTGTCTCCAAAGGTTACACACAAACTAGCTCAGTTTTGAACAAGTCACAGGTTCAAAACTCATCCACTATTTGCCTGCCTCTACTACGTAATCCAAGTTGGTGTAATGAGAGATCCAAGTTCGAATCTCCTTGGCTTCAACTGCGCAATTCTCATGGGAAATCTCCTTCAATGCTTGTGCAAATCTCATGCACAACTGATGTCGCAACTAATAGCAAACTCACCCTTTCATCTACCTCTTCCACTGGTCTTCACTGAACTGTCCATGCATTGCAGTCAACTGATGTGTTCTTGAGTTGAATGATGAGTTAATAATTAGTGAATTAAATAATATTTAATTCACTCCACTATCTCTAGTGTATTACTAGTTAAACTGTAATACAACTAGTTCAACTAAGTTAAATAGAACACAACTCCACTAACTCGTTCATCAACTCCACCAAACTCCGCCACTTGAGTTCTAATCGAAGTCAACCATGCATGAGTCAACAAACACTTAGAATAATGGCGTAATTCCTTCTTTTCAAAGTATGGGCCACATCCTAGTTCAACTAAGTGTCGCAATAGATAACCGAAAGTTTATAGTCCAAATATTATTAAGGGCTAATAATATTCGACTCGATCTATTTTTAGATGTGCAGCCTAAAAATAGGACTCTGACTCCTGGGGATGTCTAAAAATAGAGGTCCATATATTTTTACCAACTCAACCAATCATCCATAAATAGCATCCTGAAACTCATAGACCATGATCCATATGTCTAAAAACAGACATAGTCTAAAAATAGACTTTGCGCCAAAAATAGCCTGCGGGCCCACTTAGTGAAGGCGACTTCATTTCACTAAGCTCCATCATCTTGTTTCATTTTCAACACTCCCTCTCAACAATATATGGATTATCTGCAACCCCTATCTTGCCTCTGTGGAATTCGAATTTGCTCCTGGTGAGCGCCTTCGTCAAGATGTCAGCATCCTGATCCTCCGTGGGAATATATGAAAGTAACATGATTCGCCGTTGCCCACAATCTCTGATATGATGGTACCTGATGTCGATGTGTTTGGATCTATGATGAAATAATGGATTATCCGAGAGTTTAATGCAACTCTGGTTATCACAATAAATCACAGTAGGCTCCAAGTGCGACCCGAAGAATCCGACGAGGATCTTCCTCATCCAAATAGCCTCGCATGCAGCCAAGCTTGCCACATGTACTCCTGGTCAGCTTTCGAACTGAAGTTACATTCCTGCCTGCTGAACGCAGAACTTTCATCAACTCATACCGAAAAGTCCTCCAGACAGTTTTTCGGTCATTGGGCTCCCGTCTAATTCAAGACGGGGTTGAAGCTGCCAGTTTGCTCCAACCTCCTGTCTGGATTACGACATCCCATGTCACCAAGATAACATGCAATATTATGCTTCCTTCAGTTCGCCTTCCAGAAGAGCTTGGTAGGCTTAACCATCGCTTGCGAAAGCTGGTTAACTGCATAGCATATATCAGGTCATGTATTGACCAGATACATAAGAGACCCCACCAACTGTCGATAAACAGTGGCATCCACTACCTCCGCTGAAGCAGCATCCTCCTTCCTCCATCCACCAGGAAGATGAGCATCAACAGGCTTGCAGCCATGCATGTTGAACTTCTCCAGTATCTCCTAGGCATACTTACCCTGATAAACAAACAGTCCATCACTGCGTTGCCAAATTTCTAATCCCAAGAAATAATGAAGGAGGCCCAAGTCCTTCATCTCAAACTCTTTTGCAAGATCCTCCTTGCATGAGAGTATCAACATCTACTACCTCACAAATCGGCCTAGGAAAAAGATAAGCCAAAAGAAGAATGATCAGCAACTTCCCTCCACCACAATCTGGTACAGGTTAGGATCCGCCTCACTCTTGGAGAATCCAAGTCCGGTAAAGTAACTTTCTATCCATGTGTACCAAGCACGAGGTGCTTGCTTCACCATACAAGGTTTCGAAAGCCCAAGAACATAATCTCACTCTCGAAGATCTCAAACCTTCAAACAAGCTTCAGCAAGCACCTCCTCCTCAATGACTCCGTTGAGGAACGCAGTCTTCACATCCATCCGATGGATGTGCCATCCCATCTGCGCCGAGAGAGCTAGGATCGTCCGTATGGAAGAGTACCTTGCGACAGGTGCAAAGGTCTCCTCATAATCGATCCCCTCGATCTGTGAGAAGCCACGGGCGAAAAATCTCGCCTTGTACTTCTCCACACTCCCGTCAGTCGCCTGCTTCACTTTGTAGATCCATCGCAAACCCACCACTGATTTCCCTTCCGATCTTGGGACAATCTCCGATGCACTGTTTCTGATGATTGAATCATATTCTTCGATCATGGCATCTACCCATGCGGGTTTCTCCACAGCTTCCTCAAAAGAGGATGGCTCCGTCATGACACATTGACTCACAAGAGCCATGTATCCAGTGTACTGATCCGGTGACTGCCTCTGGGCTGCACACTTAGGTGTCCCATAACCTCTCCTACATCTTGAGCCGGCCACTTTCCAGTGCGCTTGTGCCCTCTCTCGATATTGGCGCCGCATGAGTGGCTTCTTCACCATGAACTTCCTCTTTGTGGCTGATCCACATCTAGAGGCTCATCTTTGGGAATAAGAAGTTCCTCCTCCACATGCAAGTGTGGCTCCCTCTCCAGCGACAACTACATGGCTTTCACCTCATTGAATTTTCTATCCCGTCGCATGTCAAAAGTCACCCGAATGTCTGGAAAATACACAGGATAATTATGGGTGTATCAAGAAATTTCACAAAATATTCCAATCTCATATGGATCCAGCTTCTTTCTATCCTTCACATATAGACAAAGTGAATGCACCTCACAGAGACAAATGCCTCTTTGGCTGTAAAACGTCTCTCCGGTACTCAAAAGCTAAGACTTGTAGACAAATTTACTATGACATACACTTATATTTGCATGCCTCAGCCCACAAGTGAAGGGGTAGGCCCTGATCATGCAACATCGCCCGTGAAGCACCCATGATCGTTCTGTTCTTCCGATCAGCAACCCCATTCTGCTGTGGGTTATGGGGTGCGATGAGCTCTCTCCGAATCCCTTCTGCACTGCAAAATTCCTTGAATTCAGTAGAGATGAATTCGCCACCATTGTCGCTCCTAAGAGCCTTGACATGCTTCCCCGATTCCTTCTCAACCAGCGCCTTAAATTTACAGAACTTTGAATATGTCTCGCTGTTCTTCTGCATGAAGAAGATCCAGCACTTCCGAGAGAAATCATCAACAAATATCACATAGTACTTGTGCTTTGCTGTCAAAGCTACTGAGAAAGGACCACACACGTCTGTGTGAACTCTCTCAAGGATCGTCGTGGCGCGACTATCCTTCTCGTGAAAGGTGGCTTTCACATACTTTCCCAAGGTACACCCCTTGCACTGATCTGACTACGCAAGAGGGCCCTTAGGAAGCCCAGTAGAAATCTACTGCAGTATCTTCAAAGCGCCATGGTGAAGGTGGCCCAATGTCCTGTGCCACAGCTCGCCATCATCATCCCGGCTCACCACTGCTTCCGCCTTGCATGCCATTGCTACGCAGCCATCTACTTGCAACTGATAAAGGTTCTTGACTTGAACCCCTATCTTCTGGGTCTCTCCGGTTGTCTTACTGCGCAGGAAAGCCTTTCCTTCGCTGAAGACCACATCATACCCCTTGTCTTCCAACATCGCCACAGAGATCAGATTCTTCATCAATCTTGGTACATGCAATACTTCCTTCAATATGAAGGGTTTACCAGACTCCCTCTCAAAGGAAATGGTACCGATATCGGTCGCACTGTATCTACCATCATCGCCCATCTCGATGTGCACTCCAAGATCTTTTTCCTCCAGATCTGAAAACAGATCTCGATCTCCTGTCATGTGAAATGATGCACCACTGTCCAAGAACCATACTGATCCCATCACACTTGAGACCAAGCATGCGATCAATGAAAAATCCAGTTCAAACTGGGAGGCCAATGCCTCTCCCGCTGCAGATCCCGTAGCCTTCTTATTTTTCTTCTTCTACTGACAATTTGTGGCATAGTGTCCGTGCTGGTGACAGTGAAAACACTTCACCTTGGACATGTCTTTCTTCTTTCCTTTCGCACCAGACTGAGAAGCTTTCTTTATCTTCCCCTTCTTTGCTTTGGTAGCCAAAGTGAAATTTTCTTCATCAGATGCCTTTGATGAAGATCCGTCCCTGGTAGTCCGCCTTATCTCCTCCTGCATGAGATCTGCCCAAAGTCGCTCCCATCTTGGCAACTTCTCCCGTCTATTGACAGAGTCCTGATAGGAATGCCAACTTTTCGGAAGACCAAGGAGAGCCAGGTCCACCAAGTCCTCTTCATCGACAATCACCCCCACACTTCCCAGCTCATCTCTGCATTGGATGAACTTCGTGAGATACTTCGGCATACTGTCGCCTTTCTCCATCTTAATATGTATGAGTTTATCCTTGAGCGCCAGCTTCCTCTGGTCGCTCTTGCTCTGGAATAAATCTGTCAATGATTTCCACATCAAATATGGAGAAGCTTTTCCATGCAAGCTGGATACAATGTGATCCTTCACGCCCTCCAATAGAATCCTTCGACATTTCGCCATCTTCTTTTTCCAAGCCTCAACTTCAGCAGGATCAGTAGGCTTTTGGACATCCATATCTACGAACTCCTTCAACCCATTATCGTCTAATACTGCCTCCATTCGGTCTTTCCATGCAACATAATTCGAACTGCCCTCAAGGGCATACTCGAGTCACAAACCGTTGAAAGACATTTCAACTCCGGCACCAAGAAAAACTGCTGCAAAATTTGAATTCCAAGCTCAAAACTCAACTGCTTCTGGATCTGTGAGAACAAATTATTTCTAGCACAGAGATCGACTGTAGGGGCGTTTACTGGATATATCACCTTTCAAGGAAAGGATGGATCCAGAGGCTACCTGGCCCGTTACAGACTCTGTCTACCGAAATAATTGTAATCACTGTAATAGATCTCGATGATCAATTCTCCGCTCCGATACCATGTAGAAATTTTCTGAATAATGAAGATTTATTCACCGAGATTATCCTGGTCACACACTAATTCAAATTCATGCATAACACATAACCTCTTCTACAATTGATCATCAATATGCGGAAACAGAAAGTAGTCGCATGCGCTCATTAAAACATAATCAAGCACACATATCAACACAGTATGTAATGGGGAAAGCTTATAGATGAAAACCCCCAGCTATTTTGTATATTATAATGGAAGAGAACATGTAACAATACATAGCACAATACTCCTCACAAGTACTCGATGTATGATTATAAAGGTTACACAAACTAGCTCGGTTTTGAACAAGTCACGAGGTTCAAAACTCATCCACTATTTTCCTGCCTCCTCTTGCGCAATCAGTTGGTGTAATGAGAGATCAGATTCCCGAATCTCATAGCTTCAAGCTTGCGTAATCCTCATGGAAATCTCCTCCAATGCTTGTGCAAATCTCATGCACAACTGATGTCGCAACTAATAGCAAACTCACCCTTTCATCTACCTCTTCCACTGGTCTTCACTAAACTGTCCATGCACTGCAGTCAACTGATGTGTTCTTGAGTTGAATGATGAATAAATAATTAGTGAATTAAATATTATTTAATTCACTCCACTCATCTCTAGTGTATTAGCTAGTTAAACTAAATACAACTAGTTCAACTAAGTTAAACAGAACACAACTCCACCAACTGTCTCATCAACTCCACCAAACTCCGCCACTTGAGTTCGAACTGAAGTCAACCATGCATGAGCTCACCAAACCCCAAGGAATAGCTTAATTCCTTCTGTTAGGTGCATGGGCCACATCTGTAGCTCCAACTAAAGTGCTGCAAGAGGGTAAATTGAAGTTTATAGTCCAAATATTATTAAGGGCTAATATATTTGACTGACCTATTTTTAGACAGGCAGTCTAAAAATAGACTTCGACCTGTATGTCTAAAAATAGAGGTCCATCTATTTTTACCAACTCGACCAATCATCCAAGAATAGCATACTGCAACTCCTAGACCATGCTCCACATGTCTAAAAATAGACATAGTCAAAAAATAGACTTTGTGCCAAAAATAGCCTGCGGGCCCACTTAGTGAAGGTGACTTCATTTCACTGAGCTCCATCATCTTGTTGCATTTTCAACATTTGCTGTTTTCAAACTTAAGTCAATTTTGAGTCAGTTTTTAGTCAGTTTGAATTTGTTTCCAATCAGTGTAAGATTTCAGTCTTCAGGCTTTTTTCGGCTTTTGACTCCATGCCTAAGGGATAGGCACTTGGTCTACAGTGTTCTTGGCACCTCGAAGGAGCTACCATCCCCAGTTGGAGCCAAATTTAGTGTCAGTATTTTCATCCTTCCACCAGTGATCAAATAAAATCTTTCATGCCATGTTAAGGGTGCTATTCTGAAAATTTTGTCATTCCATTAGGTCATCATGCAAACATTTGGTCACTTGGTGCAGATTTAGGTCAAATATCACTCCTTTCAAAATTTTATAAATTTTTTTCTCATTTCACCACCTTGCTGAGTGTACCATCAGTCTTGACTTCTCATCATTATTTCAGTCATTTTCATCATGGTTTCATTCAGTCAGAGTCTTCATTAGGTCTTAGGGTTTCCAAGGTCATAAAATCATCATTTCATTGCATAAAAGCCCAAAAAATGAAGAAGTGCCAATAAAGAGATTTTCATCAGTAGGTTTGATTTGTATATTTGATTTTAGAGAAAAATGCAATTTTATCTTTTCCTAATTTGTAATAAATTCTCAAAGTTTCAAGTAGCTGCACACTCAAAGTTCCATCAGCAAATAAGCCAAAGTTTTGAAAATTCAATCAACATTCCTAAGTCATAAAAAGATGAAGTTCAGTGATCCAATTTAGAAATTAAAGACCAAGAGCAATGTAAAGTCAATTTTAAGAAAGGAAAGTTGGGTCCCAAAGTGATGTAATGACATTTCTCCAAGTATAAAGGCTCTCAAAGACCAAGAAGACATTCATTTCCATCTTCAAAGCATCGATCTCTCAGTCTCTCAAGCAAAAAATCGAGTTTTCCTTCAAAAAATTAAACTCTGGACCATTTATCTATGCTTTTTTCACAGACACTACGCTTTTTCCACAGGCACTACACTTTTTCCTGATTTTCGATGCGTTTTTTCTCTACACGCTGCACTTTTTGCAGAAGGGAGCCACAGTCCCTAAACTCCATTGTAGAGGTTTTCATCATCAATTCATGGTTTCTACAGCTATTAGAAAGTAAGTGGCACCTCTATATACCCTCCTTTCATGCTTGAAGTGTCAATTTCATGGTGTATATCGTTCATTTCATTTTATGCTATATTTTAAGCAATTGAAACCATAGTTCCTAATTTATAAATTAAATCGCTCTCCCAAGGACTCATACACCTTCCCTACACCTTAAATTACTCCCCACTACTCATACACTTACTCATTTCCCATTCCCAAATCCCTATTTCCTAAACCCTACCATTCTAGCTATGCTTTCCTAGGCAGCTACATACCCCCCTGTAATACAATTTCCTACCCTATTTCCTTAACTATTTCACCCACCCATTACATACCTAAGCTCACTAATCCCTTCCTATATTCCCTCAAATTTTCCCTTACCCATTTCAATCCCCTAACCCACTATCCTACTCCCTTTCCCTTCCTTTTCTTCCCTAGGGTTTTCAAACAAAAACTAAGCATAATGAAAAAAGAAAGAAACACAATGGAGGAGGAAAGAAATGACAAAGATGAAGAAAACATGTAACAAAGGAGGGAGGATTTTTAGATTGGAGCCAATAGCTACAAGAGAACTCATGGCATCACCCTTAGCTGTCAGATGTTTCCATCATGTGGGTTGCATTGAATTATGTGAGATGGTACAAAGAGTTCAAATTCACCCTACTTTGTCTAGGGTTTTCATCAGAAACCTCCAAAATAATCAAGTGACTATAGCAGGGGTGACCTTCACAATCTCCACTGATATCATAGCAGAAACAAAAGGGATACCCAATGTGGGTGAAAAGTGGTTTAAGACCAAGGATTTAGATGCCCAGTTGTATGAGCCTTATCTCAAGGAACCTTACAAACAACACATAAAAAAGGTCTTTCCTTTTGCCCAGTTGTTGAACATATTTTCCCCCATGATGAAAATCATCATGAAATACTTCATTTGTGAGGGTAGATTCTCCAGATTATATAACTATCACATTAGGTTTCTCATACATTTTACTAGGGTGAGATTTCTCAACCTCCCCTACTACTTGTATAGAAGCATTGATAAAATGGCCTTCATTGTCCAAAACAGAGATTTTGAGCTTTAGATGAATAGCCTCTTCCATCACTCTATGATCAAAATCATTTTGATTCACCACCTTCATTAGCTGAACATATCATGGGAGAATTTAAAAGAGGATGATGTCCTCACTATAGGTCCAATTCAACCTGCTAGATCTATTCCACCCACAGTTTCATTTCCTCATAGGAAGACTAGGGAAACTAGAAGGGCTACAGTGAAAGAGGCCAAAGAAGCCAAAAAGGCCAAAGAAGTCAAAGAAACCAAAAAGGTAAATACCTACCAGAGGGTACCTAGGCATGTGTTTTCTCAACAGATTGTGGAAGGGACTTGCCTTCTTCATCAACAAAGTAGGGAAAACAAAAGCAAGAAGAGATAGTTGTCCATGAAGAGGAAGACCTTCATGAAGAAGAAAGAGATTTTGAGTTGATGGAATTGGATGAACAAGATGATCATGAGGCCTAAAATCTGATCATAAAATATAAGGATGCCATAATGAAAGAACTGCAGGACAACATGGAAAGAGCACAAATTGTCATATCATTCCTTAAACAAGAGAACAAGCAGCTAAAAGACAAGCAGGTACTCATAGCGTTAGAACTGCTAAAGGAAAAAAGACAAGACATCAAGGGTAAGGAAATGATGGAACATAATGACTCTGGCCATGATGATACTCAAACCATCAAGACAAAACCAAAAAAGAAGAGATCTTAAGAGATATTTAGAGCAAGAGAAACATGGGGTAGAGCAACTCAGTTTTGAGGAAAGGATTGCAAAGGAAATTGAGGATGACAGAGAGGTGTGGCTTGATAGATTTAACCTTCACCTTGAGAAGCTCCTCCATGAGGAAAAAAAGACAATGAGATTCTCAGACACATGGCCAATAAATACATCACTAGAAACAAGATTTTCAACATTAATCTCAAGCAGTTGAAGGACAAATAAAAGCAAACCCTAATTGAGCAAAAGGGGGAGGATAAACTTGAGATTCTTGCTGATGCCTCCCTAATTGCTTGAGACACCTCATCAACACTCCATATAACAATTTTGATGAATTTTGGGCAAGCTTTCAAGTTTTTGGCATTTCTGATAATTTTGATGGACTTTTTGCACAGTAAGCCTGCAAAACGCGCGGCGTGGTCCACGCTGCACTTTTTTGTGGAGGCCTCAAAATGACAAATGGGTTGCGGATTTGGATTTAGAGATATGTATACATGCAATTTTGACTATTGGCACTAAAAAAATGGAGCTTTTGACAGGTGTAAAAATGCAAAAAACCTCTCAAAAATCAACTTTTTGCCTCATTTTTCAGACCTTCGCTGCACTTTTGGAGCAGTCTTGGGAGATCCAATTTTTGAGGATCTTCCCTCAACCATTTTCCAAAATTGAAGGAATTTGGGACAAATACTAGAATATATTTTCAATGAGCCATATTGGGCTCAATTTGGACCTCGGGAAGGAAGTCAAAACTTCATTTCAAGGCCCACAAATCGCTTTTTCCCAGCCACATTGCGCTTTTTCCAAGCACGTTGGGCTTTTTGCAGTTCCCCGTTTTCTTTAAATTTTCCAGTTTTATCATTTTATGGATGAATTCAGTGACTTTTTAGTGATGTAATGATGAAATGTAAATGTAATTATGTCAAAAATAGTTACTAGGGGTAGATGCATGATGTAAATAGGTAATTTTGGTCAAAGTGAATCAGTTTCATGAAAGATAGGGATGAGTTGTCTAACCTCCTTAATCACTAAGATTCCAGTTGAGAATTTTTTGGATTAGCTCCACAGGTCAGGGATTCGACCCCTGAGCTAGGGAGAATCAGTTTTGGTTTATATTATTCACTTATTTTCTCATGGAAAGGGTTGGATGTTGTTGGATTGATCACTGAACTTTTTTTGTAATCAGATTTTTGCTAAGAAATAACAAACTGAGTTGCAGCTATTTTGATGGAATTATTGTGGTAATATGATTTGACATTGT
The DNA here is from genome assembly GCA_034641835.2 of Pinus albicaulis. NCBI lineage: Eukaryota > Viridiplantae > Streptophyta > Pinopsida > Pinales > Pinaceae > Pinus > Pinus albicaulis. The sequence goes on from CM076580.1 coordinate 639,480,745, forward strand.
TTCTTCTTATGTTTTGAAAATGTGTGAATGTATTGTGATTTGATATTCATTCCATTTCTGAATGTAATTGTTTCCTAAGTCAGAAAGACAAAATTCATTAAGCTTATGCTCTGTTTTGGAGGAATAGTTACAGTTTGTTTCATCTTCTTCTAGTAGAAAATAATTCATATCTCTTATGCTCTTTTCTCAAACCCTAGCAGTCTAAACCACTCCATCAAGATATCATTTTGTGTTGAAGAGCTTACCTACCTTGCTCCATAAGATCCCTGTAATTCTAATCCTTATTTTCCCTGACCTAATTTCTTCCTTGACCTATTCAACATCAAGCACCTCAAATTCAATCAACCAAACCCTAATGCTACTATACCTAGCCTAAAATACTCTTGATCCAATCATTTTGGTTGTGATATTGTGGAGAGAACCCTCTCCTACCTAGTAGGGCTAGCTACTTGGAAAAAGATTGGTTTGTGGTTACATTTGTCGGTCTCTTCTTAGCCTCGGAGATCTGGTGGAGTTATAAAAAATACTGAAACTCAGATCATTAAAAATAGGTTCTATCATACCCTAAATTAGTTGCTACTTGCCTTAAACAAGTCATCCCATTGTTTGTTTTTATCCATGAAATTTTCACTGCTTGAAGTCCAGCTGAAATGCTCCATTGAGCCACCAACACACCCCTAGACTGCAGTAAGTGTTTTGCAGAGCACTTAATCCCATTCAAAGTAGTGTTGCAGAGCACCTAGGCCCACTAAACAGTTCATTGGTAAACTTTGAGTGAATTGTTCAAATGATTGCGGGAATCTTCCCACTTTCTAGTTGCTTCCAGAAGTGGTTCCAGCTATCATGCTATCTGATAATTTCGAATATGAACACCATGGAGCCATTAAATCACTTATCCTCTTATCGCATTGAAAAATGAAACTCCCTCATCCATTTATGGAAAACCCATTCAATGACCAATTAATGCCAAAATACCCTCATTTCGTATAAATTGAGCATTGATTATAGTGAAAAAGGAGATTGAATTTTGTAGTGTTATGCTGGTGAGATTATATCTCTTTGAGGTATTGTTTGTAGGTAATGTTATGTTGCTGGAGTAATGTTGTTGATGTGATGAGGATGTACTGAAGGTGGAGCGAATTGACATTGAATCAATCCAACTGGTTGTAACTTCTCCTTTTATCTTATAATAAAGAGATTTGTTCTTTTCCCAATACATGTGTTCATGCTTTTATATATGGATTTTCAAATGCAATCGATTCAGTTTGATTAAGATGAATAGATCATATGCCTTTATTTCATTTTTTGTCTTCTGTTAGTAATTGTAGGTATCAATCAAACAAGTTCAGTTGTAGAGCGACAGGAGCGACAAAAGGGAGACCAAGAATAGCGAAGGATCACAAGTAGGTGTTCTTATCTTATATTGTTATCTTAAGGAAAAGGTCAAGAGTCTTTCTTCTATTTCTCTAGGTGCGTCCACCACACTTAGGGAAACTTATCTATCCGTAGGTTTGATTTCCGTAAAACAAATTGTCGACTTGATCTAGGTGGATATTGGTGAGCTTGGTGTCCAGCATTGACCAGGGGCTGGACCAAAATGTGCCAAGGAACCTGTTGTCCTGATCTAAGATGATAGACTGATAGGAATGATCCAGGTGGATATTGGTGGCCACCCACCTATTCCATTTGAACCCCCACCATCGGTTCTTTCATTTTTTCACTTTTAGCACAACTTACTATTTTTAGCAGGTTTTTGGGTCCTGAACATCTGGAGCCATTTTGAGGCCCTAATGATCCAGGTGGATATTGGTGGCCACCCACCTATTCCATTTGAACCCCCAACATCAGTTCTTTCCATTTTTAAGTTTCAGCACAACTTAATATTTTTAGCATTTTTTCAGGCCTTGAACTTCCAGAGTCATTTTGAGGCCCTAAACAACGTTTTTTGGGAAAATCGGGAGCAACATGAGTCTTTAGACCAATGTTTCTCACTCAAAATTTGTATTCCTTAGACAGACCTTTCTAACAAGGTATTGAGAGCATCAAACAGAGATCAGATGCCAAAGTTACGTCCTCGGGAAGTTGAAACACCAATTTACCCAAATGGGACCCACAATTTTGGCGCTTCATCTCCTAGGGTTAGGTTTTTGGATGTTTAGGGTTTTCCATTGTTTCTCAACAATAAATAGGCCTTCGATCCTCATTGTAACATAGTTCAGAGGCCTGTAGCCGTCACATCTCTTCTTAGAGATACACTACTAGTGCCCTAGCTCGTTTATTTCCATTATGTCTGTAAGCATATTTCAGTCATTTTTTTTTAATAAAATGACGTTTTTTTCTATTGAATCTATGTTTTTATGTCTATTTCTGTATTTTATTTTGTTCCATCATAAATGCGGATCAGTGGTATCAAAGTGGTTTTCTCTTTCTCTGCTTTTCTTTGCATGTCCCAAACGTGGTCAGGGTATAAGGAGTTATGGCTTGATATGGTTGAACCGTTGCTTGATCAACCTAGAAAACCCCAATGACCCCCCATGGCAGAAGGAAAGAAGGATGAGAGAGTAGGATAACTTATCAAAATCTTGCTCGAGGAGGCCCTCGAGAAACAAAGGAACGCGATGATGGATAAATTTGCCCAAATCCTTCAACGGCTACCCACCGACGACACATCTACATCCAGCATGTCTGCCCGTGGGTCCATGACATATTCGACAAATCCAATACCCAGTTTAGAAAAATTTTCCTCATATCATGGAGGATCTCAACGCAATGGGCACCATTTCTTCCTAAGGGGGGAGGAATGATCCAGGTGGATATTGGTGAGCTTGATGTCCAACATTGACCAGGGGCTGGACCAAAATGTGCTAAGGAACTTTTTGTCCCAATATGAGATGATAGACTGATAGGAATGATCCAGGTGGATATTGGTGGCCACCCACCTATTCCATTTGAACCCCCACCATTGGTTCTTTCAGTTTTTCACTTTCAGCACAACTTACTATTTTTAGCAGGTTTTTGGGTCCTGAACTTTCAGAGCTGTTTTGAGGCCCCAATGATCCAGGTGGATATTGGTGGCCACCCACATATTCCATATGAGCCTCCACCATCAATTCTTTATATTTTTAAGTTTCAGAACAACTTACTATTTTTAGCATTTTTTCGGGTCCTGAACTTCCGGAGCTGTTTTGAGGCCCTAAATGATGTTTTTAGGAACACTGGGAGAAACATGGGTCTATAGATTGATGTTTCTGACTCAAAAGGTGTATTCCTCGGATATATCTTTCTAACGAGGTATTGAGTGGGTCAAACGGAGATCGGATCCCAAAGTTACGTCCCCAGGAAGTTGAAACACAATTTACCCAAACGGGACCCACAGTTTTGGCGCTTCATCTCCTAGGGTTAGGTTTTTGATGTTTAGGGTTTTCCATTGTTTCTCAAAAATAAATTGGCCTTCGAGCCTCATTTTAACATATTTTAGAGGCCTGTAGCCGTCACATCTCTTCTTAGAGATACACTACCAGTGCCCTAGCTCATTTATTTTCATTATGTCTGTAAGCATATTTCAGTCATTTGTTTTTAATAAAATGAAGTTTTTTTTCCGCTACATCTCTGTGTTTTTCTATTTCTGTATTTTATTGCATTCATGCATAAATCCAGATCATGACTCCACTGGTCAAACACTACCCACATTTGTATACATAAAACATCTTTAGTTTAGTCTTGGAAACATCAAAAACACAAAACATGTAAAAAACATGGTCAAAACATTTTACCTATAGCACCCCATTGAGCGCCTGCTGGTAACATCAAATCTGGGTCTCTGCAAAAATCCACCCCTGCATATGGATTCTCCTCTATGACGATATGTTTTCATTGGAGCCAAGTAATGAATGCAGTAGAGAATGAGATCGATAACTAGCCAACATGTCTAGCCATCAACTCTACCCATCGCTGCATCCGTGGATCCCTCGGACCAGCTACACCCATTGTTACATGCTGTGGCTGCATCAATGGAATTTGCTTCAGAATGAAAGTGATCAAGATCAATCCATATCTAAAATTATTCGTCCTTCCACTTTTCACTTTGGTCATTTGTTCTTTCATCTGAGAGAGTATTGCTTCAGCACAGTTGAACATGGTCAGCTTGAGGCACTCAAGCACATACTGCATGTATGATCTATGTAGAAATTATATAACATATGCATTATATATCCAGATTCTCCTGATCTAACAATATTTATCTTCTTGCTAAATACAGAATCCTTCCACTGTTAATCATTTGCGGAAATTATAAACTCAATTGCAAACACATGAAGCAATAAAAACAATCGCACATAACATAGTTGTTTAATGGGAAAGCCTGAAGCTAAAAACCCCAACTATCATATATTATGTATCATGGAGATCATGTAACAATCTCATACAAAGCTTAGTACATCAAGCTCTCAGTACAATCAATCGTCACACACTAACAAGAAGAAATATGCAAATCCATGCACTGATTTCTTGCACTTGATAGCCTGCCTCCACTGCACAATCCCTGCTGAAGAAGACCCCTTAATGAATTCGAATTGGCCTTTCCTTGACTGCACAATCCTAATTGGCAACTCCAATGTGTGTGTGATGCAATCAATGCATCACTATAGTCACAACAGATAGTCCATATCACCCTTTCACCTACCTCTCCATTGGGTCTCCACTGGAACTAACATGCAATGTGGTTAACTGTTGTATTTGTTCAGTTGATTAATGAGTTATTATTTGTGAATTAATTAACTAATTAATTCACTCCACTCTCACTAGTGTATCATTTAGTTAGACTAGATACAACTAGCTCAACTGAGTTTAACTCCAATAAATGAGTTAAACTGAATAACAACTCCATGAACTACTCTTCCAACTTTGTCATAACTTTTCCACTTCAGTTCTAACTGAGTTCTCCATGCATGAATCACCAATCAACCCTAGGAATTGTGTAATTCCTTCAGCCCACTGATTTTCCAAATCTGTATACTGAAATTAAGTGCTCCAAGAGAATAAGTTGATATTTAGAGTCTGATTATTATTAAGGGCTAATAATAATCGACACTTCTATTTTTAGATCGACGATCTATAAATAGACTTTGCCCAATCTTCTAAAAATAGAATTTCATCTATTTTTCCAACTTGACCAACCATCCACAAATAGCATCCTGCAACTTCTGAAATATGATCACCATGTCTAAAAATAAACATAGTCTAAAAATAGACTTGCACCTAAAAATAGCCTGCGGGCCCACTTAGTGAAGGTGGTTGATTTTCACTAAGCTCCATCATCTTGTTGAATCTCAAAACTCCCTCTCAACAAGATAGGGATTATCCTTCACCCTAATCCTGCCTCTATGGTATTTGAATTTTCTCCTGGTGAGTGCCTTCGTCAGAATATCTACATCCTAATCTTCCGTAGGAATGTACTGAAGCAACATGATCTTTCGTTGCACACAATCTCTGATATGATGATACCAGATATCAATATGTTTAGATCTATCATGAAACACAGGATTAATTGAGAGTTTAATGCAACTCTGATTATCACAATGTATCACTGTAGGATCTAAATGTGAACTGAACAAACTGACCAGGATCTTCCTCATCCAGATAGCCTCACATGCAGCTTGACTTGCTGCCATGTATTCTGCTTCCGATGAACTGAGTGCCACGGATCTTTTTTTCCTACTATACCAAGAAAATTTTGTAGATCCGATACTGAAAACCCATCCTAATGTGTTCTTTTTGTCCATTGGGATGCTTGCCCAATCTACATCCGTGAAGCCATGCAACTTCACCTCATCCGTCTTTCTGTACCATAAACCATACTCAGATGTGCCACTCAGATACCTTAGGACATGCTTGCTTGCCTTCCAAAAGAGCTTGGTAGGCTTAACCATTGCTTGTGAAAGCTGGTTCACTGCATAGCATATGTCTGGTCTTGTATTAACTAAATACATGAGCTAACCCACCAACTGTCGATAAACAATGGCATCCACTACCTTTGTCGATGTAGCATCCACTTTCCTCCAATTTCCTGGAAGAAGAGTGTCGATAGGCTTGTAGCCTTGCATGTGAAACTTCTCCAGTATCTCTCGGGCATACTTGCCTTGAGACACAAACAGTTCACCTTCCCGCTGCCATATTTCCAATCCAAGGAAATAATGAAGGAGGCCCAAATCCTTCATCTCGAAATCCTTTGCAAGATCTGCCTTGCATGAGTGTATCAACTGCTCATCACCCATTAGTATTAAATCATCAACATAAAGAACAATGATTAAAATCTTACCCTCCACCACAATTTGGTATATGTTTGCATCCGCCTCACTCTTGGTGTAACCAAGTCCGGTGAAATAATTGTCGATCTAAGTGTACAAAGCACAAGGTGCTTGTTTCAGCCCATACAACGCTCTTTTGAGCCTGCACACATGCGACTCGCTGCTGAAGATTTCAATTCCTTCAGGTTGCTCAATGTACACTTCTTCCTCAATGATCCCATTAAGGAATGCAGTCTTCACATCCATATGATGAATGTGCCAACCCATCAGCACTGAGAGAGAAGGGATGGTCCTTATGGAAGAATACCATGCGACAGGTGCAAAGGTTTCTTCATAATCAATCCCCTCGATCTGTGAGAAGCCCCGAGAAAAAAATCTTGCCTTATACTTCTCGACACTCCCATCAGCAGCTTGCTTTACCGTGTAGATCCATCTTGATCCTACAACTGATTTACCCACCGGCCTTGGAACAATATCCCAAGCACTGTTTTTGACAATGGAGTCATACTCCTCCAACATGGCATCTACCCATATGGGCTCCTGCACTGCTTCTTTGAAAGAAGATGGCTCTGTCACGATACACTTGCTCATAAGAGCCATGTATCCAGTAAAATGATCATGTGATTGTCTCTGTCTGTGCTATGATGTAGGGACTCCTACATTCTGTGCCGCATCAAGCTTCAGTCTCTCAGCTTCTATGGTACACTTTCTACCTTTTCTGATGTTTAGTTCTGCATGAGTGGACTCCTCCACTCCATGAATCTCCTCCTGTGGCTGATCCACATCTAGAGGCTCATCTTTGGGAACAAGAAGTTCCTCCTCTACATGCAAGTGTAGCTCCCTCTCAAGTGACAACTTCATGGCTTTCACCTCATTGAATTTTATATCCCGTTGCACCACAGTCATCCGACTATCTGGAAAATACACACGATAATTATGGGGTTTTTACGTGTACCCCAAAAATATCCCAACTTCTGCAATCGGCTCCAGCTTCTTCCTAGCGTCCTTTGTCACATGAATGTAAACAGATGAGCCAAAAATCTTCAAATGAGAAATATCAGGCTTCTTACTAGTAAAGCTTCTTCAGGTGTACTCATGCCAAGTACTCTATGAGGACAACGGTTTTGCACATAAACCGCAGTGTTGCATTCTTCCGCCCACAAGTGCATCGGTAAGCCCTGGTCATGCAGCATAGCTCGTGCAACACCCATGATTTTTCTGTTATTCCTCTCCGCGACCCCATTCTGCTATGGGTTATGAGGCACTATGAGTTCTCTTCGAATTTCTTCTTTGCTATAGAAGTCTTTGAATTCGCCCAAGATATATTCACCACCATTATCGCTCCGCAGAGCCTTCACTTGCTTCCGTGACTCCTTCTTCCCCAATGCTTTAAACTCACAGAACTTTGATAATGTTTCGCTCTTCTTCTGCATGAAGAAGATCCAACATATACGAGAATAGTCATCAACAAAAATAACATAATACCTATGTTTTGTTGTTGAAGCAACCGAGAAAGCTCCACACACGTCTGTGTGAATTCTCTCTAGGATCACCGAAGCACGGTTCTCCTTCTCATGAAAGGTGGTATTCACAAACTTACCCATAGTACATCCCTTGCACTGATCTGACTGTGCAAGAGTACCGTTGGGAAGTCTAGTAGAAATCTGCTGCAAAATCTTCAAAGCGCCATGGTAAAGATGGCCCAATCTCCTGTGCCATAATTCGCCCTCATCCCGGCTCACCACTTCTTCTCCTTTGCCCATCATTGCAGCGCAGCCATATACCTCTAGCTTTTATAGATTATTAACTTAAATCCCTATCTTCTTGGTTTGACCCGTTGTTTTATGTTGAAGGAAAGCTTTTCCCTCACTGAAAACAACGTCATAACCTTTGTCTTCCAACATTGCGACTGAGACCAAGTTCTTCTTCAGACTTGGAACATGCATAACTTCTTTCAACATAAATGGATTACCTGACTCCCTCTCAAAGGTAATGGTCCCAATGCCAGTCGCACTGTATCAACCATCGTCGACCATCTCTATATGCATTTGGAGGTCCTTCTCCTCTAGATCACTAAACAACTCCTTGTCTCCCGTCATATGGAAAGACGCACCACTATCAAGATACCACACTAATCCCATAGCGCTTGAAACCAACCATGCGATCAAAGGGAAATCAAGTTCAAATTGCGAGGCTAAGGCCTCTACAGCTGCAGCTCTAGCAACCTTCTTGTTCTTCTTCTTCTATGGGCAGTTAGTGGTGAAATGCCCATGTTCGTGACAGTGAAAACACTTCACCTTGGACAAATCCTGCTTATTGCTTTAGCTTTGGATTTTGAAGGGAATTTCTTCCCCTTCCCTTTCCTTGCTTTGGCATCCAAAGTGTAATTATCTTCATCTTCATTCTTCGATGAAGAGCCATCCCTGGTACTTCGCCTTATCTCCTCCTGCGCAAGATCCGACCAAAGTCGCTCCCATCCCGGCAGTTACTCCGGTCCATTGACGGAGTCTTTGTAGCTATGCCAACTCTTCAAAAGCCCAAGGAGATCCAAGCTCACCAATTATTCATCATCAACATTAATCCCCACACTTCCCATTTCATATTTGTAGTGGACAAACTTCGTGAGATATTTTGGAATACTGTCGCCCTTCTCCATTTTTATTTTTTTGAGCTTATCTTTAAGCGCCAACTTCCTTTCGTTGCTTCTGATTTGGAACAAATCTGTCAAATCCTTCCACATTGCAAATGGAGTGTCTTTCCAGTGAAGGTTGGACACAATATGGTCCTTCACACCTTCCAACAGAATTCTTCTTGTCTTTGCTACCTTCTTTTGCCATGCGTCAAGTCCTGCAGCATCACTAGAATCCGGCTTAGGAATGTCGCTATCGATGAACTCCTTCAGTCCATTATCCTCCAACACCACCTCCATCCTGTACTTCCAGGCTATGTAATTCAAGCTACCTTCAAGAGAATACTCCAATCGCAACCCATTGAAAGACATTTCAAAGAATACTCAACTGTCGCACCAAGAATTTCTGCAGCAAATTCGAATTTTCCACCAGCACAAACTCAACAATTCTTCACAATTGCAATATTCAATAATTAACACTGCTTCGATACCATGTAGAAATTATATAACATATGCATTATATATCTAGATTCTCCTGATCTAAAAATATTTATCTTCTTGCTAAATATAGAATCCTTCCACTGTTAATCTTTTGCAGAAATTATAAACTCAATTGCAAACACATGAAGCAATAAAAAAAATCGCACATAACACAGTTGTTTAACGGGAAATAGTGAAGCTAAAAACCCCAACTATCATATATTATGTATCATGGAGATCATGTAACAATCTCATACAAAGCTTAGTACATCAAGCTCTCATTAAAATCAATCGTCACACACTAACAAGAAGAAATCTGCAAATCCATGCATTGTTTTCTTGCCACTTGATAACCTGCCTCCACTTCGCAATCCCTGCTGAAGAAGACCCCTGAATGAATTCGAATTGGCCTTGCCTTGACTGAAAAATCCTCATTTTCAACTCCAATGTGTGTGTGATGCAATCAATGCATCACTATAGTCACAACGGATAGTCCATCTCACCCTTTCACCTACCTCTCCACTGGGTCTCCACTAGAACTGACATGCACTGTAGTTAACTATTGTATTTGTTCATTTGATTAATGAGTTATTATTTGTGAATTAATTACCTAATTAATTCACTCCACTCTCACTAGTGTATCATTCAGTTAGACTAGATACAACTAGCTCAACTGAGTTTAACTCCAATAACTGAGTTAAACTAAATAACAACTCCATGAACTACTCATCCAACTCTGTCATAACTTTGCCACTTCAGTTCTAACTGAGTCCTCCATGCATGAACCACTAGTCAACCCTAGGAATTGCGTAATTCCTTCAGCCCACTGATTTTCCAAATCTGTATACTAAAATTAAGTGCTCCAAGGGAATAAGTTGATATTTAGAGTTTGATTATTATTAAAGGCTAGTAATAATCGACACTTCTTTTTTTAGATCGGCGATCTATAAATAGACTTCACCCAATCTTCTGAAAATAGAATTTCGTCTATTTTTCCAACTTGACCAACCATCCACAAATAGCATCCTGCAACTTCTGAAATATGATCACCATGTCTAAAAATAGACTTGCACCTAAAAATAGCCTGTGGGCCCACTTAGTGAAGGTGACTGATTTTCACTAAGCTCCATCATCTTGTTGAATCTCAACAATCTATTCGCAACATGAAGTGTCAGGCTGCCAACTAGCTTTTCGATGGTGAATAGGATAGTTCACAAAGGCATATCATGCACATCCCTGATGTTTATCTTTCCATCCTTGATAGGCTCTGTACCTAGCCGACAAAACTATCGAATGTAGCCCCTCACTGTCTCACCTCCATGGATGGAACCCGCAAGGGAAATGGGGGAACCACGTCTCAACAAACCCGTTAGAAAGTAAATATCATCAACTAATATTGGGAGCATTTGTCCCCAATGTGAAATGCCTGCTCTGTCGGGTCCAATGAGTGAATCATGAACTATAATAGTTCCAAATGTTGCCTCATCCCTGATAGTTTAAAGTACTTGAGTAACCCACAATATTTGAGGGCTCTCAAAGTACTAGGATCCTTTAGGGCAACCATATCTTGTTCCTCATGTTCTCTTTCTCACCATGTAATTTACATTCTGATCTGATCAAATCCTGAAATCAAACCATAAGATTAGTTAGGATCCATTTCATGTAGATAACTGAAGAATTTTTGGGCACAAAACACAAATCATATTCATCAACTGCTCCCTAACGCACCCCTGCTTCCTAGACAGAGCATTGTAGAGCACCTAGGCTTCTGTCCAGTTCCTCTGCAATGCACCTTTCGACACGCAATGGTGCGTTGGTCCTAGGGCATTGTAGATTTTCCGTAGGAGCCCCAAAACCATAAAAAACCTGTCTGAAACTTTAAAATAATGATACCAATAGAAAGAGAAAGGTTAGATTTCTTACCTGGTCTTGACGGCACGAGAAATGGTCCACAAAATCTGTCACAATTAACTGCTGAAGTTTGAGGGCAAAACTAGCTCAAAGCACTCAAAAATGAATGGTAAATGTGAAATGGTAAAATGACATGGTAAATTCTCATTTAAATGGTCCTTGAAATTATTTGATGCATATTTAATGAATCAACTATAGTTTTTTACCTATTTTTACTATTCAATAGATATGTTTAATCCGTTTGGTGGTTCTTTCAGCAGATTTACAGCTAGTACAATGAATTTGACATGCATGATATTAAAATGAACTTTGACCACAGAGCACACTTTTATCTCTTTTTCGAGCTCTATTAAGCATCGAAAAAGGAACCCCCCTGGAGTCCTCTTTTAGCTCTTTTCAGACTCCCAAAACATGAAAATATTTCCGAGCACTTATCCTTTCGATCTCGTAAAATGAACTAAAATGACATCTACTCAGCATAAGTTTAACCCTTTTCTGGACTGGGATAGATTATTTACGAAAAAGGAACACCCCAGTCGAATATGGTTAGGAGGTTCTCTCAGGTATTATTTTACGCTTTTTTAGACCTGAGGGACAAACTTACAAAAAAGAACTTGTGGAGTTTTCTTTTCGTCCCTTTTTCATACTCTCTAAACATGAAAAAGGTCTGATTTTTCACTGTCGTTAGACTCGTTAAATAATAAAATAGTGATGGACTTTTCCATCATGACAAGATCAAGTTTCAATTTCACTAGACTCGTTAAAACATAACATAGCAATGGATTCACCCGAAGGGTGGAATTATACATCAAGCATATGTTATCCTCCTCAAGCCTATTAAAAAATAAAGAGGTATTGATCAGCAATGATTGAGGAAAATGGGAAATGGATAAATCACTTTATGGTAGCAAGTCGCTCTTGAACATGACACTCATTCACTTCATCTCTGTGGCTATCGAGTTGGGTTATCTGCTTGATGGTATATCATACCTATGGTATATCATACCATCCATCACTTTGATTTTGGGTCAATGCAGCCAAATCATTGAGTGTCATTGATATGTTCAAGAGAAGTCACTCATTAATTCCTCATCCTTTGCAATACTCATAAACTTTCATTTCATGACTCCCATCCCTGAAAATTGCTTCATCAGTTATATTTTGTCTCTGAAATCATTACTCCCATTTCGTGTCGTTGATGGGGGGTAGATCAAAACCCTCCTGTGACGAGTTGCTTCCTGTCAACATCAACTCATCATCCAGGAAGTTGACTTAGAAATACCCTTCCAATACCTTCGAGCTTGCATACATCAATGGAAATTTTCTCTCTTCCAACGACAATTTGACATCACTGGCCTTCGACTGAAAGACTTTGTATGGTGTTCGACACCAAATCATATATTCACACCATGCAAACTATATTGCAATACCTTGAGAGCCATTATCACCTTCGGTGGTTTCTCTCCCTTCTGTTAACGGGTTACATCATTGGTTGGTAATCAGATGGTGTCTTCCCATGTTCAAATTCATATCACATATTCGCATGGTTAGACTCGTACTTGAGCGATCGAATGAATGAGATAGAAGGACCCAGATCTAGTTTCATCCATCTGGGCTGCGATTTCAGGTGTAGTACCACATCATCCGTATGATGGCTTTACACAGATGGTCATCCTATCATGGGTCTATATCTATAGACAACTTTCTGATTTATATACATGTTATGATAGTTTATGTGTTGAGTATGGGTATGCATCCTGTTGTATCTCAAGAAACAATCCCTTGGCTGTGGTAAGGAGTCAATGCTTAAGACATTTTGTAAATGTATGTCACAATTATAATATCAAATGGCCTCTGCTTAACACCTTTGGAATCTAATTATTTAATACACTTGTTTGGTCAATTTAGTGTGTCCTAAATTGCTGCATTTAATTTGTCAATCCGGGATTCGTAAGCTGATGAAGTGTGGTGCACAATATGTGCAAGATAACCTATTTCTTAACTTTTTGTCGTTTTTGGTTTTCTAAGGTGAAATGGAAATTCTAAAATAAAAACAAGTATGGTTATGTTTGTTCAAGGAAATGATATCCTCTATAATGATTTACCAACTTGAAACTTAAAAAGGAATTTGAAATTTACAATGACAAAACTTGAAAGGAATTTGAAATTTACAATGACAAAACTTGAAAGGAAATGAAAATGTACTGCTGAAATGAAAAGGTGCTGCTAATCTAATAAATCAAAACAGTGAACTAGTGAGCATGAAACCAAACTATTCTTGCTGTTGTCTAAACACAAAAGAAACTATGCTGAAAGAAATCCAAAAGTTGCATTAAAGTAAATCTAAATCAAATTACATCAACTTGTCTTCTGATCCCTCATCATTAGTCCAGCTATGATTTTCGGAAGTAACCATAAACAACTTGAGTAACTGATATCTAACTTGCAGAAAGTAAACTAATATCAAATCATACATTCATAATTCAATCCCTCACCATCAGTCCAGCTGTGGCTTTCGGAGGCAACTGAAGATGTCATGCACAATTTAATATATCTAAATTTGCAGAAAGGAAAATAATACTAAACTACACATTTCATAATACAATCCCTCACTATCAGTCCAGCTGTGGCTTTCGGAGGCAACTGAAGATGTTATGAGCAGTTTAATATATCTAAATTTGCAGAAAGGAAACTAATACTAAACTACACATTTCATAATAAAATCCCTCACCATCAGTCCAGCTGTGGCTTTCGGAGGCAACTAAAGATGTTATGAGCAGTTTAATATATCTAAATTTAACTACTGAAGCAAATAAGAAAAACTGAAATGAACAAAGCAATACTAAAATTAAACAGAAACTAAGAAAAACAAATTAGTAGCAGAATAATGTTAATTCCATGTCATTAGTCAAAAAGTTATGCAAATGCCCGGGATGCCTATCTATAACCTGAAACAAGAACACTGATCAATGATTAATAACATAAAACATGAAAGACAGAAGTAAAATGGAAAGTATGAAAAACAGAAATGAAGCATATATACTATGAAAGATGCAATGTATAAACATGTGAATGGATTATGGCACAATGAGCTTTAAGGAAATAAAACAAGAACTATACAATAATGCACAGAACCTTGGCAAGTGCAGGGGCCCTCTACACCAGCCTTGGAAACGATCTTCAAATACGAATTTCGGTTGAAAACAGAGTCTTCTTATATTAAAATGCAGTCATTACAGAATGGTGATGTTACAGCACAAGTGCAGCGTAATTACATTACAGAGCAGACTAATAAAAGCTAACACAGACTAATAGAGACTAATCTATATGCGTATACAAACGCGTTATTTATAACGGAGGAAATATAACTGATTCCTAATGTTTATGCTAGTGGTAGAACACGTAGACCATTACATCCACGGATCTAGGATCATGGCCATATTGGAAAGTAAATCTACGAGGAGTGGATGTTTGAATTCGGCTATGGAGCCATGTACAGATGTTGGTTTGTCCTCCTCAACTTAGAAACGGCCGTATGAACCTTCACATGACACGAAACAGAGCCTTGTCACCGTGGGACTCTACGGTTGACTTCCATGTGGACACCTTTGACCGCGGCCTCTTTAGACGGATTTTCTCGAGCCAATAGGACACGAACCATGTCCACATCATTTCAGACTTGCCCATGTGGATTGTTTTTTTTGAAGACACCTGTAGCATAGAGTTTCACAAAATAGCTGCGGAAAGTTGCAGCAGCTGCGGAAAGTGGCAAGATTCTGCAGCTGAATGAACAAAATCTAAATCAAATAGCAAACAAAAAAATATAATTAAAAACCATGTTAGATGCTCTTTTTCAATTAATATACAATGATATTGACAACTTGGGAGGTTCAGGTGAGTGAAAAAGGTATAGAAAAGTGTATGGAAAATATGCAGATTTGAGACTCAACATACCCCCACTGTGAAGGTGTTGCATGTCCTCATGCAACCAAAATTTTGATAATCTTTCTTCAGTTCATGTGCCTTGACACTTCAGCCAGCACATCCAATCCTCTCCTCCTCTTCCTTGGTGCTGCCAACATTCTGGGTTTCCTCATTAAGCACCTAAATTTGATATTAACCAGTGCTCTGCTTAACTTCTGGCATTTCCTTTTCAATTTCTTGTTCTTCTTCTGCCATATTCCCAGATGTAGCATGGTATTATCATGAATGATTTTGTCCAATTTACCTTGTTCCTTCAATGTCTCATTTTCATTTTTGATGTGTCTATTCAAAAGCTCTAGCTCAAAGATTTCCTGTTTTAATGATTGGACTAAATCATCCTGTACTGTGTGAGGCGGGATGGACGAAGTACTGGGGCCGGTAGCTGCTTTTTCCAGAGATTCTATATAGTCATATACTTCATGTTGCTTGGGGTCTATTTCAGGTGTCATTTTTATTGGGTTGTCCCCAAAATGCCGTGAAGGAGAGTTATTTTCAAAATCTGGCTGAGAAGGGCTCACATCAACATCTTGCTGAGAATGGGATGGACTATGTTCAATGTCTGACTGAGAATGAAATGAACCAGGTTCACTAACTGACTGAGATGGACTATGGTCAGCTGGGGACTGTTCAGATGTTTCCTCTCCTAAATCAATGAAATGAGGACCCTTAATTTGCGTTTTCCTCAATTTCCCCTTAAGTCTGCTGCTTCTTCTCACACGTTGTGGTACACTATCCTTTTGTTTTTGTTTTCCTTTCTCTGTCTTCTTGGCCATAGATGACTGTTTTTGAAGATAAACTAATCTTTCAGATAACACTTGATGATCTTCTTCAGAAGAAGAAGGGGTTTGATGTATGGCCTCAATAGTTTTTCTCTCTTTTGGTGTTATTGGCTTCTTACCCTTGATTTCTTTCTTCTTCCTCTTTGACAGTCTCTCTTCCTTATCAGTTCTTTCAATTATAGTAGTAGGAGTATTTTGAATTTCATCAATTGTTCTTTTTCTCCTACTTCTTCTTGCTGTGCTACCTTCAGGAATTTCTTGAGTAGGAGTAATTTGGGTTTCATCATTTATTCTTTTTCTTCTACTCCTTCTTGTTGTACTACTTTCAGGAATTTCCTTAGGTTCCTCAAAGAAATTTCTAACCAGAAATTGTTCCCATGTGTCTTTCTTCTCCTTTAACTCTTTTTCAATCAAAATTTTTACAAGACCGTGGTGATATAGATGTGGTTCTACATCTCCTAAATGCTTCTGAATAGTCACAGACATTTTCTTCAAGCTATTTAACAAAAAATATGGGAGATTGAGAGCTTGATTATCTAGAAAATTCATCAGTAACCTGGTATGGTACATGTACATGGACCCAAAACGGCCTTCACAGGTAATGAATTTCTGAACAAATAGCAGCAAAGTAGCCCATTCCTCTTTCAATGCATGAACAGGAATTCCTCTTTTAAAAATATTTATGTCCATACCTTGGTTTCGTAAGATTGTTCTCCAGGCTTCATCACTGATGCTTTTATTCTTAAACCAACGCTCACCCTCCTGAAGAAGTTCCGTGGCAGATGCTATAGATGCTTCATTGACCGCAAACTTAAGGTCTCAAATGTCTACTTCCAAGCCATTGAATGACCTTGCGAATGCCTTTGTCACTTCTTTATGATAACCTCTAAACTTCTGGATAAACCGCAGCCATTTTTCTTTCTTCAATATCTCCCTTAATTGTGGATATCCCTCCATGAACTTAGGTCCTTCCGGTTCTACTCTTAGCAATTTACCCATTTTTTCTTTCTGCTCTTCAAAGACTTGCCTGCGTGGAGGATTCAAATGGAAATAGAACGGCTGAATCCACAGAGATGAACATAATGACTGTGGGTAGATATCAGAGAGTGGAAATGAGCACAATGAAAGAAATGGAGTGAGACAGAATAGAAAGGGGTTTCGTGAGCACAACAGAGATACGGCTGTGAGATTGACAGAGTATAACACATTCGGCAACGTTTTGAAATTTGGTGGTTGCGAAATAAATGTGAGCATGGTTCAACAACGGCTATGGATTTATGCGGCTGTAAGATTCCGTGGTCAAATCAAATACGTCTCATTATCACCGGTGGAATATTGGATCATGAGTAAAAATTGGGGGTTTAATGATGGAACCGTTTGAGAATGAATGCGAGAGGATAATATGGAGATCGTGAAAGGTTACGGAAGTTGTCAATATAATCATTGCACATAATGGATGGATCTTATGGTTTAGAACTATATAAAAATGTGTTTTTCAATGCTATTTGAAATAAATTTTACTCATACCTTTGGAATCTTTGCCTTTTCCCTTGATCTTCAATTAGTTGCTCTTCATTGGTATTTTGAATGCTCCATGTCTTCATTTTTTATCCTCTCACCTGAATTTTATTTCATGATTATGGAAATAACATCTGACTGTACATTCTTTTGAAAACAGAGTAGTAGCTGCGGAATCTGCTTCTGGCTGCGGAAACTGGAGTCAGCTGCGGAAACAGATGTCAGCTGCGGAAACTGACACAGCTGTTATTTGGATGAATGAAAATGAACAAATGAAAAATGACCAGATGGAAATGGTCATGAAAAAGAATTTTATTGATGAAATGGAATGAAATGGATAAAATGAAGTGGAATGGAGTGAAATGAAGTGAAATGAAATGGAATGAAGTGGAATGGAATGGAGTGGGTGGTGACAAAACTTTGTGAAATGAAATAGAGATTTTTTTTTGGGAAAATATAGAGTGTCAGGTGTTCCTGATTTTCACCCTATATTTTCTGTTTAAGAATGCCAATCAGTGATTGGTTTTCAGTCTTATACAATTTTTTTTTTTTTTTTTTTTTTTTTAAACTGAAAAGAACAAAAGCTAGGCTGGTGGAGAAGAAGAATTCTTCTGTACCAGCCTGATTGTAGAACTTTCTTGAAACATTTTGACAAAATCCTCTTTTGAGAGTGGCTTATGATAAACTTTCAATCTATGGCCATTCACAATAAGAGGAGTTTGAAACTCATCGATGGTCTTGATTCTTACCGCTCCATTGCTAAAGATCTTGTCAATCTCATATGGCCCAAGCCAATGAGTCTGAAATTTTCCTTGAAAATCTTTAAACTTGGAATCAAATAACAATGCCCAATCTCCTTCTTGAAACTTCTTCTCTTTGATGTACTTGTCATGCCATTTAGCTCTTTGATATTGAACTAGATCAGTTCTTAAAATTGCCTCTGTCTGATCTCATCTAGCTCATTCAACTGCTCCATTCTATGCTTTTGGGCTTCTGATAAGTCCATCCCCAACTGAACTGCTATCTTGAAGGTCTTGACTTGGAACTCAATGAGGAGCAAGACTTCTTTCCCATAAACAAGTTCATAGGGAGAATGTCCTGTTGTATTTCTCCATGTAGTTCTGTAGGCCCACAAGGCTTCAGGAAGCCTTTCTGCCCAATCTCTTCTATGTAGATGAACAATTTTGGTGATGATACTTTCAAGAAATTTGTTTGTGGACTCCACTTGACCATTTGCTTGTGGATGGTAAGGAGTAGATCTTCTGTGCTTGATTTTGTATTCTTCCATCAAATTTTCCACCAAATTGGATGTGAATTGGCTTCCCTGATCTGTCACAATTTCTCTTGGAACACCAAAGCGAGTAAAAATATCCTCATAAAGAAAATGAACAAGTGAATTTTCAGTAGCAGATACTAATGCTTTGGCTTCTACCCATTTAGTAACATAATCAGTACAAACCAATATATACTTCTTTTGCTTAGATGGTGGATTAATAGGTCCGATGAAATCTAAAGCCCATTTTTCAAAGGGTTCAATGAGTACCTGTGTTTGCAATGGCATTTCATTTGAAAGGGTAGGTTTCCCTACTCTTTGGCAGCTGTCACACCTTTTGACATATTGTTTTGCATCTTTGAAGAGGAAAGGCCAATAATATCCTAAAGAGAGGATTTTATAGGCCGTCCTTTTGTCTGCAAAGTGTCCGCCGCATGGTTCATCATGACATGCCTTAAGAATATCAGGCATTTCATCTTCCCCGACACATCTTATGATCACAAGATCTGGCCCTGTTTTAAACAATTCGTTAGAAATCCATGAATATTTTGAACTCTCCTGAATAATTTTTCGTTTTTCACTTGGAAATAAATGTGAAGGAAGTTTCCCTGTAACCAAATAGTTAGCAATATCTGCATACCAAGGAGTCTTAATAGTTACTGCAAACAAGTATTCATCAGGAAACTTATCCTCTACAGGAGAATCTTCTTTAGTATTCTGAATCCTAGACAAGAAATCAGCTACTGTATTCTGTTTTCCTGGTCTATCCAACACGGTAATATTGAATTCTTGCAAAAGTAAAAGCCATCTTGTCACTCTGCCATTAGTAACAGGTTTGTTCATTAAATATCTAATTGCAGAATGGTCAGTATGAATAAAAGTTTCATAGCCTGTTATGTAATTTCTAAACTTATTAATTGCATGAACAACAACTAAAAACTCTTTTTCAGTCACAGTATAGTTCAACTCTGTGGGAGTCAAATTTTTACTGGTATAATAAATGGCATAAGGAACTAAATATTTTTGACCCAACACAGCTCCTAGAGCTGTATCTGAAGCATCCGTAGAAATATGGAAAGGGGGTTTCCAATTTGGTCCTCTCAAGATAGGTGCTTCAGATATTCTTGTTTTCAAAGTTTCAAAGGCTGATTGACAATCAGGATCCCATTTAAATTCACAGTCTTTTGTAAGCAATTTGAAAAGTGGAGATGCTATTTTAGTGAAGTTTTCTATAAATCTTCTATAGTAACCAGTAAATCCTAGAAAACTTCTAACATCTCTTTGACAATTTGGAATAGGCAACTTGGAGATGACTTCAACTTTTGATTTATCAACCTTAATTCCATCTCCTGAAATATGATGTCCTAAAACAATCCCTTGAGTAAACATCATAAAGCATTTTTCATGGCTTAATGAAAGGTTTGTTTCTTTACATCTTATGAGAACTTTTTCCAAATTTTCTAATGCCTCTTCAAATGAATTACCATAAACTGTAAAATCATCCATATAAACCTCTACACAATCATGGATTAGATCAGAAAAAATTCTTAGTACTGCTCTTTGGAATGTTGCAGGTGCATTACATAACCCAAAAGGAAGCACTCGGTAGGCAAAAGTTCCCCATGGAAAAGTAAATGTGGTCTTATCTTGATCTTCAGGTGCTACCTGAATTTGATTATAGCCACTAAAACCATCCAAAAATGAAAAATACTTTTTACCTGCTAATGTATCTAATACCTTATCGATAAAAGGCAAAGGCAAGTGATCCTTCAAATTTGCTTTGTTCAATTCCCTGTAATCAATGCATACCCTCCATTTACCATTCTTTTTAGGTACTATAACCAAAGGAGAAACCCATCGGCTATCTGAAATTGGATAAATGAAGTTCACATTGAGTAGTTTTTGGAGCTCTTCTTTCACTATCTCCCTAAGATTTGGATCCATCCTTCTTTGAGGTTGTCTGATTGGTCTAATGTTTTCCTCAATATAGATATGATGGATGCAAGTCTTAGGATCAATACCCTTCATGTCAGTATACTCCCATGCAAATGCAGTAGAATGTTTTTGCAAGATTTTGGTTAGTTCTTCTTGTTGTGACTTTTCCAAATGTTTGTTGATATTCAATGTTTTTCCTGGAAAAATCTCAATAGTAGAAATACCAAACTCTTCCATAGAGTAAAGAGACATTTGTCTTGATGATAAATATTCTATGTCAGATTCCAACTGAAATTGTGTGGGGTCATATTCTGAAGATGTCTCAAAATTTTCTAATGTGTTCAGAATCTGACTATCCTCACTGATTTCAGAAATGGTAAAGATAGGTTGTATAATGTCCTCATCATCGACCCATTCATTGTCTCCTACTTCTGTGATTGCTCTTGCTGGAGGATACAAATTGAATTTCTTTGTCGAATTACCATTAGAAATGTACATGTCCCCAGATCTACAACTAATAAAAGCATCAGCTGTGGCTAGCCAAGGTCTTTCTAAAATAAGTGGGTGCCCTCCTAGATTACTCTTGGGAGTCAAAATCATAAAATCTACTGGATATTCCCAAGAATCTAAGGAGACTGAAATATCTTCTAATACACCATATGGTTTAATAATTGATCGATCTGCAAGTTGCAGTAAAGTAGGTGTAAAAAGAAGGTTAGGAAGTTTTAGTTGGTCCATAGTCTGTCTACTCATAATGTTGATAGCGGCCCCTAAGTCAATCAATGTGTTTGGAATTTCTATCCCATTTATATGTGTCTTGACAATTGGACTTCCTGGATCTACATACTTCTGCATGGTAATTTTTCCCATCATAATATCTGCAATCTTTCCTACTAGGTGGATTCTTCTTGTGTCTTTTAGTTTCCTTCTTGGTCTTTTGAAACTCAACTCCTTTATGGTTTTTGCTAGAATAGGAATCTCTCGAATGGCTTGTAGCAAGGGAATCTTGATAAAAACATTCTTAAATTCATCTAGAAATTCATAGTTAGGCAACAAGATTTGTTTTTCCACCCCCTTGTCAATTTGTAGTCTTTCAGGAAAAGGAGGTGTAGATGAAGATGCAGGTTGCTCAACTATAGGAGTTGTGGGTGTTAACTTTTATTTTTCTTTTTGAATGTTTGAATTTTGAAGAGATTCTTCCTCAGAACCCTTATTGACTTGAAGAGAATCCTCCTCAAAGGTATCTTGCTCTTGGATATCTATAGAAGGTTTTTCTAAAACTCTACCAGATCTGAGTTGTACATCGTTGAGAGGAACAATCATATAGGTAGGAAATTGTTGTCCTTCTACCATATAAGTATTCTGAGGATTTTTATTATTAGGATTTGGCAATGGCTGAGCTAGAAGTTGATTTGTCTTCTGTTGGTATGGGAGCATGAGTTGAGGATTTGGATTTTGTTGAGAAGGTTGTTGTTGTGGAAATGGCAATGAAAGTTGTGGATTTGGATTTGGAAGTTGTGGAGCTTGTTGATTTTGAAAATATGGAGGATATTGATAAAATTGAGCAAATCTCCCATAAGGATTTTGCATCCCTTGTACCCATGGCTGATATGAATTTTGATGTTGGGGCCAAGGTTGTTGCCAAGGAGTCCGATTTGGTGGGGTTTGAAGATTCATAGGGTTATTAAACCCTTGAGATTGTTGTCCCTGCCAAGGTCTCCTTGCGACAAAACAGAGAGATTCTATTGAATTTGGGTCTTCTTGAAAAACAGCTTTGAGTCCAGGGATTGAAGGACAATCCTTGATCTCATGATTTTCTGAGCAAATCATACATGTTTCTACAACTTTTGCATCCAAGGGACATTCCCTTAAAGCATGTTTCTTCCTACATTTTGGACAAAAGATGGCTAAAGCATCTGTTTCTGCTTTCTGCTTGTTTTGGATTTTAAGGGTGTCTAGTTGTTCACTAAGGCTCCCTAAGATATTAGTTTTGAACTCATCAAGAATATTACCAATCTCTGCCCTACTTACTGATCCAGTTGCAGATTTGTTAGCCCTAATAAGAGAAGGATCCCTAGGCCCTTTTCCTGTTTTAGATTTTCCCCTTGCGAGATGGACACATAGTTCTGTTATATCACGAAGTGGAAGTTGAGAAATGTCTCCTTTCCCCATCATGTTTAAAATATCTATCCATTCATCTCTAATGGCTTTTAATATGAGGGCTTTCAAGGTTTCATCATCTAAGTTTCTCATCTTTGCTCTTTTCAAGTTGTATTGAAATCTTTCAAGCAAGTCTTCCAAATTTCATCTTCTTTTTGCATCATTTTGAATACCTCATCCTTGTGATTGGTGGGCATACAATAGTCCAAGTATCTATCCAAAAATGTTTGTTTCATATCATTCCAAGTCCTAATAGATTGAGTGGCTAATCCCATGAACCATTTCAAAGCAGATCCCTTCAATGTTGAAGGAAACAATTTGAGTTTTTTAGAGTCTTCCATATAGTCATAAGTTCAGCACACAACTTCAAACTCAAACAGAAATGTTTCAAGGTCCTCACTTCGCAATCCATAAAATTTAGGGAGGACAGATGGTGAGATATTTTTCATCGTTGCATGAGTTTCCTCATCAACTATAGGGAATCCAAACAAGTTGTCTCCTTCCCTATTTCTACCATTATTTCCTTCACCATTGTTGTCTCCATTGTTTCCTCCTCTTATACCTCTACCTCTACCTCCATCTATTACTTCCTCTGCCATGATAGTTTCTTTAGAGTCCTTAAAGTCCTCTAGTTCTTCTATCAAGGGAGGATGAGAGAGTGTCTCTTTGTTTTCTAAATGGGATTTAGTAGGTGGTATAGGAGAATCCTCTAATTCAGCTATTCCTTGTATTCCAAAAATCTTAAGGCTAGGGGTAGATGGTGGTGAATCTTGTCTATGCCTTGAAGAAGATGGAGTTGTGAAAATCGAACTCTTGGCTTTAGCTATAAACCTTCCCCTAGAATCTCTTGCTCTATGCATGTCATTTTTTATTTTTTATTTTTGTATTTTTTTTTTTTTCTATTTTTTAAGTTGGGCTAATAATCCTCTTTCTGATCTTCCAGGTCACACTAGGTGCAAGAAGAGAGCATAATTAAGAAATTACTAAACCAATAACTCTCTTTTCTGATCCTCCAGATCACACTAGGTGCAAGAGGAGAGCATACTTCAAGAAGTTATCAAGTTTTCCCTTCTTTTATTATTTTGTTTTTTTTTTTTTTAAGAAATTGGCTACCTATTTACACTTCCCCGGCAACGGCGCCAAAATGTTTGGTCAATTTAGTGTGTCCTAAATTGTTGCATTTAATTTGTCAATCCGGGATTCGTAAGTTGATGAAGTGCGGCGCACTATATGTGCAAGATAACCTATTTCTTAACTTTTTGTCGTTTTTGGTTTTCTAAGGTGAGATGGAAATTCTAAAATAAAAACAAGTATGGTTATGTTTGTTCAAGGAAATGATATCCTCTATAATGATTTACCAACTTGAAACTTAAAAAGGAATTTGAAATTTACAATGACAAAACTTGAAAGGAAATGAAAATGTACTGCTGAAATGAAAAGGTGCTGCTAATCTAATAAATCAAAATAGTGAACTAGTGAGCATGAAACCAAACTATTCTTGCTGCTGTCTAAACACAAAAGAAACTATGCTGAAATAAATCCAAAATTTGCATTAAAGTAAATCTAAATCAAATTACATCAACTTGTCTTCTGATCCCTCATCATTAGTCCAACTATGATTTTCGAAAGTAACCATAAACAACTTGAGTAACTGATATCTAACTTGCAGAAAGTAAACTAATATCAAATCATACATTCATAATTCAATCCCTCACCATCAGTCCAGCTGTGGCTTTCGGAGGTAACTGAAGATGTCATGCACAACTTAATATTTCTAACTTGCAGAAAGGAAACTAATACCAAACTACACATTTCATAATACAATCCCTCACCATCAGTCCAGCTGTGGCTTTCGGAGGCAACTGAAGATGTTATGAGAAATTTAATATATCTAAATTTGCAGAAAGGAAACTAATACCAAACTACACATTTCATAATACAATCCCTCACCATCAGTCCAATTGTGGCTTTCGGAGGCAACTGAAGATGTTATGAGCAGTTTAAGATATCCAAATTTAACTACTGAAGCAAATAAGCAAAACTGAATTAAACAAAGAAATACTGAAAATTAAACAGAAACTAAGAAAAAAAAATTAGCAGCAGAACAATGTTAATTCCATGTCATTAGTCAAAAAGCTATGCAAATGTCCGGGCTGCCTATCTATAACCTGAAACAAGAACACTGATCAGTGATTAATAACATAAAACATGAAATACATAAGTAAAATGGAAAGTATGAAAAACAGAAATGAAGCATATATACTATGAAAGATGCAATGTATAAACATGTAAATGGATTATGGCACAATGAGCTTTAAGGAAATAAAAAAATAACTATACAATAATGCACAGAACCTTGGCAAGTGTAGGGGCCCTCTACACCAGCCTTGGCAATGATCTTCAAATACGAATTTCGGTTGAAAATAGAGTCTTCTTCTATTAAAATGCAGTCATTACAGAATGGTGATGTTACGGCACAAGTGCAGTGTAATTACATTACAGAGCAGACTAATAAAAGCTAACACAGACTAATAGAGACTAATCTATATGCGTATACAAACGCGTTATTTATAACGGAGGAAATATAACTGATTCCTAATATTTATGCTGGTGGTAGAACACGTAGACCATTACGTCCACGGATCTAGGATCATGGCCGTATTGGAAAGTAAATCTACGAGGAGTGGATGTTTGAATTTTGCTATGGAGCCATGTATAGATGTTGGTTTGTTCTCCGCAACTTAGAAACGGCCGTATGAACCTTCACGTGACACGAAATAGAGCCCTGTCACCGTGGGACTCTACGGTTGACTTCCATGTGGACACCTTTGACCGCGACCTCTTTAGAAGGATTTGCTCGAGCCAATAGGACAAGAACCATGTCCACATCATTTCAGACTTGCCCATGTGGCTCGTTTCCTCTGAAGACACCTGTAGCATAGAGTTTCACAAAATAGCTGCGGAAAGTTGCAGCAGCTGCGGAAAGTGGCAAGATTCCGCAGCTGAATGAACAAAATCTAAATCAAATAGAAAACACAAAAATATAATTAAAAACCATGTTAGATGCTCTTTTTCAATTAATATACAATGATATTGACAACTTGGGAGGTTCAGGTGAGTGAAAAAGGTATAGAAAAGTGTATGGAAAATATGCAGATTTGAGACTCAACAACACTCAATAATCTGATATAATGAAAGCCTTCACAATGCCATAAACTACTGATATCTGAATGAAATGAAAAGAAGAACTGTAAAGGAAACTTGAAGTGATATGCTGAGAAACAAAATCTATCACTTTTAAGTTTCAAAGGAAATTCATGGAGAGAGAGGAAACTCGAAATAATATGCTCCAAACACAGAATCTATTACTTTAAATTTTCATCAGGATTTTGTGAAGAAAGAAGAGATGAGGCGAAGGAGCACAAATTAAGGTTGTTTAACTCTTACTCATAGATGTGATTAAGAGACCGGTTGCTAAATTACTTCACTTCATTCAAAGAGGAAAAAACACAAAGCGAAACTAGAAAGACATATCAACATCAACAGCTTCAAGAAACTTGATCTTCTTTCATTTATTTCTCAGAAAATTCAGTACCAAATTAACAATCCTCCAGAGGTCCAAAACTCGGAACCTCTTTTCTTTATTTCTATCTACTTAAATACATCAGAGTGGTTCGTAACTCCTGAATTTATTGAAACTATTCAACTACCTAAACTGTTAAGATTACTTCTGCAATCATACTTGATAAAACAAATTAAAAATGGAAATATTATTCGTTTTGCTGAATCTGATGTTGTTGATGCGTCCTCCCGAAGTGTTGAGGTGTCCTTTCTGGTTATGATGCAGCGGATGCACAAATTTGTAACAACGCCTCAGTGCCCGACTCTTCCTATGCCTCTGTGCTTCAAACGTTGTCAATCATATCCCCTGCTACCCGACTCTGCCTCTTCTCCTTTGATCTGCGTCGGGTCACTTACCCGAATTTTTCTGCCGCGTTCTGCCTATTTTTCATAAAATGGCACATAACCGCATAAGCCCGGACTTGAAATCCTTTAGATTTCATCTTGGAACCACATTGCGTCCATGCCAACATCGCACTTCACATTTTGCCATCTTTAACTTTTCCTTAGCGTTTATCTTTTAAAACTTGCGATGTGCGCTATGGGATTGGGTCCCACCTGGCATCACAAATCGCACTTCAATAACCTTATCACTTACAACCCACGGTGATCCTTTAAACTTGCGATTCAAAATTTGCGATCGGGCCCCACTGCATCGTACATCACACTTTAATGATTATAACACTTACCCTTCGCCAATAACTTTTAAAACTTGCATTGTGCAGTATGCGGGCCAGGGCCACGTCAGCTTGACACGTTGCACTTCACATTTCAATGACTTTAACCTTTTCCTTAACACTTATATTTTAAAACCTGCAATGTGCGCTATGCGATCAGGTCCCACCTGGCATTGCACGTCGCACTTCGGCGACTTTATCACTTACCTCCCGTGCCTATCATTTGAAACTTGCAATTTTCAGTTTTCAATTTAATCTCCGTCGTTTATCTCTCTGCTCCAGTTCCGCATTTTGATCCCCGACCATCTATTTTTCCCTTTGCGCCTCCTCCAAAACTCTTAATTGTTTAAGGTAAATGCGCCCTTTCTCTGCCTTTGGGAAATTAGTTTTTTTTCTACACAGTGTAACCCTCCTGAGCTTATCCGGTGTTTTGCCACGCTGGACCCTCCTGAGCTTGTGAATGAACCCGACTCAACCCTGTTTGGCATGCAATGTTCTGAATGTTCTCATCGGTCTGGCTCTTGAAATGTTCAGCACGTTAATGAGCCCCACTCGACCCACTTTCACATCTCATCACATAATGGTAATATACCAATATATAAATCAAAATTATTCTATGACACACAAAATTTTACATTTTCTATCATATATGATTTTTTGGTGTTTTGAAAAATATTTCAAAGGTAAAATGAAAATGAGCCACAACATCTGGCTCCACTTGGGGATAGTGATTTTTTCGATGGAAGCACTAAGAACCACAGATTAGTTCCTTATCCATTGGGAATGGAGTCAAATATTTCTTGGTGACATAAGAGCAATGAGAAATATGGTATTTACAATGGTGGAATGTTGACTTTTAATGATGGAAATAATGCTTCAGATACTGCCCGCTCACAGGCAGTTGTACTGTCTCTCCATCTAGATCTTCCAAAATGAATTTGTTATTTGACCTTGCCTCAGAGATCTTGTATGGACCATACCAGAGAGGGTCAAATGTACCATGCTTTCCCTTTTCTTCTCATCTGGTGTCCCATATTATTACCATATATCCTTCTTGAAAGAGAACTTCTTTTGCTTTTCTCTCAAATATGACTTCATCTTTTCCTGATAAGTAATCAAGTTATCCATGAATTTGTTTATGTTTTCACTTGATTCAATTATTTTGTTCAATCTTCTTACCATAGCATTCAGTTATTCCTGAGTTTCTTGAAGGAAAGAAATCACTGGTTTGGCCAGCTAAGTAGGAAATAGTGCTTGAGTTCCATAAACCAGTTCATAGGGAGACTTCCTAGTAGATATCTTCGTATGACTCGAACTGCCCAAATTGAAAATTCAACTTCATATCCCAATCCTTCTAATTCTCAGTGATTGTTTTCTTCAATATTATGACCAATTTTTTATTTGAATACTCTACCAATCCATTCCCTTGGAGATGATATGCTGTGGAATGTGTTAAAATCACATTATATGTTTGACAGAAATTAATGAAACGAGAAGAGTTGAATACCTGAGCATTATTAGTCACAATTTTCACTGGACATCTGAATCTACTGAAAAAAAATTCCTCCAAAAACTTCATCACCATGTGGTCATTCGCCTTCTTAGTGGGTATTCCTTCAACCCATTTGTAAAATAATCAGTGGCAGTCATAATCCACTTGAACTATCCGCTTGATGGTGAATTGATCTCTCCAATAAAATCCAACCCCATTGCCTGAAAGGTTTTTCAATCAATACTGGGATGAGAGGTAATGGAGAAAGTTTTTTCTTTTCATAAAACAACTGAAACTTGTGACAACTTCTCACCAGTCTATAAAAATATGCAAACAGGGTTGGCCAATAGAAGCCTGACTTAAGAATTTTATGAGTAGTGACCTTCCAGCTGTAATGTCCTCCACACATACTTTCATGATAATGTTTGGTGACTTCAATAGATTCACCTTCGGTCAAACATAATAGAAAAATACCAGCAGGATATTTCCAGTATAGCTTCGCTTCTACAATAACATATGACTGAGACTTGAGCTTGAGAGCTTTGTATTTTTTCTATTCAGTGAAGTTGGATAGGAAAAGAAACACAAGTAATGCACAATATCTTTATACTAATTAGAGCAAAAAAAATTGTATTGGATACCTTTTTTGAACTTGCTTTGACCCTCTTCATTTATAGCTCCATCCACTGGTGCCAACATATTAATTCCCAAGGCTTGAAAATTTTTCTCTGTCAACAACTTTGCTAACCCCTGTCCCTTGACCAGCTTGGTGGGTTTGATGTCCAAATCATACTCCTGGATTTTTTCTATCCACTTCCCCCTTTTTCCTTCAACATCACTTTGGACCAGCACGTCCTTCACAGCAGAATTAGGACCATAAGCAGTTATTTGGGACTGCAACACATAATTCCTGAAGGATTTCAGTGCTTTGACCAAATCATATACTTGTTTCTCCAGAATATTGTATTTGAGCTCAGCATCTCTGAGAACTTTGCTGAAAAATGCAACTGGCTACTCCTTATTGTCTTCATTTTTCTGCAACAACACAACAGTAATAGTAGTGAGGGATGAAAATGAGAATACTTGAAAGGCTTTTTGATAGTCTGGGTTAATCAAAACTGGGGCATCTTGCAGTGCTTCCTTTATTCTAGAAAATTCATCTCTTGCTTCCTTATCCCATTTTACTTCTACATTTTTCTTCAACATATCTGTTATACTTCTCACGATCTCAACATAATTGGGCACAAACCTCCTCAGAAAGTTTATTTTTCCTAGGAATCTCTAAATATCCTTGTTGCTTCTAGGTAAAGGAATAGTTTGAATGGTTTTCACCCTTGCTGGGTCAATATTTAATCCTTGTTTAGAAACTATGTGACCCAATAATTTACCTTCTTCTAAGGAAAATGAAGATTTCTTGGGATTCAATGACAGACCAAACTTTCTGCACTTTTGAAAAGTTTTTTGCAAATGCTCCAAGTGTTCATCATCTGACCCTGAGAAAACAGTTACATCATCCAGATATATAACTGCAAACCTGTCACCAATGAAGGCTATGTCCATGGCCCTCTGAAACGTGTCACTTGCGTTCATAAGACAAAATGGCATCCTTACGTACATAAAGGTGCCCCAGGGCGTAGTGAAAGCAATCTTCTTCTGATCTTCTTTTTCTACTGCTACCCGATTATACCAGAAAATCCGTCAACCATAGACAACCTGTGAGCTCCTGTCACCTTCTGTAAGACATAATCCATTTTTGGCAAAGGATAATTATATTTTAGAGATGCTCGGTTCAAGTTCCTGAAGTCTACACCCAATATTATCTCTCCATTCTTGTTTCATACAGGGACCAGATTAGAAACTCAATCTGAATATCTGAGAGGGACTATAACTTTTCGCCTGCAACAATTTCTTCACTTCTTTTTTTGATTGGAGCTAACAACAATGGATTGATCTATCTGAGCTTCTATCTCTATGGTTTGATTCCTTCCTTCAATGGAATCTTATGCTGAATAATGCTTTTCTCATATGTTTTCAAGTCTTCATACGACCAGGAAAACACATCCATATATTTCTTAAAAAGATTGATGTATCTTTCTTTGTAGTTTTTGGGAACACCTTTGAACAATTTCACTATTTTGGGTTCCTGCTGAGTTTCCAAATTACAGTCTTCCATCTCTTCTTCTTGATGTATTTTATTTGAATCAACAACAACATAATTAGCATTGAATAATCTTTCAAGGGGAACCAACCCTTTGGGGAGCACATTATCTTTCAATTGGATAATCTTCTGTTCACCTATTGACTGCTTAAGGTTTCTTATTTCTTCTTTCTGCTCTGTTTTTCCTTTCTCTTGGTCTATCTCAGCGTCTTCAAAGTTTCCAATCATGGTGTTCGGTTGTTTAATAGGTAAACAAACACAAGTATTTATTATCAATATGGGCTAGTAGGACTTAGCATCCCTAAAGTATATGGGTTTCAATTATGATCAAGTTAGAAGATGTTTTATCAATGATTAAAGAAATTCATATTACAAATATAAATCTAACTTAAATAATTTCGAAATTCAAGTATGCAATCAACAACAGAAGAATCTCCTAACTTAAGAGATTTTTTTATCCTTCTCTCACAATATTACTTCATGAATTAGAAATCAAAAACCACTAATTGAGAAATAGATTAAGATGCATGAAACAATAATTGAAAAGGCTCTTAACTGAAGAGATCCCAGTTTTCCTTTATCACATTTATTCATCAATAATGCTATTGTTAGAAAACAAGAATTCAGATAAACATTAAAAATCATGAAAAGATGAATTCTAGAGTAAGACCTTAATCAAATAGAAAAAATGTTTAACTTAAACATTTGATTTCCCTTTCATATGCAGAATAAGAATGATAATTATATTCACCAGCACTCATAAAACATCAACATAAATCTAATCAACAAGTTAAGCATAAAACAAACTAATTCAGAAACTGTAATTACAAATAACTAGGAAGTGCACTTAGCTCGGTGTGGGGGCCCTCCACCCTTGCCTCGCACACTGAAAGTGATTTCAGCTACTAAAATTAAATCGATCAATCAACATATAACAACAGAAAATGGAATAAAATAGATCTTCAATTAACTCTCCAAAGTCTCAAAAATAATAATGTTAAGTCATACAATTTCTACATATCAATGCCTTCAAAGTCTGAGGCTTAAATAGATAAAATATACAAAAAAATCATCTAAAATGTCTCCTATAGACATGGCTATCCTTATCTTATCCAATCAGGTTGAATTCATCCATAAGATCCATCGAAATCTAGAAAATCCCATAAAATAAGAAATTTGATCTAGTTCTTAGGGATCCTCCATAAAAACAGGTCTTGTTTGACCGCCTTTGACTGAGCCTATTAAAGCTCGGTTTGACTAAACAAATAGGTGTACACTTAATATTAGTTCCCAAGTTTCTAGAAATATATCCATCTCAATTCCAAGTGTCCTGCAAATATGCAAACCATGAAGTCATTACGGGAATTTCTGATATGGTCCAAAAATGCACTTAAAATTTAATTTTTATAAAAACTTCTAAGAATTGAAAAACTTAATTTAAATACCTGTATATGCATTTATTGGTAAAAATAAGGTGAATATGATGGTTTATAGATGGATAGTATGGCAAATAAGGTGTATTTCATAAGCAAAAAGAGATAAAAAATGAGGGCCAACATCTCCCCCAAGCTGATGTTAAAGCATCTCCTCATGCTTGCTTTTTCCTTTTGGACCTCCTGAGTTCTAATGTTGATCTTGTTCCTAACCTTGAAGCTTCCTATTATGTTGCATGTAAAATAGAATCTATACCTTTGCATTGTTATTCTTTGTAGATTGAGGCTTTGACCTTCTGTTTCTCATATTTGGCCTTCCAAGAATTTTCTCCTTTAGCCACCTGAATGCTTGTATGTAAAGAAGATATTTTTTGGCTTTCAATTTTCCCATTTCTTCACTATTCTCATTTTCTTTAATCACTTTTCATTATTTGTCTTATATGTTTCATTTTCTCTTTTCAAGTGCCTTTCCATTATCCTGCTTACCTCTAGATTATCAATTAACTCTCTGATCCTGCTGAGGTTTTGGTCTTTTTCTTCCTCCTTCGTATTTTTGGCAACTTAAGTAGCCTAAACCTCATCATTGTCAAAATAAGAATCTCTTTCTATAGGATTTTCATAAACTTATTGCTGCAATCTCTCAAGAATTTCATTGGATTGTTTGGTCAAAGGAGATGTCTCAATGATTTTCACTTCTGGTTCTTTTTCTTTGTTGCTTCTATCTGCTGAATTCCTCTTTCTCTGTCTCCCAGAAATGGTCAAGAATGATGTTTCCCTCTCTACCATGATTTTTTCCTGTTGTTTCTTTGATCTAGTTCTTGGATAGAGAGGAAAATTCACTATATTTCTTGTTTCCTGCACTGGTTTAAGTTTGTATTCTATAGCTTGCTCTACAAAATTATTTTGAATCAGGAAATATTTCCAAATCATACCATTAGTTTTCAACTGGTAATCAACAATTATTTTTATGAATCCCTGATGATGAATTTGGGCTTCCTTGGGTTTGGTTTCAGATTTCACACTTTCAATCATCCTCATCAAGTTTCTATAAAAGAAGTATGGCAAGTTGATCCTTATGTCTCCCTTGATATGTTGTAGCAACCTAATGTGGTATAAGTGTACTATGCTATGTCTACTCTCACAAGTGAAGAACTTTTGGATTATCAAAACTAACTCAGCCCAAGGTTCATTGAACCATTCCCTGGGAATCCCCTTTGTCATGTCAAAGGAACCCTTTATGTTCTTATCAAGGAAGAAGGTCCAACCCTTGTCCTTAAAATGCAATCCTTTGTGGTAAAGTTCACATAATAATGACAACTCTAGGGCTTCAGAAATAGACTCTAGAGTTAAAGGAATGTGTAAACTACCCACCATAGTTTGATATTGTTTTCAG
The DNA here is from genome assembly GCA_034641835.2 of Pinus albicaulis. NCBI lineage: Eukaryota > Viridiplantae > Streptophyta > Pinopsida > Pinales > Pinaceae > Pinus > Pinus albicaulis. The sequence goes on from CM076580.1 coordinate 639,514,493, forward strand.
TTGTTTATAAACTCCCTTTTAATATCTTCATTATGTCCTTTGAATTTATGAAGGAGGCCTATCAAGCCTGATTGATAAAGTTTTTCAATTGTGTCTCTACCCCAATGTTCAATCTGAAAATATTTAGGCTATGCTCTTGATGTCATGTTGTCTAAAAACCATTTGATGTGCCCCCCTACTATCATTAACTTCATTTTTTAAAACAAAAATGCATGTACTAGATCTCATCATAGTAGTAAGGCTTACCTCTATTTGTTGCCTTTGTCAAGTAAGTGAAACCAACCCTTTGTTTTCTTTGGAAGAAGTGAGCTTACTGCTTCAATAGACACAAGATTTGATATAGAGAAGTTTATAAAAACATAAAAAAATCATGTTTCTATTATTCTAATCTCCTTATTTGATCCTCTGTCTCTTAAAAAATAAAAATCCTCTTCCTCTATTTGTAGATTTTTTTATAATTTTCTTTCACTATGTAAAAAAATTGAAATTGTTTTATACAACAGTGTCTTCTAATCCTTCAATTCCATACAAAATCCTTTTTTTTAAGGAAAATAATTATATATCTAATCTAAGCTCACTGTTTATGCAAGATAATTTGGAAAAATGGCTCACTGTTTCATCAAAAATCTCATAAAATGAGTTCATTGTATCTTCGAAATTCACCAAACTCTGCTTTGAGTTATGCAAAAACATGTTGATTGTGCTTTTTTTAAACCAAGAATTCACCATAAATATTGGTTCTAATTCTCTTACTAATTATGCAAATGAAATGAATTTACTACACGACCCATTTAAAACGAATCCATTGTGTATTTCAAATCAAACACTCCACACTCTGTTTGAATTCAAATTGAAATTGAAGACTGTGCATGAAGACATTTTCCAAGTTTACCTGTACTGCAATGATCTTCGTGATTTTTATTTTATTTTGACTGGAGTTTTTGTGTTTCAAGCAGCGCCAACTTATCAAAATCTCACTCAATATCTTCATCATTTAATCATTCAATCAACAAATTAGTATTTATTGTTGACTGGTGGCAGAGTGTTTATGAGTGGTGGAAGTGACATAACGTAAGGCAATGACAGGTTTTAAAAACTGTGGTAGAAGAAATCCATTTATAACTCACAGCTTGTTCAAAAATCCCGATATTTAATCATACGAATAATCATTGTTTTAAGCAAGAAAATATGAGTTTTCTTCTTACCTCGTTCTTCACGGGATTTTTGCCTCTTGACAGCGTGCTTGCTTGACACATCTGTTAGATGTGTTGGCTTGAAATCTCATTCAACTCTCCTTATCCCTCTGTTCTTCTCACTGCTATATCTTTGCTCTCTTTATTGGGCTAAATTTCCTATATTATCCTCACAACTCTCCCTTGTCTTCTCTTGTTCATTCGCTTCTCACAGAGTTTCTTGGATGTGTGTTTTGATTACACAACATTCCTTCTCTCACTGAGCCTGCAAAAGGCAATGATGGTGGAAAACACACAGTGTTTCTGTAGCTTGAGGTATTAGAAATGGCAGAGGTTCTTCTCTCAACAGTTTACACAGTGTTTGTAATTTTGAATTTGTTTTGACCGTTCATCAACCACTTGAATGGTGCTTCAATGGCTTATCTTTTCGGACCAATGTTGAATCCATGGTGTACATCTCATCCTCGGCTTCACTTATTACACATTCCTTTTTCATGTTTCGTTCTCATGGCTTGTGCTGATCACTATATCCGCATTCTTCTCTCCATTGAAACACATCATGCCTCATCAAATATGCATCATCATACTTATGTTCCACCACTATATATGCATAACTTCTTTATCAAATATGCGCCATCATATTTCCGTTCCACCACTGTATATGTATCACTGCCTCATCATATTCCTGTCCATCCCATATATGCATCATTGCCATACATTTTCTTGTCATAGCATCATTTTAATACTTAGGTTAGTTTGTTGCATATGCATTTCCTTGTTTGCATTATGATTTCACTTCCGCTCCATTACCTTAGCTCATAATCATATTTTATGATTGCGGTTTTGCATATTTGTTTTGTTTTTTAAATTCAAATAGTGCGCTATCATATGATTTAGACTTTAGGCTTTGTATTTTATTCCATTTTAAAAATGACCAATGGAATGGTCATATTTTAAAATCAAATATTTACAATGAAACTAACCTATTGTTTATTTATTGTAGGTCCAACAAAGGTTTGATGTTAAGCCTTCTGTTTATGATCTTTTTGTTTAGAAAAAGTAGGGTTACTATGGTATGGTATGGTATGGATAGGAAACATGGAATGTTTATTGAATGATTAGGATAGTGGTCTGGATATGGATAAAATAGGGCTAAGAACATAGGTGATGAAATGTAGGTGATAAAAATGCATAATTAGTATTTAAATTAGCTTTAACAATTCTAAAATATTTTCACAAAAAATTGAAATTTTAAGAGAAATATTTTACTTACTATACTTGTATTCCCTCAAACCATTTGATGTTCATGATGGTCGACATTGTATTTGTTATAATTATGGCTCTTCCATATTATGTAGAGACTTATTTTTGCTTTGAATCTGATTATTGATTTGGAATGATGTTGTTAAGGTCCCTTCTGCAAGTTAAATTTTGAAATTTCAGGTCCCTTCTGTCATGATCTTCAATATTGATGTAGCTCAGGTCCCTTTTGGCGTAATTTTCAATAAGGTTTGAAAATTTCTTCTGTCGTAATGATACAGGTCCCTTCTAGATAATTTTCTCAATAATAATTTAGGTCCCTTCTGTATATGTTGAATGATGTATCAGGTCCTTTTGTACTTGTAATTCATATTCCTTCTTCAATTCAGATGCTCAAACTATTTACATATTTTTATTGCATGCCTTCACCCAAGCTGATGTTAAGACTTGTCCTCAAGTCTGACATGTCTCGGAGGGTAAATCTGCAAAAAATCATACTGAAGTACAATGAAAACAAAAAGAGAATTCATATTGGCCAAACAAGTTGGTTTTCTGATATGAATTCGAGTTTGTATTGTGCCAGTTTCCTAGATATTCACAACCAAACTCTTTTATTATTATTATTATTATTATTATTATTATTATTATTATTATTCTAGAATTATGGGAGGCATATTGATATGCTTCCCCATTAGTTCTAGATCAGTATCTGTTGAATTTTTTCTCGTAAAATCCTCTTTATTTATAGGATTATTGTAAACTTTAAGCCTATCTCTATTAACGACAAATGAAATAGATGCTTCGTCAATTGTTTTTATCTTTACAGCTCCATTTTCAAAGCTTTCTTCAATCTCATACAGCCCAAGCCAATGAGTCATAAACTTTTCTTTGAAATCTTTAAACTTGGAGTCAAATAATAGTGCCCAATCTCCCTTTTGAAACACTTTTTTCTTTATGAATTGATCATGCCATTTGATTATTTGTTCTTGCACAAGAGATGTGTGCTCTACTTCTTGTTGTCGTATCTCATCTAGTTGGTTTAATTCCATAATTCTTTGTTTTTTTTCCTTAGATAATTCCATCCCCAATTCTGTTGCTAGCTTGACTGTATGTATTTGAAATTCTATGGGTAATAGGACTTCTTTTCCATACACCAACTGATATGGACTGAACCCAGTTGTGTTTTTCCATGTTATCCTATATGCCCATAGTGCATCTCTCAATTTCTCTACCAATCCTTTATGTTCATTTGTACAGTCTTTGTCATGATGTTCTCTAGGTATTCCACTTGTACGTTTGCTTGAGGATAATACAGAGTTGATTTTCTGTGTTTGAACTTGTATTTCTCCATAAGATCTCAAACAAGCTTTGATGTGAATTGTGTGCCTTGGTCAGTTAATTTCTGTCTCGGAATTCCATACCTTACAAATATCTCTTCAAACAGAAAAGACACAACAGTATCTTCTGTTGCCCGTGCTATTGCCTTTTCCTCAACCCACTTAGTTACATAATATGTACATACCAGGATGTACTTCTTTCCATTAGATGGAGGGTTGATTGGTCCCACAAAATCTAAATCCCACTGTTCAAATGGTTCAATCAGTACTTGTGTCTTTAATGGCATTTCATCTAATCCCACTGGTCTCCCAATTCTTTGGTAGTTGTCACATCTCTTCGCATAGGCCTTGGAGTCTTTGAAGATGGTCGGCCACTAGTAGTCAAGTTTTAGCACTTTTTATGTTGTCCTCTTTTCTGCAAAATGACCACCACATGGCTCGTCTTACATGCTTTCAAAATATCAATATCTCATCTTCTCTTAACACATTTTCTAATCGTTAGATCAGCGCCAGTATAAAAGAGATCTCCATTGACCCAACTATATCTATCACTTTCTCTAATTATTCTTCTTCTTTTTTATTTGTGTAATGAAATGGTAGGATGCCATATGATAAATAGTTGGTTATATATACAAACCATGTATTTTTGACATTTATAGAAAATAGATGTTCATCTGGAAAATTATCTGATACTGGATTTGGATCACCAGATGAATGAAGTCTTGATAGAAATTCTACAACTTGATTATTCTTACCTGGTCGATCTTGCATAGTAATGTTAAATTATTGCATTAATAAGAACCATCTAGTTATTCTGCCATTTGTGATTGATTTTTTCATTAAATATTTTATGGTTGAATGATCCGTGTGGATGTAAACTTGATAACCTGTTATATAATGTCTAAATTTATTAATTGCATGTACTATAGCTAACGTTTCTTTTTCTGTAACAGTGTAGTTCAATTCTGCCGGTGTTAAATTTTTTCTTATGAAATATATGGCATAATTAAATTGATTCTCCTTCTGTCTAAGTGATGCTCTGATAGCAGTTTCAAATGCATCAGTTGAAATGTGAAATGGCAAAGACCAATTGGGTCCCCGAAGAATGGGGGCAATTGACAATTTTTCTTTTAATTTTTCAAATGTATGTTGACAATTATTTGTCCATTGGAATTCCACATCTTTCGCAAGTAACTTGAATAATGGAAAAGCTATTTTACTGAAATTTTCAATAAATATCCTATAGTAGCCTGCATAACCCAAGAAACTTCTAACCTCTTTTTGTGTTGTGGGTGGTATTAAATTCACAATGACTTGAATTTTTGTTGGGTCCACCTTGATTCCTAAAGAAGAAATATGGTGTCCCAACACTATTCCCTCAGTTAGCATCATAAAACATTTTTCATTACTGAGTGATAGATTTGTCTCTATGCATCTTTTCAACACTTTTTCAAGATTTTGTAAATAATCATCAAATGTTCCGCCATACATAGTGAAATCATCCATGTAAACTTCTACACACTCAGGGATCAAATCAACAAAGATTGCAAGGACTTCTCTCTGAAAGGTAGCAAGTGCATTACATAAACCAAAGGGTAATACATCGTATGCATATGTCCCCATGGGCATGTGAATGTTGTCTTATCTTGATCTTCCAATGCTATCTTTATCTTATTGTACCCGCTAAATCCATCAAGAAATGAAAATAATTTCTTTCCAGCTAATGAATCTAACACTTGATCAATAAATGGTAAAGGAAAATGATCTTTTAATGTAGCTTTATTGAGTTCTTTGTAATCTACAAAAATTCTCCACTTCCCATTTTTCTTAGGTACTACAACTAAAGGTGAAACCCATTGACTATCTGAAATAGGAATGATAAATCTGACTTGTAGCAATTTTTGTAATTCTTCTTTCACTATTTCCTTCATCATAGGGTTCATCCTTCTTTGTGGTTGCCTTATAGGTTTAATTTGATCATTAGTGTAAATGTGATGGATAAATATTTTTGGATGAATCCCATGCATGTTTGTGTAATCCCAGGAAAAATCTTTTGATGTTATTAGCTTTTGCTCTTGTGATGATTGTAAGTTATTACCAATATTCAAATGTCTCCTAGGACTGATCTAAATGATTTTTCTCTTTGAATTGGTAATTGAATTAACAGGAAAAATACAATCGAATGTATTTTTCAATGATTGTATAGTGCAATTTTCATGAAAACATTCATTTAAAAGGTAACTAGCAGCTTCGTATTGAGTTATTCTACGTTGCTTTGAAATATTTGGTTCTAAGATGAAAAGATATAATAAGTCCTCATTTTATTCCTCCTCTATAAAATTATAAACTTGATTAAGACTAAGAACAGATTGAAGCTCTTGTTGTTCCTCTCCATCAAGCCATGATAATAAATAAGGAGATTTAGCGGGAGGATACAATGTAACATGTTTTCTTTCATCTCCATGTACAATAATCATACTTCCTAACCTGCATCCAATGTAAGCATCTGCAGTGGCTAACCATGGTCTGCCTAAAATTAAGGGATGCCCTCCTAAATTTTTTTTTGGCTGCAAAATCAAGAAGTCTACAGGATACTCCCATGAATCCAATGAGACAACGATATCTTCCAATATACCTTCTGGTACTACTTTAGATCTATCTGTAAGTTCTAAGACTGTAGTAGTAGGTCTAATGTTGTTCAGATTCAAATGTTTCATAGTCTCTGTAGTCATAACATTTATAGCTGCTCCCAAGTCTATTAATGTATTTGGCACTGAAAATTTGTTAATCGAAATGGTAACCATAGGAATCCCTAGATCAAAATATTTTTCAATGGTTGTGTTTATAGACATGAGACTAGCTAAACTTCCAATTACCTGGATTATGCTCCGGATTCTTCATGGACGTGTCCTGGTCCCAACACGGTGAAGAGGAGTTGACCTGGGATAGAGAAAGCTCTCGAGGCAGGTGGTGCTCCATGTAAGGCGTGTGCTTCCAACACATTGGAGCGGAAAGCCCTGGTTGGTAGAGAGTGGACGGATGGATAATCGTTTGAGGGGAGGCTCGATGGTCCTTTGTTCGAGGGGAGGATTGTTGGGTATACGACCAAAGTCCCACATTGACTAGAAGTGGGGAGGATCATGGGTATATAAGGATGGACAAATATCTCCATTGGTATGAGGCCTTTTGGGGTAAAGCCCATAAGCAAAGCCATGAGGGCTTGGGCCCAAAGTGGACAATATCATACCATTGTGGAGATATGTGATGTCCAGAATCCTTACACTTGGATTGTAGGTGGATCTTTCTTTCTTCTCCCAGATTTCTTAATGCATAATTACTTTATTGTTTTTGCATATATCAGAATATCTTTAATTTCCTGCAACAAAGGAATTTTGACATATGTGTTCTTCAATTCATCCAGAATATTAAATTCAGGCAGAGATATTGGGATATTTTGTTGTATTAAACTCTCTGGATATGGTGGAGTCTGAGTCATAATAGATTTACCTTTCTAAATTTGATGTTCTGGTTGAGATTGTTGACTTTGTTCTCTTTATTTAGTTTGTTCTTCAATTATTGGAGGAGAGTCATTATGTAACACCTTCCCAGACCTTAGTTGGACATCTTGTATGGGAAGAATTGAATAAGTAGGATAATATGTTGCCTCTTCCACATGGTATGCTGGTCTATCCACCTTGTTACTTGGATTAGCTACTGGCTGAGTGGGCAATTTTGTTGGTCTAGGAGGTGGTTGGTTAGTAGGCAGATGAAGCTGCTGAGGTTGAGTTAGCATTGGTTGATTTTGGGGTGGAACTGACATTGGTTGATGTTGTTCGAATTGTTGGTATTGAGGAAATGGTTGTGGAGGGTATGGTTGTTGATATTGATACTATTGAGGATACATATGCTGAGGTGGCTAGGTTCCATAACCATATCCCCTCCAACCTTGTGCAGATTGATTTTGATATTGTTTTGGAGGCCAAGCCTACCATGGCATTGGTGTATTCCATGAATTTTGAGGATATTGAAAATTCTGGGGGTTTTGTTGAGGGAACTGTTATGGCATCCTTGGTTGCCAAGGTCTCCTTGGTGCCATATAGTAGAGAGAATCTACTCCTTGCAACTCTTTTAATTTGGGACAATTTTTTGTTGCATGATTTTATGTGCAAAGTCCACACACTTGTATACCTTGCAAATAACATTCCTTGAGTGGATGTTTTTGCCTACACTTTGGACAGAGAATTGCTAAGATTTCATCTTGTTATTATTTCTTTTTCTTAGCTTTTAAGACATCTACTTGTGTTCCCAAAGTGCTCAAGAGATCTGTTTTGAAATTTTATAATAAACTTCCTATCTCTGCTCTTGTTACTGCACTTGCTACAGATTTGGAAGCTCTTGATGAAATATCTCTCTTTCCACTCTTTGCTCTTCCCCTAGAGTATTTCTGACAAAGTTCAACAATTTCTTCAAATGGTAAATTGGAGATATCTCCTTTTCCCATCACATTAAGGATGTCTAAATATTCATCTCTGATACCCTTAAGAAATATTGTACAGATGGTGTTGGGACTAGAGAATGATGTTTGGATTTCTGTAAATTGTAAAGAAATATTTCCAAATATTCTTCCAAAATTTTGTCTTCTTGTTGTGTCATTCTAAAAATGTCTTCTTTTGAGTCTCTAGCCCTGCAATAATCTTGATACTTTTTAAGAAAAAAATTCTTCATTTCATCCCAAGAAGCAATTGTATGTTCTCCTAAACCCATAAACCATTTCAAGGCTGCTGCTTTCAGAGTAGCAGGAAAAAGTCGAAGCTTGTGTGTGTCATCCGTATATGCATAAGCTCTACACAAGATATCAAACTTGAACATGAATGCATCAGGATCTTCTGTTGACATTCCATAGAAATTAGGCAATACAGAAGGTGGAATGTTTTTTATTTTTATTTCTTCTCCTAATATTTCTCTTGCATCTAATATTGGAAAGCCAAAAGTAGTTTCCTGATCATTGTTATTTTCTTGTTAATTTTCTTGTGTTCTTCTATTTTGATTTTCTCTTCTTGCTTCTTCTTCTATCCTTCTAAGTGGTTCTGCTCTTCTGTCTTCCTCTGCCTTTCTTTCTTCCTCTCATTTTCTTCTCCATTTCCTTTGTTGTCTTTCATATTCAAGCCTTTGTTCAGAGTCATGTTTAGCCTATTTGACCCTTCTCCTTCTTTAGCCATTTCTTGTTCAGAGATATATAGTGTTTCAATATGAGGTTGATTTTGTATTTCTTCCACTACTTTGATTTGTTCAAGGATAGGTTTCTCTAGTTGTTCAATAATTGGCTTTCTTGTATCTTTTTGTTTCCCTAAGGAAGGAGGTTCTTTAGGTGATTGTTTTCTTTTTACCTCCAAGGCTAACAAGATTTGTCTTTCAATTAAAGTTAATCCTTGTATTGATCTCTATTTTTCCTCTAACTCTTCTATAGTAGGTCTTCCAGCAACTGGTGTTGTTAGTCCTGTGGATGAATGAGCTGTTGGGGGGTTTTGTTTCACAAATATACCCTTCTGATCTCTATCTCTAGGCATAAGAAAACATAACTTAAAGGAAAAACTATATATATATTTTTTTAAATGATTTTATATTTTTTTTTATCTTTTTATCTTCCTAATTGACCGTTTTTAAATATGCTTCCCCAACAATGGCACCAAAATGTTGGGTTGTTTAACAGATAAACAAACACAAGTATTTATTATCAATCCGGGCTAGTAGGACTTAGAAGCATCCCCAAAGTATATGGGTTTCAATTATGATCAAGTTAGAAGATGATTTATCAATGATTAAGGAAATGTATATTACAAATATAAATATAACTTAAATAATTTCTAAATTCAAGTATGCAATCAGCAACGGAAGAATCTCCTAACTTAAGAGATTTGTTTGTCCTTATCTCACAAGATTACTTCATGAATTAGAAATAAAAAAAAACTAATTGAGAAATAGATTAAGATGCATGAAACAGTAATTGAAGAGGCTCTTAATTGAAGAGATTGTGGTTTCCCTTCATCACAGATTCATTCATCAATAATGCTATTGTTAGAAAACATGAATTCAGATAAGCATTAAAAAGCATGAAAAATGAATTCTAGATTAAGATATTAATCAAATAGAAAGAATTTTTAACTTAAAAATTTGATTTCCCTTTCATATGCAGAATAAGAATGATAATTAGACTCATCAACACTCATAAAAAATCAGCATAAATCTAATCAACAAGTTAAGCATAAAACAAACTAATTCAGAAACTACAACTACAAATAACTAGGAAGTGCACTTAGCTTGGCGTGGGGGGCCTCCACCCTTGCCTCACACACTGAAAGTGATTTCAGCTACTAAAACTTCAGTCAATAAATCAGCATATAACAGCAGCAAATGGAATAGAACAAATCTTCAATTAACTCTCCAAAGTCTCACAAATAATAATGTTAAGTCATACAATTTCTATATATCAATGCCTTCAAATTCTGAGGCTTAAATAGATAAAATATACAAAAAATTCATCTAAAATGTCTCCTATAGCCATGGCTATCCTTATCTTATCCAATCAAGGTGAATTCATCCATCAGATCCATCAAAATCTAGAAAATCCCATAAAATAATAAATTTGAACTAGTTCTTAGGGATCCTCCATAAAAACAGGTATTGTTTGACCGCCTTTGACCGGGCCTATTAAAGCTCAGTTTGACTGAACCAACAGGTGTACACTTAATATTAGTTCCCAAGCTTTCTAGAAATATATCCACATCGATTCCAAGTGTCCTGAAAATATGCAAACCATGAGGCCATTACGAGAATTTCTGATCTGGTCCAAAAATGCACTTAAAATTCATTTTTTATAAAAACTTCTAAGAATTGAAAAATTAATTTAAATATCTGTATATGTATTTATTGGTCAAAATAAGGTGAATATGATGGTGTATAAATGATAGTATTGAAAATAAGGTGTATTTCATAAACAAAAAGAGATAAAAAACGAGCGCCAACACATGGTCAGGAATTGACTTATCTATTCATCATCGTCAAACACCTGCCATTGTTTCACATTATCAGGGATAGAAGGTCTATGCCTAATTTCAATCTCATAACTTAACATTGGATTTATTGGAAGTTTGAAGGTGCTGGCTACAACTGCTAAAGACCAATCTATTCTCCTCCCTTGGAATATATTGAAGATTGAATTCTTCAAAATAGTTTTCTACCATATCCCACACATCATTCCTATATGATCTCAATCTCAGATGCTTGGTTTGAAAATGATTTTTAATCTGCCTTATTATCAATTTAGAGTCACCAAAAATTGAAATACATTGAACTCTTATCTATTTAGCAACTTGAAGGCTTGAGATTAAGGCCTCATACTCAGCCACATTGTTTGTTGAATCAAATTCTAGTTTAAAAGAGAAAGGCATGAGGTTACCTTCTGGTGATACCAACAAGAATCCAACACCCGCGCCCTCCTTGGAGTAGGCACCATCAAAGTAGCAGTTCCAAATCTTCCTTAAGTGCAGCTCATTATTTACAACTGTTGAAGAGAGATTCTTCCCCGTGTCTTCAGAAAATTATGCATCTTCATGCAGCATGAAACAAGAAAGGTCTTCTGTTTCTTGACTATAAATGGGGGAATTTACTGCATCTTTCTTAGAGGTATTCTACACAAACCTTGTTCCCCTATACAACCTCCTTTCTTCCCCATTAAAAACTGGAATGATAGCATAAGTGAAATCTAATTTTAGTACACCTCCAACTTTTCTCCCCAAGATCTTGACAGGAGCATTCCAAACCTGGATGAGATGTCAGCAACCACTACATCCATGACTATACTCTTTGCTAGGATTTGTGCCAACGAAACTGCTACATATTTAATTAACCCAACACATTTCACCCTTTTGGAATCAAATGAATATATATCCCTATAAGGTTTGGTAATCTGCAAGTTAAGTTCCTTCATGATAGATAATGGCATGAGATTATGGGACGCTCCTGAGTCCGGCATGCAATTATGTAGAGTATAATCATGAAGCAATAGAGAAATATAGAAGGGTGGAATAAATGGATTTATTTCTTCTACATGAGGACCAAAGGTGACCACTGGCTTTTCTTCTTGTAAGTTCACTGTGTCACTTATGTCTTCCACCTATGTGAGATTAATAAATTATGAAATTTCTTTCTTGTAAGCTGGTATTTTGGCTAATTCTAGAAGAGACACCTAAATTTTGACCTTCTCCAACTCTTTTGTCAAATTTAAAGCATGAGTTTGCTTAACGTTATTTTTAGGTTCTTTGTCACTCTTTCTAGAATTTGCTGCTTGTTTAGGTACTGGAACAACTCTCTCCAAAATATTAGTGTAACCTGATTTGTTCTGGGAAGATTCACCCTGCTGCACATTTGTTCTATTAAGTGAATTTACAGGTTGTTTCTTATTACTGACATGTTTCGTAGGGTCCTTTTGTAGTGGAGTCGCCATTGGAGGAGGAATGGAACCTTCTTGTTCACCTTCATTATCCCGCACTCTAGATCTCTTTCTAGACCTCAAAACATACTTTTTATGTAACTCAGCTTGCATGAAATCTGTAAATTTCCTATAGTATTCATCCATTTCATCTTGATCAAAAGAGACTTCAGCTTCAGCATATTATCCCTCAAAATCTTCCTCTTCATCCTCTTCTATTGCATACAAAGCAGATACTTGATCCTCAGCCTCCCTTCGGTCATCTTCTATTGGCTCTTTGGGAACTGCTTCTATATACAATGGAGCTTGAACCTAGTCTTGATCTCTTCTTTCCCTCTGCAATATTTGTAGGGGATGTCTTCTGAATTGAGGGTTAAACCCCCCTCGGTTTTGTTATACTTGTCTTTGGGAGTTTTTATTTTCCAATTCCATATTAGATAGCTTATTTGTCAAATTTTTTATCACCTTTTTCATATCTTCAATTCTTAGATCTTGTGATGATTCTTCTTTTGCCTTCCCCTTCTCTTGGATTAGTTGTTTCCCTTTCGCCTTTCTAGCTTCAGCCATATTAGCTTCAATATCTAAAGCATCTGTCTGTATCTTCTCAAGAGTAGGGGCTCTTCTCTCTCTCAATGTAAAGCTAAAATCAACTTCAAAAGCCCCAGCAAAAACTACCTTTGCTCCTATAGGGGGGTGGGTGGGGGGGGGGGGGGGCTTCATCTCTATAGGTAAACTATTGTACAATTTGTTGAATCTTTTTACAAATTCAAAAATGTTTTCATTAGGTTTTCTTTTAATTGCATTAAAATCTGTCAATGAGTAACCATGATCGCTCTTCTCTCCCCATATTTGAGTGAATTGAGTTTCTAACTCTTCCTAGTCATTTATGGAATAATTTGGTAAACCTTTGAACCATTTCCTTGCCTCTCCACTTGGAGACTGCACAAATAGTCTCATCACAACATCAAGATGTTCTACATTTAAATTCTCAACAAAAGTGCAAAACAAGGGTAAATGTTGTTCTGGATTTACTTCATCTTCTCCAATGAAATTAGGATGTAATTTGAGGTATTCTTGGGGCATGACATTCATTGGTTATGGAAGATTTAGTGGTGCATATCTATCCATTAAGAATGTTGGTGCTTCCATATTAACAACTTGGTTAACTTCTCCTTGGGTGGTGTTGGGGCCCTTGTTTTGAATTTTGAATAAAGAACAGATTTTGGGTTGCAGATCGACACATGGTATGCGCAAGAATGGTAGGTAGCGGAGCCGCCAAGGTTGCGGAAGAACAGGAGATAGCTGATGAGGCTGATGAAGATAAGTGCAGATGAAGAGAATTTACGGTAGAGAACAGATAGCGGAACTCAGAGGCAACAAAAAGACGCCGAAAGCAGCTGAAGAAGAACACAAGAGGAACTAGCAGTTGCGATGGAAACTGAATAAATAGGCCGTCACCTAGACGAAAAGGAGATCATGCACATATACAGAGGGATTGAGGAGGATCGAGCCGATGCTGCAGAAGAACTATGTCCTGAGCTCAATATCCTTGTAGTTCCTAGGCTTCTATTGATCTATCATGGCTGTATTATCTATCTCTCTGTCATGTGGGATGTCTGTAACAGAAATGTAATCTCTTCATGTTGAGCAATGTAACTGTGGATCCAGCTGAAGGTTATTAATATATTTGAAGGTTGTTGTCTTGTTATATGAGTTACGTGCATGCATGATGTCCATGGTGCCTTAAAATTTTATTTTCTTAATATCTGCACAATGTTTTGAGATGCTCTTCTATGTATGATGTTATGTATGCAAATGATTCCATGTTAACTTTGAGTTGCGGATCCATCTGCCACTACCGATCTGTTCCCTTTCTGCATTTGGTCACGGCACACCTCAGGTGAGACTCTCTGCTCTCCGGAGTAGGGTGAAAATGCCAGCGTGGTTCTAGACTACAACGGACTCCTTTGTTGGCCCCATTCCCTGAACCTAGGTCTTGCCCGTGAGACCTATTTTCTCGCCAACAAATGGTTCCGTTTCCGGGACCCTAAGCTTCATGAAGGGAACTAGATCATGGTATCAAGGATCTTCGAAGGAGAAATACGGAGATGGTGGGATAGCCACCTAGACCAGTTCATAGCTCAGCAAGCAGAGCTGACGAATCAAAAGGAGAAGGTGCTCAAGGATCTATTCCTTTTCTCGGATTCCGCCAGTGATACCTACGAGATCCTCTGGGGAAAATTCCCTAGCGACCTCTATAATTGGTTGCAGAGGTTGTAGACCAAGGTGACTAAGGAAAAATCGCAGAAGATCAACCGCAAGTGGGTGCACAAAGATCTGGTGGCCCTGCATTGGCTGAATACTGAGTTGACACACGCTGTAGATTTCTGGGTAGGGTCTACCTTGGACGGGTATATTGTGGAGTTTGCTGCAGAGTGCTACCAGTCCTTCTCCAAAGCTGAGGCTATATTCTGATCCGGGTTAAAGGGGAAGCTGCTTAAGGAAATTATGTTGTGGATTAAGGCCCTGATGGTGGATGAAGGGCTGATGGAATTCCAGAAATCGAGCATGGAAGCATAAACCTCCAGTGCTGGGGGAAGGGCCCGAGGGACAAATGCTACATGAAATGTGAAGCGGGGGAGTGGGGGAATGGATGCTGAGACCATAAGGACGTTGAGGGAGCGATGTGCACATCGGAGGGCGCAGATCGCCGACAGGTGGCGAGAAAGGGTGATGCGGGAGTTGAACGACGAGGGAGTAATAGGAAGGATCAAGAGGAGGATCCTCAGAGGATAGTGAATATGGAAGGCCAGGTGGGTCCCCAGGAGATGGAAGGGACCATTGTGGGAGTGCAGCAGGTGCATGGGAGCCCAAGCAGGGGGAAGAGGGAGACAATGTCTGATGAAGAAGATGTAGGTGTGCGGCCCGAAGAAGGTTCCGTTGGCGAGTGGTATGTCGTGATGCAGCGGTTATTCCAAGAATGGACGGCATTCATATCTCCAGGTATTCCTACTTCCCAAAGTTTGAATGGAAAGGATCCCTACCTTCCCCTGGTACTCTATAAACCTTTAAGTGATATTTTCATTAAGTTACAAGAGTTGAGTCGATTGCATAGCAGTCCATTGTCAGCAGCGACGCATGCTAATAGCAACATTACTGGTAATATAGCAATTACTACTGGTATAATTATGTAACCAGGACCCGGAGGGTTCATTCTAGTCACACCTCCGCAAGTGAATATGGCAGGGTCATTCACCCGGTACCCAGAATTTTCTGGGCGGGGTAACGACGATGTGGAACAACACTGGTACCTCTATGAAGCCATATGGAGGGCTCGGCAGATGCCAGATGTAGGAAAGCTAATCGAATTCCAAACCACGCTGAGATAAAGGGCATTGCGCTAGTTCATAAAGTGGTCAGAGGCCCACCCGAATCCAGCAATTGCGGAAGTCAAGCAGGATCTTGTCCGAGAATTTAAGCTTCCCCAAACAGACCAACAAGGTCTGTTCGAACTATGGGAGATCGAGCAACGGGAAGGAGAGACTGTGTGGGAGCTGATGTGCGGGTTCAAAGATGCGATCAGGAAACTCGGCTACCCGATGGACCCAAACCATCAAAGGGACTGGTTCATCAAGGCTCTGCTTCCCTTAACACGAACCCCCCTCACCCAGAAAAAGATCGACAACTTGCAGGATACTTTGGAATAGGCTATGAAGATAGAGGCAATGGCGAGCTACCCTCAGGAATATAAGGGAGGGCCAGCCCCGCAAGACCCATCCCTACTGGGACTACAACATCAGATTTCCAATCTGACCAGAAAACTTAAGGAGATGCAGCCTATAAGACCATCCAGGCCGAATATATGGTGCACACACTGCCTAGTAGAAGGCCACGTGGCAACCGAGTGTCCTCGATTACGTAGCCCGAGAGTGGGGCCCTCAGTCGCAGCAGTACAGGGGACCCCACCTATCGGGGGTGGTGCGCCAATAAACCCGCAAGGAGTCTATCCGCTGCAACAACCGTATGCAGGGTTCCCACCGCAACCAACCCCATCCACGACGGAGTATTGCGAAATTTTCCGGATGGTGGGTCATCAACCTCGGACGTGTCCGATTTTGCAGAAGTACTCCAATTTTCCGAACAACATATACTGTGAGTTCTGTGCTTCCACGACTCACAACACTGAACAGTGCAGAGCTCTAGATGCACTGGCGGACCGATTGGACTGGCCCTCCTACAGGGTGAATGAGACTCCCAGAGGCAGAGGAGGCAGTATGCGCGGAGGGCGCATAGGGGGATGGGGTCCGCTGAAATGCTACAACTATGATCAGGAGGGTCATGTGGCCCGTGAATGCCCCCTACCCAGAAGACCGTGGTGTTCCCAGTGCTGCGTGAACACCCACGCGACAGAGGACTGCCCTAAACTTATTAAGAAGTGGGAGGAACGAGCAAGGCAGAGGGGCACGAATCTAATAAACGCAGAACCTCGAGAGACAGCGACTCCGGCCATGCAGAACGTAGCCATCGTGACGCGAGGAGGAAAGAAAACGGGGGAGGACGCTCGTGAAAAGGAGCCGATATGGGTTATCAGGCCTGCATCCCCGAAACAACTAATCAGGCCGGAAACGCAGAAGAAATATTTCCAGGAGGCGGCAGAGACCTTTGCCCAACTGGGGAGACAAAGGTATTAAGGTACCCATGAAGACCGATACCGGAGAATAGAGCACTACAAGGGCTCTGATTGAGGAATGGCTCCACCTATTCCTCAAAATTGTTGACAATGCTTCAATGCGAGAACAGCTCAAGCATAGCCTGGAGGACGTATTACAGGGGAACACAGGACCGATGGAATCCTTGAACACAACACCCCAATATGTACATCGGGTCAAGCGGAACAAACGAAGAACGGGAAAAGAGTTCCGGCTAAACACACAGGTTGCAGGATTTCAGATCAGAGACACCATGCTTGACTTGGGATCCGCCGTCAATATTCTGCCTCGGAAGACGTGTGAGGCTCTTGGGTGGCCACAACTGACTTACTTTCCAATCCAGCTTAGGATGGCGAACCAGTACTGCACTGTGCCGATCGGCAGACTCGAAGATGTTGAGTTTGACATCGCAGGGGTAAAGACTTACATGGACTTTGAGGTCATTGATATTATGGGAGACAAATATCCCTACCCTACATTGCTAGGAATCGACTGGGCTTTCGAAAACTACGCAATCATCGACCTCAAAAAGGAGCTGATTATTTTTGAAGACGGAGAGGTCTGAGTCACTCAGCCTCTCGATCCATATCAAGGTCCGAGATATACAGAAACTGTGGATAATAGGGAGGATGCTCAGATGTTGGACAACCTCTATCAGATTACAGTAGGGAAGCGGGAGGATTATATTAACCCGATAGCAACCGGCTTCGTAAGCTGGCGCAGTGTCCAGAGCTTGGAGCTAGGGTCGAAACTAGCCTGGGAGGACTGGCAGCAAGGAGGGTATGAGACTAGCACGAGGAGATGTGCCAACATTGCCAGTGTCCATTGGATTGGAGCAGAGATAAGGGAGTACCCCACCTTGACCAACATGCATGCAGTAAATACCTTCATTGCAAAGGTCAAAGACAAGGTACCATAGGAAAATAGGATACCACTTTTGGACGTAACACTCCAGTCCACATCAGCCAGATGGTGGAAAAATCACCGCAACTCCCTGTCGCGGTGGAGTTGTGTGGCGAAGGCTTTGAGGGCACGGTTCAAGGAAGACAAAGGACCTCGAAGCAAGCAAAGGTACCAAGGAACTTCTGATCCGAGAGACCACCTGAAAACCTATCCGGAGCAGTGGCGAAGCGTAGGGTACCCGGAGGAGCTGTGGGTACATCATTTTTTCCACTCCCTGGATACCATCCCACATGCCTGGTACTTAGAAGAAGAAAGAAAAAGAGGGACCAGTTCTTGGTAGGAGGTCGTGAACAAATTTGTTCAGTGCTTTTCATTCGAGGGGAAGACAGAGCTGGTGTCCCAAGCATTACAGACCATAAAAGGGGTACTATTTTTCGACGATCCAGGCACCGACAGGAGGCCATTAGTACTGAATCCTGATGGAAAACGTGAGTTGGCTTGCCAACGGATCGATAGCGAGCCAGACGATGACAGTTTGGAGGACCTGAGGCACCTATACTTTGAAGAGACGGAAGGCAAGCGGAACATCAAAGAAGAGCCTACCACCGAAGGAGTCCATCTACTTCCGCTGAAGACAAAGAAGCTAGACATCAGCACAGAGGAAAAAACAAAACTGGCTACAGTTGGGGACTACTAGGACGAGGAGACGACAAAGGAAATTTTCAATCTCCTCCAGGAATACGAAGACCTATTCCCTTCATCGGTTTCCGATTTAAAAGGCATAAAAGGGGACCTCGGAGAAATGCGAATTGTGCTGAAACCGGACACCAGGCCAGTGAAGCATCAACCTTACCAGTTGAACCCGTGGATCAAGGAGAAATTCAAGCTAGAGATCGATAAAATTCTGAAGGCAGGTTTGATCTTCCCTATGGAAGAAGCAGAGTGGGTGACTCCCATCGTCATTCAAAATAAGAAGGAAAAGTCAGAAATCCGTGTCTGCGTGGATTACCAAAGTTTGAACAACGCCTGCATCCATGACCCTTTTCCCACCCCATTCAGCAACGAAGTATTGGACAATGTCGCTGGAAATGAGGCCTACTCATTCACTGATGGGTTCTCAGGCTACCATCAGGTGCGCACTGCGGAAGAGGACAAGACGAAAACGACGTTCACCACCGAGTGGGGGTCTTTTGCATATCACGTGATGCCGTTCGGGTTGAAGAAAGCCCTTGCTGTGTTTTCCAGGAATGTCATAGCTACTTTCCAAGAATACATTCATAAGTTCCTAGAAGTCTACATGGACGATTGGACCATCTACAGTTTGCTGAAAGACCACACCACCTTGCTACGCATAATGTTTGATCGGTGTCGACAATTGCAAATTTTCTTGAACCTGAAGAAATGCATCTTTGCGGTTCCCTTTGGAATGCTCCTAGGACATGTGGTGTGCAGGCAAGGGGTCTGCATCGACCCCGCCAAGGTAGCAGTGATCATCCACATGGAAACCCCGGAAATGGTGAAGCAGTTGAGGTCCCTACTCGGGCACACGGGTTATTACAGACGGTTCATCGGGAACTATGCGAAGATCACTGCTCCTTTGGAAAAATTACTACGGAAGTCAGAGGTGTTCTAGTGGACGAATGACTGCAAGTTAGCCCTTGACACTCTAAAGGAGAAGCTGGCAACGACACCCATTCTGGTTCATCCAGATTGGGATAAGCAGTTCCATGTGCATATCGATGCTTCCGGTATTGCACTTGGGGCTGTCTTGGCGCAACCAGGGGAGACGATAGTTGACCATCCAGTCTACTTTGCCAGCCGCAAACTGTCCAATGTGGAGTGGAATTACACCACCATGGAGAGGGAGGCCCTCGTAATGGTGTACTCGCTCCAGAAGTTCCGCCACTATCTCCTAGGAGGTCAATTTAAGTTCTTTACTGATCACTCTGCATTGAAGTACCTAGTCAATAAGCCCATTTTGGAAGGTCGGATATGCCGATGGCTTCTGCTCTTTCAAGAATTCACCTTCGAAGTTTCTTCCACTTTCTGTTAATAACTCTCACACCAGAGAGAATTCCGTAGAGTAGAGTATTGGAATAACTCTCCCGCAACTGGGATGAGCGTAGGAAGTGTTCGTTGTCCATGCATAGGTCATCAATAACCGCTAGGTTGCGAGGACCGCACCTCAACTATTGTGGTCGGGGAGGGGCGTGTCCAGCGTGTCATCCCCGTAGGATAAGCAAACGTGTCAAGTGTCAGTCCCAATCATTTCATTTAGTACTTGTTTCAGTCCGTACAATCGCCAATATTTGCAACATAAACTGCCATAATTAGAAGTAACCTTGCAGTAATCATTTTGCCATAATTCGAAGTAACCTCAGCCGTCGTGTCTACCCATTTCCCCATACCACCATCAACAGATGTTAGAATACACCTCAGCAGGTGACTGCTCACATGATTATCGCTGTGGAGGATGCCAGCGGGAATTAATTCATTATGGGGTCTCATCAACCTCACTCGTGCTAGTTAATTACATAGCCTGCATGAAGAAAAGCGCGAGAATGCAGGAGAATTCCGAGTTAGAGTTAGAAATTTCTGGAGACGCAAAGGCAATTGGAGCAGAACCAGAGTAGCAGAGGTGTCCCGAAGCAAAGAGCCAAGAGAAGAGGCCGAGAACTATTCTAAAAGTGTATCAACGCAGTGCCAAGATGACAAGAGCCAATCCAGCAATAGTAGAATAGGAGCTCGACAGTCGGATTCATAAAATAGAGTTCCTCATCGGGAAGTATGATAGTGATGCCCTCATCAATGTAGACCTCACGGACTCTTTTGAGTTCCCAACGCTTAAACGCCAGGTGTACATGGAAAGCTATACCACAGAAGCAAAGCGAGTAGCAACAAGGATTTTTCCTGAGTTTCGAGGCATTCAGCAGTCCTCCATTCTGCATTTGAGGAATCTGCTGGTATTTGGGATGACAGGAGCAGCCATGCAATGTACCAAGTTCTTGCTCAGTCGAATTCAGAACGGGTCCCTGTGGTTGAGCAAAGAAATTCCTATCCATGCCGAGGATATTCACCGGCTCACAGGGCTCTCACAGGACAGCCCGGATGTATCCTCTGCATGCCAGACCACCTCCAAAAGAGCAAAGAAGTTAGGAGACGCGGATTATTATGTAAAATATGGCACCCGACGAGGAGGAAAGGGAGTGAAAATGGAACTCATCAACAAACCGGAAGTCAAGTTCGCATGTTACCTCATTGTCAGTAAGACAATGAGGCACTACACGAAGGGGGAATGTACCCTGGATACCATTTCCATTGCGGAGCACTGCGTCCAGGGGGCCAAGCTGAACTGGTGGTCCTTCCTGTTGAAGGAGTTGTTCAACGCATGCGATGATAATTACAAGAGGGCCACGAGCTTCATCTATGGATATTTGATAGTCACATTAGCCATGTGGAAGTGGCATGCTCCCCTCGTCAGGCTGCCGGCAGAGATATTGGAGGGTTAGCCTCTGGCAATGAAATTCGTCCCATGGAAGGTGTCGGGGGATCCCAGCACCAAAGAGGTCGCTGTAGAGGCCTTCCGGAGTTGGTATGGTTTAATGACTGATGTGGTGACAGGCCAGCAGAGGATTCCCAGGAACCTGATAGACGCGTACAACGAGCAAGTCTGGTTCGGGATCAGCCACAAGCACACCTTCCTCCGACCTACTTGCATGCCGGAAGAGACATTTTAGATGTGGCTGCTAAAATTCCAACTCGACGACGCAGCCTTCCACAATGAAGTTTGTTCGTGGCCGGGGGTCGTGATGGAAGTCTGAAGCGGGGTACCAACATACAATTTCGACAAAATGCTACCACATCAACTGCTTGGCGAATCAGAAGTGGAGGTGGCACAAAGGGTCTCCAACATGCAGCTCTTCCCACTTATTCGCCAATTAAACACAAAGGTACGAAACCTCAACAAAGTGGTCCGAGTAGTCTCAAGCGGTGCCACTCCTTTCCCTATTTTTTCTCAATTTCAGCTTTCTCAGTCCAACCCACTTCTCCGCACGACCTCCATCACCTCCCCCATTCCTAATGTTTTATTTACTTCACCAAGTCCAATGACTACCCCGATGGGGGAAAAGAGTAAGTCCGCAAACCCCCTAAAAGCTCCCAAGGCTAAGAGGGCTAGAACCATAGAGTCAAGTCCGCTGGTGGACCTCACTGAGGAGGATCCACCCCGTCTATTGAGCCCGGGGATACCCATACAGGAAGAACCACTCATCGAGACAGGGGCAATAGGCAGGATTCCACCTCAACCTCCCATTGACCCCTCCGACTTCATAAACATCTGTCTTTCACCACCCCGTACCGACCCACCTCCACCTACCACTTCATCCGCACCATCCAACTCATCTGCCACCATGTCAGACCCAGTAATCCGAGATCTAATCAATGGGGACCACGGGACCAAGGTTGACTCAAGTACAGCAGTGATACCACTGGTCAACCCCGCTGGGGACCCCTAGGTCACTTTTTCTTATTTAATTACACAGATGGCACAAATCATTACAGACACGGCTGGGACACAGCCTGAGCCTACTCCATTTCTGCAGACCGACCAGACAAATCATCAGGAGCGGCTAGACCTGAATATGGCGGACTCCGCACCCCATCTGACTCCGCTGTCGTCCCCTCAAGAACACTCCACCATATCAGTTGCCAGTGGGAAACCATTGCAGGAGTGGCGGCCGAATCAAGGTACTTCAGGGGCCGACAACATGGAGACGTGGGGCACGACTCAGCTGTACCACTTCATTCAGAGAGCAGCCCAGCAGGCGGAAAGGCTCCACTCCGAGCTACAATAGAGGTGTGAGCAATAGCAGCAGCAGATCATCGTGCTTACTGAACAACGCGAGCAGCTCACAACAACACACGGGCAGCTCCAGGACCAGATGAATGAAGTGGACAAGGTGTTCATGGGACTATGGCCGGCAGTAACGGCTCACTACACTCGGATGCCTACATATGTGCCAGAAACGGATATATTACAGCGAGCAATCCACCTTAGGGTGGCATTCACCGACCTCTATTAGGAAAATGCAGAGCTCCAGGTAGCGTTAGCAGCACGGCCAACGCTTCTTGACCCAGCAGTAGTCTACACAGCATAGATTATGGAGAAACAGGGCCAGGTCACCCAGATGCAGGAAGCTCTCAATTCTGCAGCTCGAGAAGCCTATGACCTCCTAAAAGGTCTACAGGAATGCTCGACGGCCCTTACAGTAAATACTTGACCCATTTCAGCGCAGCTGCAACAACTCTCAAAAGAGATTCAGGATGCCATGGACCCCTCGTAGTTGGACCAGCTATACGCCCAGGCGGATGCTTTGGATATCCAGATCCAGCAGACAGAGGCCAGTTCGGCAATGGCCAAGCAAGAAATTCGAGAGCTTTGCCAGCCTCTCCAACTCAGCGCCCGGACAATGCAGCAGTTAGCAGCCAAAGCCGGAACCCAAATCAGCACGGTATTCAGAGCTGTACTAAGATCACCATAGAGACAGACGCATTATTACATGGGTGGCAGCAAGCTGCGACAACCTTCAATGAGCTTAAGGCTTCAGTGTTGAGCAAGGTCCCAGATTTGGGGCCCTTGTTTGGGCAGCAGAATGAAGGTGCACAGCAAGAACAAGGCACGGGGTCCGACGGAGCAATGGAAGTGGAGACAATGATTTGTGATTGACTCGGGACGAGTCAAGAAACTGTGGTCAGGGCCTATTGCGGCCCTTGTTTTGAATTTTGAATAAATAACAGATTTTGGGTTGTGGATCGACACATGGCATGCACAACAATGGTAGGTAGCAGAGCCGCCAAGGTTGCGGAAGAATAGGAGATAGCTGATGAGGCTGACGAAGATAAGTGCAGATGAAGAGAAGATACGACAGAGAACAGATAGCGGAACTCAGAGGCAACAGAAAGACGCCGAAAGTAGCTGAAGAAGAACACAAGAGGAACTAGCAGTTGCGATGGTGGGTGAATAAATAGGCCGTCACCCAGCCGAAAAGGAGATCATGCACAGACATAGAGGGATTGAGGAGGATCGAGCCGATGCTGTAGAAGAACTCTGTCCTGAGCTCAATATCCTTGTAGTTCCTAGGCTTCTATTGATATATCATGGATGTATTATCTATCTCTCTGTCCTGTGGGACATCTGTAATATAAATGTAAGCTCTTCCTGTTGAGCGATGTAACTGTGGATCCAGCTGAAGGTTATTAATATATTTGAAGGTTTTTGTCTTGTTATATGAGTTACGTGCATGCATGATGTCTATGGTTCCTTAAAATTTTATTTTCTTAATAAATACACAATGTTCTGAGATTCTCTTCTATGTATGATGTTGTGTATGCAAATGCTTCCATGTTAACTTTGAGTTGCAGATCCATCTGCCACTACCAATTTGTTCCCCTCCTGCATGTGGTCGCGGCATGCCTCGGGTGAGACTCTCTGCTCTCCGAAGTAGGGTGAAAATGCCGGCGTGGTTCTAGACTACAGCGGACTCCTTTGTTGGCCCCAATCCTTGAACCTGGGTCTTGCATGCGAGACCTGTTTCCTCGCCAACGGGCTGAGGCTGATGAGCCCTCGCCGTGAAAGTGAAGAAGGAGGAAAAAAAACATATGGGGATATGATGACACATAGTAGCAGGGACCAAAGAATTATACGGGTTTAGCTTTTGAGTGGAGGTAAAATAAATAGACTCGAAAGAATGTTCTTCTAACTGAGGTTCTTGAAAATAAATGGGTGTGGAAGGAGTATCTTGTTCCAAGAAAGGGAGTTCCATGGAAATATCTTCAAACAAAGGGTTATGAGAACTACTGCCAGGAGTAGCAATGCATGATCAGGTATTGAAGGAGTTTCGGGTTTCTGAGTCTTTTTAGAAACTAACCTTTCTGGATCTGGCAAAGTAGGGACTATCTGCTGTGAGGTATCTGACCTCGTGCGAGGCCTTTTGGAAGCCAAAATTTTGAAAATAACAAACACAATTGAATATTTCCTCCTCACTGAACAACCAAAGGAAATAATGTGAAAAACCCAGGGAAAATAAACTTCGTTTCTTCATCCCCGGCAACGACGCCAGAAAATGTTGTATCTCAAGAAACAACCCCTTGTCTGTGGTAAGGAATCAGTGCTTAAGACATTTTGTAAATGTATGTCACAATTATAATATCAAATGGGCTCTGCTTAACACCTTTGGAATCTAATTATTTAATACACTCAATAATATGATATAATGAAAGCCTTCACAATGCCATAAACTACTGATATCCGAATGAAATGAAAAGAAGAACTGTAAAGGAAACTTCAAGTGATATGCTGAGAAACATAATCTATCACTTTTAAGTTTCAGAGGAATTTCATGGAGAGAGAGGAAACTCGAAATAATATGTTGCAAACACATAATCTATTACTTTAAAGTTTCTTCGGGATTTTGTGAAGAAAGAAGAGATGAGGTGAAGGAGCACAAATTAAGGTTGTTTAACTCTTACTCACAGATATAATTAAGAGACCAACTGCTACATTACTTCACTTCATTCAGAGAGGAAAAAACACAAAGCAAAATTGGAAAGACATATCAACATCAACAAATCATAGGAAACTTGATCTTCTTTTCATTTATTTCTCGTAAAATTCGCATCTCCACTAATCTCCAGAGGTCCAGGTTCAAAACTCGAACCTATTTTCTTTATTTCTATCTACTTAAATAAATCATGTTATTCAGAATTTGAACTTCTTGAAACTATTTGACTACCTAAACTCTGGCATAGTTACTTCTTCAATCATGTAATATGAGAAAACAAATAAACTGAAATATTGTTCGCTTTGTTGAATCTTATGTTGTTGATGCGTCCTCTCAAGTGCTTCAGGTGCCCTTTCCGGTTATGATGTGGCGGCCGCACAACTCTCGTAATGACGCCTCGCCCGACTCCTCACACTTCCGTGCTTCAAATGCTGTCAATCGTATCACCTGCTACCCGACCGCCTTCTTGATCCACAAATACGATCTGAGTTTGTGTTGCGTTTTAAATATTTTCATAAAGAAGTGATAACTGACATGTTTCCGGATTTGAAATCCTTTAGATTTCATCTTGGAACTTTTCCTTGGCGTTTATCTTTTAAAACTTGTGATGTGTGCTATGTGATTGGGTCCCACCTGTAGAGATTTTAATACAATTATGTATTGTCAGATTCTCTTGATCTAACAATTATATGCTACTATTAAATACATAATCCTTCTACTTAAATTCTTGCAGAAATTTAATTGCCAATTGCAAACACATGAAGAAAGATCAATCACACATAACACATGTTTTTACTGGGAAATCATAAATCTAAAAACCCCACAATCATATATTATGTATCTATCATGGATCATGAAACAATCTTATACAAAACTCTAATCCAAGAGCTCTCAGTACAATATACAATCGTCTCACATTGTCATACAAAAATTGGCAAATACATGTGCCAATTTACTACTCCACTGCGCAATATCTGATGATCACAATCCTTGAATGAATGAGATAATGTCTTGCCTTGACTGCGCAATCCTCATTGGAACCTCCACTGTGTTGTGGTTGCATGAGTGCACCCACTAATGTCACAACAGATAGTCAAACTGTCCCTTTCACTTATCTCTCAACTGGGTCTCCATTGGATCTGACATGCATGTAGTTAACAGTAGGAAATATTCCTTTGCATGTGAGATCACTCCATGTGAATTAATTTAATAGTAACTATGACTGTAGAGGTAGACTTTAGCATAACTAGAATAAATGCAGTTTAACTCATTTAACCTTAAATGCTTAAAGGAAACCGATTTATTTGCCTACATAACTATATCCACCTCCGTTTATTAAACTCTTAATCACTCAGTTACAACAAGCCCACTCTGGGCTTCCTACCTAGAATCAACCTTCGACTCTCAACTCTTCGCTAACTAGTTTTCATCGGCTTATCCGAAACTTCATACTTAAGATAATGAGGATATTTTTTAGTTCAATTATTAAGAGATAATAATAATTGACATGCATTCTATTTTTAGACATGCAATCCACGAACAGACTTCGCACATGCATTCCAAAAATAGATGCCCATCCATAAATATAATTTTCTCAACCATCTATAAATAGACTCCCGCTATAAATAGACTTTTCTCAACATTCTAAAAATATACATACCACCTAAAATAATGTGGGCCCCACCAGGAGGTGTTGATTTACCAGGACCAGACATATTGTTTCTGATGCTGGCTCTGCAGAATGTTTTGTTGAAACATTCAATACCCTTCCTAATAAGAGGAAACTGTTCTGGCATGCGACATGTAACTCCGTGCATTCGCCTCGCAAACTTTCTGCACGTCATGCCATGTGCAACTCCATGCATGCGCTCTAACTCTTGTATGCAACACTTTCAGGAGTTTCTAGGTCTAAAACACCTCTGGTAAATGCAACACCCTCCGAAAATTAACAGGCCTCCAAAACTAACAAATATAATGCATTTGTCATCAAAGTCTTCCCCGACTTTTTGCTTTCTGCATCAACCACACATGTCTTCAGCATCCATCATGCTTAATTTTATCCTTGTACCGCACTTGCTGTAAAACTCGATCCGCGCTCTGTGATCTCACACCTGTCACTTTGATTTCATGTCCTCACAACATCTAAATGCATCAATCCAACTGATGCTGCTACTGCGGCTCTGTGGGCTCCTCGTAGCAAGGTTCAATTCATGAGATACACACCATCTCAATGAATCCTGCCTAAACATTTCTTTGGATTATTCATGCATGTTGCCCCACCTATCACCTGGTGGTATAGTTGCATGTACTCCCTCTGCCCATCTGGCTTGAAATTTCTCTGCATGATTGGTTGCTCCCACTCCATCATCCTCTGCATGCAGCTACTCCACATCCTGAGGTTCACTCTTACCTACATGCAAATCCTGCTCCCTGTCAAGCATCAATTACATGGCTTTCTCATACTTCCCAATAGTAGGAAGCTCTGTAGAAATCCCGTATACATCAAGTATATAGAGAATCTTAACTCGAATCCAAACCTTCTTGTATTTCCCTATTTCTTTGTGTCACAGGAAAAAATTTCCTTCACTAAAGACAACATCATAGCCTTTATCCTCTAACATTGTGACTAAGACTAAATTTTTCTTTAAACCTGGAACATGCATAACATATTTTAAATGAAAGAGTTTACCTGACGCCCTATGAAAGGTAATGGTACCAATGTCGGTCGCATTGTATCATCCATCATCGCCCAACTCAATATGCATCTGGAGATCTTTCTCCTCCAAGTCACTGAAAATCTTCTTATCTCCCGTCATGTGAAACGAAGCACCACTATCCAAGTACCACCCCGATCCCAATGCACTAGACACCATGCATACGATTAATGAGAATTAAAGCTCAAATTGCGAGGCAGGAGCCTCACCAGCTATAGCTCCAATATCCATCTTATTCTTCTTCCTATGTGGACAATTTGTGGCAATATGTCCATACTCGTGAAAATGAAAACACTTCACTTTGGACATAAGCAGTTCTCACATCTTCAACAAGTCTCTGATTTAGAAACAGCTTTTTCACTTCCCTTTTACCTTTGCTGTACACAATCTTCTTCTATCATCATTTTGATGCATATCAATCTCTAGTGTTTAGTGTTCCACCTAACTCCTCCTACACTAGGATCCACTCACAAATTTAACTTTAATTCGATGCTTTTTCCCTATCTTGACAGTCTTCATAACTGCTCAATCCTTAGGAAGTCCTAATATATTGCTTACTCAAATCATCATCAAGAATATCTTGCATTCTACACTTCAAGCCTACCTCACATTGGAAAAACTTTTTTAAGTATACCGGAATGGTGTCATTCTTTTCCATCTTGATCTTTTTGAGTTTGTCCTTCAGCGCCAATTTCCTATGGTCACTGCTGCTTTGGAAAATATTCGTCAAAGCCTTCCACATAGCATATGGAGTGGATTTCACATGAAGTTTTGAGACAATGTGGTCTCGTACACCTTCCAATAGAATCCTCCTTGCCCTTGCTACTTTCTTTTGCCATGCATCAAGTACTGCAGCATCTATCAAAGTAGGCTTAGGAACATCTTTGTTGATGAATTCCTTCAAGCCATTATCTTCAAGCACCGCTTCCATCCTATCCTTCCATGCAATGTAGTTTGAGCTACCTTCGAGTGCATACTCTAACCGCAAACCATTGAAATCCATTTCGGTGTTTACTCAACTGTCGCACCAAGATATTCTTATATAAAGAATGAATTGTTTACCCAAAAAATCTGTACCATTGGTCTTAACATTTTCCAATATTTTTTGCTCTAATACCATGTAGAAATTTTAATAAAATTATGTGTTTCCTGGATTCTCCTAATCTAACAATTATATGCCATTGTTAAATACAAAATCCTTCTACTTAAATCTTTGCGGAAATTTAATGGCCAATTGCAAACACATGATGAAAGATCAATAAAACATAACACAAATTTTTTTACTAGGAAAGCATAAAGCTAAAAACCCCACTATCATATATTATGTATATATCATGGACTATGAAGTAATTCATATTAAAACTTAACTAAGATATCTCAAGATAATATACAATCGTCTCACACTGTCATACAAAAATTGGCAAATACATGCGCCAATTTACTGCCTCCTGACAGCCTGCCTCCACTGCGCAATCCCTGATGGTCAAGAACCTCTGAATGATTAATTCTAGCCTGCCTTGACTGCGCAATACTCATAGGAATTTCCAATGTGTGAGTGGTTGCATGAGTGCACCCACTAATGTCACAACAGATAGTCAAACTGTCCCTTTCACCTATCTCTCAACTAGGTCTCCACTGGATCTAACATGCATGTAGTTAACAGTAGTAAATATTCAGTTGCATGTGAGATCACTCCATGTGAAATAATTTAATATTTAATTCATTGATCTCTCACTAGTGTATCTTTAGTTACAACTAGCTACAATTAGCACAACTGAGTTTAACTCACTTAACTGAGTTAAACTACTTTACAACTCACATAAATACACATCCAACTGTTACAACTTTGTATCACTCAGTTACAACGAAGTCCACTTGCATGTCCCACCAACCAACCTTAGAACTCGTAATTCCTTCAATCAATTGGTTTGCAACATCAATTAACTAAATTTGAGTGCTTCAAGAGAATATATTATTATTTATTGTCTAATTATTATTAAGAGATAATAATAATTGAGAGCAGCATTCTATATTTTAGACAGCTACATCTAATGCAATCAAACTTCATTGGGTGGATCAAAATATGAACTCCATCCAGTTAAATAGAATTTTCTCAACCATATATAAATATACTCCACTTATAAAATAGAATTTCCTCACCATTCTAAAAGACAAAGAGCACACTGGGTGTGTAACACTCTGTGGGCCCCACCTAGTGTAGGTGCTTAATTTTCACTAGGATCAAGGATGTTGTTTCTGGATGCCAATTTCACTGTATCTTGTTGCAACATTCAACACCACCTAGCATCGCACATCGTACTTTGGTGACCTTATCTCTTAACTCTCGTGCTAATCCTTTAAAGCTTGCAATTTGCGATTTACGATCGGGCCCCACTGCATCGCACGTCGCACTTTGAAAATTATAACACTCACCCTTCACCCTAAATTCTAAAACTTGCATTGTGTGGTATACGGGCCAGGGCCATGTCATTTTCCATGTTAGCTTGCCACATCACACTTCTCATTTCGCTGAGTTTAACCTTTTCCTTAACAATTATCTTTTAAAACTTGCGATGTGCGCTATGCGATCGGGTCCCACCTAGCATCACATGTCGCACTTCGGCAACTTTATCAATTATCTCACTCACCTATCCTTTGAAAATTTCAATTTGTGGTTTGTGATTTAATCTCTGTTGTCTATCTCTCCACTCCAGTTCTGCACTTTGATCCCCGACCATCCGTTTTTCCCTTTGTGCCTCCTCCAAAACTCTTAAGTGTTTAAGGGAAATGTGCCCTTTCTCTGCCTTTGGGAAATTAGTTTGTTTGGTCCAAAGTGTAACCCTCCTAAGCTTATCTAGTGTTCTGCCATGCTGGTCCCTCCTAAGCTTGCAAATGAGCCTGACTCAACCCTGTTCGGATTGCAATGTTCTGAACATGCCCATCGATCCGGCTCTTGAACTATTCTGCACATGAATGAGCCCGACTTGAACCACCTTCACATCTCATCATGTAATGTTAATGTACCAATATATAAATCAAAATTCTTCTATGACACAAAATTTTACATTTTCTATCATATATGCTTTTTTGGTGTTTTGAAAAACATTTCAAAGGTAAATGAAAATGAGCCACAACACATGCCTCAGAAATTCATGTACAAAATGTAAAATATATTATGATGTTATGTATTGTAATTGATTCAGGTCACCATCCACTTCAGATCCTACTCATCACATCGTAAAGCATATCACTCAACATTATCATTTTTAACTTCATGCTTTAGGGGGCAGCTGTTACAGATCAATTTGGGCATCACTCCCGAAACTCAGATCAGTACAAACAGGGTCTATCATACCCTAAATCAGTTTCTACTTGCCTTAAACAAGTCATCCCATTGCTAGTTTTTATCCATGAAGGTTTCACTGCTTGAATTCCAGCTGAAATTATCCATTGAGCCACCAACGCATCCTTAGATTGCAATAAATGCTTTGTAGAGAACTTACTCCCATGCAAAGCAGTGTTTCAGAAAACCTAGGCCCACTAAACAGTGCATTGGTCGACTTTGAGCGAATTGTTCAAATGATTCCGGGAATCTTCCCACTTTCTATTGGCTTCTAAAAGTGGTTCCAACTATCATGCTATCTAATAAATTCGAATATGAACACCATGGAGCCATTAAATCAATTATCCTCTTATCCCATTGAACAAGGAAACTCCCTCATACATTTATGGAAAAGCCATTCAATGACCAATTAATTCCAAACTACCCTCATTTCCTATAAATTGAGCACTGATCATAGTGCAAAAGGAGCTTGAATTTTCTAGTGCTATGCTAGTAAGATTATATCTCTTTGAGGTATTATTTGCAAGTAATGTTATGTTGCTGCAGTAATGTCGCTGATGTGATGAGAATGGACTGAAGCTAGAGCGAGTTGACATTGAATCGATCCAACTGGTTGTAACTTCTCCTTCTATCTTATAATAAAGAGATTTGTTATTTTCCCAATACATGTGTTCATGCTTTTATATATGTATTTTCAAATGCAATCAATTCAGTTTGATTAAGATGAATAGATCGTATGCTTTTCTATCATTTTTTGTCTTTTGTTAGTAATTGTAGGTACCAATCAAACGAGTTCAATTTGATTGGGAGTGAAAAAAGGGAGACGAAGAATAACGAAGGATCACAAGTAGGTGTTCTTATCTTATCTATTTATCTTAAGGAAAAGGTAAAGTGTCTTTCATCTATTGTTCTAGGTGCGTCCACCACACTTAGGGAAACTTATCTATTTGTAGGTTTGATTTCCATAAAACACTAGGTGTAGAGATTATTGAACTAAGAGTAGAGTTGCTGGGAGGGATTAATGCAGGAGAAATATTAACAGGTGAACATGGTTTTGGAATGGGAGATGATGCAGTAGAAGAAGGATTTGATGATTTGGGTGATAGATGGCTCAAATATTTATGCACAGTTTGATCTGACTTATAAGGTGTTAACAAGTCCTTATCCACAACAATTTTACGTACAAATATATCATATTTACTTCTAAAAAGTGTATCTTAAAAAGCCAAATAAAATTCTATGTCCTCTAAAGTAACACAATTTTCAGGAAGGGAATTAATTGTGGGTAGAAGACTTTCACTTTATTCACTCTCAGTTGCACTTTTCTTCCTAATTATTTTTTCAGGATTATCTACAATTTCTGGAGGATATGGATTTGGGCGTGCTCTAGTGTATATCCTTTAAGAAGCCAGATATACTACAATATATTTACATATATTGGATATGTATAAATTTTGAGTGGCAACAACCTTAAATCAGACCTATTTCTCAGCCAAAAACCTAGAAATATCTTTAAGCACTAAAACAAAGATTTCACCAGGGAAAATTGAATTAATGAATTTTGTTTGTCCCCAGTATCGTTGCCAGAATGTTAGCACTCCGTAATTTATTAAGGCTGTGAAAGAAACCTAGAGGTAACCACAGAACCAATTTCAAGTTTAGAAGCTAGCCCTTCTAAACCCAGAGAGGAATCTCTCTATCATATTTAGCTTTGTTTACTTTGTAGGAGTTTAGGCTAGATGTGAGAGTTCATAGTTTGGTTTTTAAAATGGTTTGGTTGGAATAGTAAGGGAAAGCCATTGGGTAATGGAGTCAATTTAGTTACAAGTAGATTCAATTGCAGTAGTGATAGATAAGTTTAGCTGGGCAAGGTAGGCAGACTTATTAGATCTTATGAGCTTTGTGAGATGGTAAAGATGAAAAGATTAAGGATCCATTAATAATAGAGAAATTAAGAATTCTATTGTTTAATTTTAGTTGAAAAATCAATATTGTTCAGAAGCCAGAATTGAGTATACTTAAACAAATCCAGGTTCTTATTTTTCTTTTAACCAAATAGATAAAAGAAACATATGAATTAACAGAGAAAAACAAATTTAACAAGAGAAGATAACTTCACCAATAAGTTTGACACAAGAATCCTAAAAAGATTTTTGCATTACTGAAAATTTGTCCACTTGAGCTTAAGGAAAAAATTTACATCAAATGACTATTTCTTCATACAAATCCTAACCTCTAATGCTTCGAATTTGGAAGTATTTATACAAACTTATCAGAAAATATCTTGAGTGAAAACCTCAAGATATTTTACAAAATATCAAAAACTGTTTTACAAAGATAGAACAAAAATATAGGAAATCTGAAACTACTATAGTTGTTGGCACTATTCTTGAGGATGGTTAGAGATGACTGGACCTGCAAAATAGTTGTTTTGGTGCTAACTTTCTTATGAATGCTTGATGACTTTTACTCTAGTAATTCACACAACTTTTCCCATATTTTTTCATCTCGCAATGGAAATCTGATTAACTTTCGATATGTTTCATCTACCTCTGTGTATTTTTCAAAGGTAGGCTTAACAAAAAATATATGATTTACTTCATCTTTGATCAACAAGTCATAATTGAGACCTTCCATTAATTCCTTCCCTGTAATGGTGCCTTTAACTTTTGAAAATTTTGACTTGTCGATGGCAATATTGTATAATATTTTCTGATATTTTCCAAGTTTGATTAATTTATCTCCCATTCCTTGCAGTCCAGGGATACCTCTTTGATGCAAAATATTAAACTTCATGTGAAATCTCTGTGTTATAGTATGAAAACTACCACATTTTTTCTGCAAGTGTAGCATCAAATTTTTCTTGGTGAGAAACTTTCTCACTTCCAAAATGGTGTCTATTTTGTCCTCTATATCTAATCCTTCTAATTCTTCTCTCGATTTGGAATTTAATATATTTATCAGAGCACTAACATCACTAGGTTTGGTGCCAAGTTCCATGTTCACATCATCTACTAAAGTTATTGATTTCAGCACAAATCTATCTTGTTCAAATATGATCCCAGTAAATGGCCATATTTTTGTAATGGCTTCATTAATTTCCACCCAAATGCACTCTTTGGCTTGTGCAATGGTATCTTCCATAACATTATGGTTCTTTAAATATTATATTCTTGTTGCAAGTTTGTAAGATTTTTGTAGCTCTTCCAGATAGGAATTATCCACTTTAATTTTTTGTTCCTGTAAATTGTTCAACTTTACAGTCAGTTTTTCAATCTCCTAATCTTTAAGGGACAAGTCCTCCATTGTTTTAGCTAAGTCTGCTAGTGTAGTGTTCGACTGTGTTTCTACAGTTGAATTTGTTGCTGAATTTGATGCTTCTATTGTTGTTGTACCTGCTACTGGAATAGTAGCCAAAAGGATGGCTTGTATTGGAGCGATCTGTTGCTCTTTTTCCTTTAAAAGTTTATCTATTTCTTTATCCATTTTAGCAATCTAATCATTTTGTTCAATAATAATTTTGAACAAATTTTCCTTTTCCTTCTCAAGTTTTCCAAACTCTTTGGCCTGTGGATCTTCATTGGTGGGAAGCTTTAGCTGCTTTATCAATGTTGTTATGTCTATATTTTTGGTTTTTATAATCTCCTCATATGCTTCACATTACTGGAATCATATCCCAACTTGATCAATAGTTCCTCTAAATACTTAATCTTTGTTTCTTTAGCTAAAGAAGAGATTTTTTCTAATTTCAACTGTGTCTGGATATTATATACAGAAGTTTGAAGCTTGGTTATTGTCATAGCTGAATTAGTTAATGTAATAAAAATCATCTCACCGGACTGTTTGTGTAAATCCATTTGGTCTATGCCAATGAATTTTATATGTGTCAAAAGAGAAAATGGACTGCTTATAATCATCAATTGTCTGAATTTAGGAAACCTTGGGCTCCAATAAGGCAATTTGCATTATTCCCATCTCTGAATCAAAATTTGAGAGGAGCTTGTGTTGGGAGGTAGATTTATGTTTCCAAAATTGTGTTAATGTTGAAGTCTTGGGTGCTAAGTTATTCCTTTTAATCTCTTGGTAAGAAACAAAATACTTTGTTCCTTCTTATTCTACTCTAGCTCTCTTTTTGGTGATGAAATTAGTGTGTCTTCTGTCATGGGGGTCATTGGAGATAAAGAAATAATATCCACTCTCCCTAACACTAATGGGGTGCAAGTACCTGTGAGAACGATTGGTTGTGTTTTCTCTGTGCTTACTTGTTGTGCCTCCCCTGTATCTATTATCTTATGTCTCTTATTATATACTTGAAACTATTTTTCTAAAATATTTGTCACTGTAGGGGAGATGTTTTCCCTTGATATCTTCTCATACCTTTCTTGTTGTGCTAGAGTATGGCTTATTGATAGTATATGTTCTTCAACTTCCTACAAGGTATTTTCCTGCCAGTGTTCTTGATTCATGAACTACTCTATTTCTGTTATGGGGGTATGTGCATAAGGAGCATATTGTTTTTCCACTCTTAACTTTGAAACTACCCCTAGAGGATCATAGGACCATGTAAAACTGTGTTTGAAGTTCATCTGTTTCAAAATATCATCTGCATGTTATCTTGTTGATCTGGTATTGCAGATGAATGGGTCAAATTGTGTCTTTATTTTGAATTGTGCTTTCTTCTTTGCTGCCAAAAAATGTAATTGAGCCATATTGATCATTTTTGTGATGTATTCTAAAGCAAAGAGTTGAGCTGGTACAAACTTGGAAATTTTTTAAGGTGGTATCTCACAGCCATATATTCTAATCTCTATATAATATTGGTATAAATACCAATCCCCTCTTCTTGTCTGGTCACTTAATTTGAATATTCTCTTTATTTCTGGATGTATCTTGGGTTATGCATAACTATTTAACAAACTGGAAACCACATATAAAAATTGATCTACAAAATCACTGAAGGTGAATTCAGTTTTGTTCTTCCTGACCAGGCTGGTCTAGTGAATAAATGACTGGGTGTTTCCTTGAATGTCTAGTTTTTGTAGTTGAAAGGGAAACTTGTATGGCTGATAATAAAGAAAAAAATACACTAGGATGGATCCATACTTAAAATATCCTTTAGTTGAGAATTTCATGAAATCGTCGTGAATGATTTCTACCATAAATTCACTGTAACAGAAAAGGTTATGAGGTTTTTCATTTGAGAAAAACATGGAGAGGAAGGCTAGGATGATTTCATCAACCCACTGGTCTGAATGGTATCCCAAAAAGCATGAAACCATTGAAAATATCTGCTTGGTCATCTTAGGGAACATGGAAGAGGGATAAGGAGCGTTGGTTTTGGGTAATTGAGCATTCTCTAGTAGAAAGTTTCAAATATTTTGGTCCTTTTAGGAAAGTCGAGCTTGCTGTATATTTCCAGGAGTATGTCTAGGTGAAAAGGCTACATAGAATCTGAATTTTGAAACTATAGCATTTGTGAAATATAATCGCCATTAATGGTGAAAATGACTTCACCATTCTGGGCCATAATGGTTCTTTGACTGGGAAGATATCTGGACTGATACCAGGTCACAAAATCATGGAAGTATTTGGTCTGAGGAAAAAAAAATTTGGGGTAGGGAAGAATCCCATAGTCCTAAATCATCACTGAGGTCAAGGTATTTTTTCTTAATCCAATTCTGAAGTTTTTACAGATCGAACTCGCAATTGGTCCCAACAATCTGATGGAATTCGTTGATTAAGGGTTGGTGGTCAACATCTATTGTTGGAGGAAGCATGGGGTTCTCTGCAAAAACATTATTCTTTTGGGAAGACATAATTCAGAAGGAAAATTAGGGGAAAAATTACTGTAATATGAACGTCTGAAAGGACTTGATGGTTGCTTGAATAGCTTCTTCGATTGTCGTACTCTGGGGTGTTAATTAGTGACAATTTCTAGGAAAACGAAACTTATGAAGCTACATGATTTAGGATTTTATTGTTTTTGGCATGCCAACCCATTGTAATTATGTCATTGTTAGGAGCAGGGAGAGTAAATGTTAACAGAAATTTTTTTTAACAGATGGGGAAAAATTGATAGTTTCGTAATGGGAATGGGAAAGGATTCTTGGTGGGATGAATCTTTAATCTAACAGTTGGGAGAGGGATAGTTGGTGTGCTGCCTTGTGGCAGGGTAGGAGCGGAGTGATGGGACAATCGTCGGAGGTTGAGCGAGAGAACGAAAGTGGTTTTGGAGGGGACCTAGAGGGGACCTAGAGGGGACTGAGTGCGAAAAATGGTTTTGGAAGAGGGGGTGCAGGGAAGAGGAGAGGGCATCATGTCATTTCGGGTGGTATTACGGAGTCCACTTCCCCATAATCCCCTTGTCAGAAAAACTTTGGATGGGGATGGGGGGTGCAGGGTGGTATAAGCGTTGTTGATATGGGTGGGCCAGATGAGGCCCGTTGAAAATCACTTCCTGTTTATTACGTCATGACAAAAATGTCACATCCAAAAATGATCTATTACAAGTTTAAACTATTCACGCAAAAGATGCAATTAATTGACCTAAACTATTTATTTAATCTATAATGGCGCATTTAAATTTGCAATCCTATTTGTTTTTAATTTTCTAAGATTGCTAATTTCTCTTTTTTATTTCTAATTAACCACGTTTGGACAGTGTGGTTAATTAATTTTATTCTCTAATCTAACCTAATTTTTATTTAAAGTAGATTAATCACATTTAAACAATGTGATTAAACTAACTAATCTATTTGTCCTAATCTGATGTGGCATTTTAACTAGAAACACATTTATTCAAAAATTTCTAATTATTATTGATACATTTTTTAATTTTTTGAGTGGCATTTAGGCTTGCTCACTTGTTTAAACTTAATTTATGGGGTATTTTATTCTTTTTTTTTCTCATGTTTTTTTTTTTTTTTTTTTGTTCTTTTCACATATATATTTTTTATCCCCATTTTTTTTTTCTTTTCTTTCCTTTTGGAAATAAATTTTATAATGGAACATTATTCACAATATCTCAGATACAAAATTACAGCTACAATCAAGTCATCCTATAAAATGTAGGACCCTAACAGTGGCTCCAATGGGGATGACACTCTCCTTCTGAGGTGTCAAGAATGTTGTAGATCAGTAGCCTTGATCCATTAGGCATGCTATCCTTATTTTGCAACTAAATCTAATCCACATGTTGTTATTTATGAATGTGGGAAACCAATCATCATAAGCTTAGGGAATTCTCTCTGGGATTCAAATTTTGATGTAAGCTACCTTCACTCTTGCAATAGAATAGTAAAGTGACATATATACAATGACTCCAAATGGAACTGATTTATTCTGGAAGAAAGTAATGTTTAAGTAGTCTGGCATTAACATGTCCACTAGGCAGTGCTTCTTCATTTAAGTTCTTAGAGAAAAATGCATTTTTTCCTCTGTAAGCTTCAATTTTATATGGCCCTTTGACATTTTCCTGAATTAATTGAGTCTTATTGTAGGTCTCCTCTCTGGATTGATGCAATTGGATGGTCTGGTTGATTCTTCTTTGTAAATCATTTGTTTCCACTTGTGCTTCCTACAGTAATTTTAGTACATGGATTCCTAATGAAATAGGAAAAATTGCATCAACCCAATATACAATTTGAAATGAAGACATTCCAATATATATTTTGGTAGTATTTTAGTCAACACATAGGGGATTAATAAAAATTTTGAGCCAGGACTTTTTATTTTCTTGCAACTGTTTTTTGATAATATTTACTAGACTTTTATTTGAAGACTCGGATAATCCATTTACTTGTGGGTAGTAGGAAGTGGAGTGTCCTAATTTGATATTTTTTTTATCACAAAAGCCCACCATTTTCTTTGATTCAAAGGTTGCATCATTATCAGTGATAAGTTTGTGGGGACACCCAAACTTGGACAAAATGTTTCCCTCTAGAAATTGGATAATGATAGTATTTGTGGCTTGTCTAGTTGGGATAGCTTCAATCCATTTTGTAAAGTAATCAGTGGTTGTCAATATCCATTTATGTTGGCCTGAGGAGGTGGGATGAATTTCACCAATGAAATCTATATCTCACTGTTGGAAAGTGAATTCAACTAAAATAGGTTTCAGTGGTAAAGGTAAAAGATTTTTCTTCCCTTCAAAAATTTGGCAATGGTGGAAAGAGGTGACTTTTTTATGCACTTCTAGAAACAAAGTGGGTCGGTAAAAACCAGCTCTTAATATTTTATTGGTTTTGGTATTCTAATATAAGTGTCCTCCACAATCTCCTTCATGCAATTCCTACATGACTTTATCTGCTTCATTTTTCAATAAAAAGTTTAGCAAGATAACTCCAACATATTTCCAATATAAACTCTGATCTAAAATACAAAATTTCATTGCTTTTAATTTAAGGAATCTAGCCTTAGTATTTGTTAAACCAGGAGGAGCTCGTAAATTATGTAGTATAAAAACTCTCCTCTAATGCAGCAAGTGTTCTTCATCTGTTTTTGAAAATGCAATGATATCATCTAAGTAGATTGCAATGAACCTATCAATTTCATCAGCAAATTCTATGTCCATTACTCTTCAGAAAGTGGCCCCAACATTCATAAGGCCAAAAGGAATTTTTACATACATAAAATTGCCCCATGGTGTAGTAAATGTTGTTTTGTGTTGGTCATCAGGATGAACCAGAACCTGGCTGTAACCTGAAAATCCATCTAGTAAAGAGATCCTACTAGAACCAACTACCTTTTCTAATATGGGATCCATTTTTGGCAACGGATAGTTGTCTTTGTGTGAGACTTTGTTAAAAATCCCAAAGTCTACACAAAGTCTAATTTCACCTATTTTCTTCCTGGTTGGTACTAGATTTGAAACCCATATTGAGAACCTCAATGGTACTATGATTTTGGCATCGTATAGTTTCTTCACTTCTTTTTGAATCATAGGCAGTAATACTAGATTCACTCTTTTTAGTTTTTTTTTGAAGGGATTTTGGTCTTCTTTGATGGGGATTGTGTGTTAAAGGGTAAAAGTATCATAATATTTTAATTCCTCATAACTCCGTCCAAACACACCAGATAATTCCTTTAGAAGTTCCATGTATTTTTGTTTTTCTTTAGGAGGCAAGGTTTTAGTCAGTTTTACAATTGTGGGATTTTCTTGTGTTCCTATGTTACAGCCTTCTATTCCATTACCCGCATGTTCAATTTTTGGATTTTTGGCCACATCATTGAAGTCAAAAATCTCTTCAAATGATACTAATCCTCTTGGCAGCACATTTTCCTTTAATTGAAAAACATCTAGCTCTTCTTGGCTATCATCAGTTTAATTTAATTCCATTTCTATTTTTTGACTATTTAAATCATTGTAAACATCATTATTTATGTCAATATTTACATTCTAAAATTCATCTTTCATCTGTAGAAAATTTTCAATTTTCTCATCATTACTGAATACTTGCCAATATCTTACATTGTAAGGGACATCTGGCCTATGTTTGACTTCCACCACATATTTCATATTGGGGTGAAAAGGCATTTTACAAGTACTAGCTGAAACAACCAAGGCATCAACTAAAATATTCTAGCTTCTAGGGATAACAGAAAAATCATATTCAGTGAAACATTGTAGAAATTCCAAAATTGCATTACTATAGGCTCTCAATCTAGGGTGCTTAGTATAATATTCACCCTTAATTTGTTTTATAATTAGTTCAGAATATCCATGTATAGATATTTGTTTTGCTCCTGATCTCTTTAAAATTTGGCGCCCTAAGATCAAAGCTTCATATTCTACTATGTTATTGGTGCACTGAAAATTTAGTTTATATCCATGTCCCTTTGACATATTGGTTGATGAGTTCATGATATAGACACCATCTCTTGCACCATCCTTACACACAACTCCATCGAAATCCATATTCCAAAGAGATTCTCCCTCTACATCTTGTTTTTTAGTTTCAGTTATTTGGTCCATTTTGTTGGGTTAAATCTCTTATTGTGACACTTTTTCAAAGAGATTCTCCCTCTACATCTTGTTCTTCAGTTTCAGTTATTTGGTCCATTTTGTTGGGTTAAATCTCTTGTTGTGACACTTCCTTTTCAATTGGTTTTTCATTGTACATAATGAAGGAATCCAAGTCAGAGTGCACATAGTACATGGGGTAATTGTTTGGTTTATATTGGCTAATAACCATGTATTGCATTAAATTTTCTCTATAAAACCTTCTTTGTTGGCCAAATACATGAATGGTGGCATAGGTCATATCCATTTGCAAAGTACCCTGTAACTTTGCACCCCATGATCTTGACAGTAGCATCCCATACTTAGGTGGTATGTATGCTACCACAATGTCCATCACTAGACTCTTAACTGGTATTTGAACTAAAGTGACACATAGATCTTTAATCAGGCCTATACATATTACTTCGCTAAAGTCAAAAGAATATAAATCTTTATAAGATCTTGTGATGTCTAGTCCTAGTTTTTCCATGATAGCTCTCGAAATCAAATTATCGAAAGCACTTGAATCAAGCATTGAATTATGTAAGACTTTTTCATGAATATTCAAGCTAATGTAAAAATATGGGACACTTCCATCCTAGGATTTTCCTTCGACCTCGGGTCCAAACAATAACTCAGGTTGGTCATCATTTAAATTGAATGTGTCAGTCCTTTATGATATTTTCAAAGATTTCATGACTTGAGTCTTATATACATTCTTATTAACAAATTCAGTTAGAGGAATAGAAATTTTCATTTTAGCCAATACAATTTCAATGCTAAAGGATGTTTGAGATTTTTCAACTTCTTTGACACTTGCATATGGTTTTTTAGAAATTTCCTTTTGAGGATCAATTTTTGTTTGA
Source organism: Pinus albicaulis (assembly GCA_034641835.2). NCBI lineage: Eukaryota > Viridiplantae > Streptophyta > Pinopsida > Pinales > Pinaceae > Pinus > Pinus albicaulis. Next base: position 639,556,865 of record CM076580.1, read on the forward strand.
ATAGTTGAAGGAGCATCTAGTTTTTTAGATATTTCCTTTTGAGGATCAGTTTTTTGGCTGACTGGATGAAGGAGCATCACCTTGAGTCTTTGGAGGATTCCCAACAAATTTCTTAATTCTTAAGTTGTATTGTTTGTGTAACTCCATAATGCCATTTTGATATCCTAGTTTATATTCCTTTGATTCTAAAGGGACTTGCTTTGGTTGTGATAACAAAAACCTATCTTCTTCTTCTTTGGTCAAGAATATTTGATTTATCTCATTTATTCCAAATATATCTATTTGGTTTTCTTCAAGTTCTTATGTTAATTCAATTTCATCACCATCATAATTTTCTTGAAATGGAGGCCTAATTTGTTGTTGATCAGCAGGTCCTATCTGTTTTCTTTGTTTGATTTGTGGGGGATTTATTCTGAAATTAGGATCTCTAATAGGAGGATCTCCTTGATTTTCTCTTTGGGGAGTTCTATCAGCTTAGCTTATTCTCTCCATAGTCTTCACTAAGGTATCTAACTTAGCATGTGAAGAAGAAGAAGTTGGTTCTTCTTTGATTTTGACCTTTCTTTCAGTTTTCAATCTAGTTCTCTTTGCTAACAAGTTTGCTTTTACATTAATTTCATTCCTCTGCATTTCTTCTAAAGTGGCAGGGCTTCTTTCCCTAAGTTGGTAGGCCATATCAGGATCAAAACCATATGAAAACTTCAACAAGGCTAGTTCGAGAGGAGGTTGTCTTACAACTGGAATAGAACTGTAAACACAGTTGAACCTAGTACAGGAATCTTGGATGGATTCTCCTGCAGCTCTTTTGATACTCTCATATTCAACTAAGATCTGGAGAGGGATTTTCTTGACTTCCCACCTTCTAAGAAAAAATTCATGAAATTGAATTAGATCTTGGATAGAGGAAACTCATACTTATTCGAACCATTTTTTAACTTCTCATGTGAGACTTTGGGAAAATAACCTCTTTCTATCATCATATTCATCAAAATAATCATTCATTCGATCTATGTTTTGTTAAGCAGTAATTGGTCTAGTGCTATCAAACTGAGGTATCTGATTTTGATAACCTTGTGGCATGGGATTAAGTTGCCTAGGTAAAATCAGAGGAGCATAACAAGCAACCATGATGGGAAAATGGGGATGAGAGGAAGATGTAATAGTAATAGGTGTGGCTAAAGTTGGTATGAAAGGTGGAGTTATAAATATTTGTCATGTTGTAGTGGAAGTGGTAGGAATAGTAGATGAATTACGTGTAGAGATGATTGAATTAAGTGTAGATTTGTTGGGAGGGATTAATGGATGAACAACATTAACATGTGCACTTGGTTGTGAAATGGGACATGATTCAGTGGAAGAAGGATGTGATGATTTGGGTGATAGATGGCTCAGAGATTTATGCACAATATGATTTGACTTATAAGGTGTTAACAAGTCCTTATCCACAACAATTTTATCTACAAGTCTATCTGATTTACTTCCAAGAAGTGTGTTTTCAAAAGAAAAATAAAATTCTGTCCTATAAAGTAACAAAAATTTCGGGAAGGGAATTAACTCTGGGTGGAATAATTTCACTTGATTCACTCTCAGTTGCACTTTTCCTCCTATGTTTTCTTTCTGGGATTATCTACAATTTCCGGATGATCTAGATTTGGGTGTTCTCTAGTGTATATCATTTTAGAAGCCATACATACTACATTATATTTATAGATATTGGATATGTATAACTTTGAGTGGCAACAACCTTAAATCAGATCTATTTCTCAGCCACAAACCTAGAAATTATTTTAAGCACTAAAACAAAGATTTCACCAGGGAACATTGAATTTAAATGAATTTTGTTTGTTCCCAGTACGGCCGCAAGAATTTTAGCACTCTGTAATTTCTTAAGGATGTGAAATAAATCTAGAGGTAACCACAGAACCATTTTTAAGTTTAGAAGATAACTCTTCTAGACTCGTAGAGGGATATCTTTGTCATATTTATCTTTGTTTTATTTGTAGGATTTTAGGCTAGATGTGAAAGTTTAAAGTTTGGTTTTTAAAATGGTTTGGTTGGAATAGTAAGGGAAAGTCATTCAGTAATGGAGTCAATTTAGTTACAAGTATATTCAATTGCAGCAATGACAAATAAGTTTAACCGGACAAGGTAGGCAGACTTATTAGATCCTATGAGCTTTGTGAGATGGTAAAGATGAAAATATTAAGGATCCGTTAAACATAAAGCAATTAAGAATTCTATTTTTTAATTTCAGTTGAAAACATCAATATTTTTCAGAATCCATAATTGAGTGTACTTAAACAAATTCATATTCTTATTTTTCTTTGAAAAAAATAGATAAAAGAAACATATGAACTAACAAAGAAAAACACATTTAATAGGAGAAGATAACTTCACCAATAAGTTTGACACAGGAATCCTAAAAAGCTTTCTGTGTTACTAAAAATTTATCCACTTGAGCTTAAGGAACAACTTTAAATTATATGACTATTTCTTCATTCAAATACCAACCCATAATACTTCTAATTTTGAATTATTTATACAAAATTATCAGAAAATATCTTGAGCAAAAACCTCAAGCTCGCTTACAAAATATAAATTTTGTTTTTACAAAGATAGAACAAAAATATAGGAAATCTAAAATTGTTGTAGGTGCTAGCACTATTCTCGAGAATGGTTGGATATGATTGAACCTACAAAGTAGTTGTTCTATTATTGAATTTCTTATGAATGCTTGATGACTTTTACTCTAGTTATTCACACAACTTTTCCCATATTTTTTTATCTAGCAGTGGAAATCTGATCAACTTTCGATATGTTTCAACTACCTCTCTGTATTTTTTAAAGGTAGGTTGTACAAGAAACAAATGATTTACTTCATGTTTGATCAGCAAGTCATAACTGAGACCTTCCATGAATGCCTTCCCTGTAATGGTGCCTTTAACTTTTGCAAATTTTGACTTGTCTGTGTCAATACTTTATAATCTCTGCTAATAGTTTTCAAGTTTGATTATTTATCTCCCATTCCTTGTAGTCTAGGGAGACCTTTTTGATGAAAAATATTAAATTTCTTGTGAAAACTCTGTGTTATAATCCACAAATTTCCACATTTTTTCTGCAATTGTACTATCAAATTTTTCTTGGTGAGAATCTTTCTCACTTCCAAAATGATGTTATTTTGTCCTCTATATCTAATGCTTCTAATTTTTCTTTGGATTTTTAATTTACTATCTTGATCAGAGCACTGGAATCACTGGGTTTGGTGCCAAGTTACCTGTTCACATCAGTTATTAAATTTCTTGATTTCAACACGAATTCATCTTGTTCAAAGATGATCTCAATAGATGGCCATATTTTTGTAATGGATTCATTAATTTTCATACAAATGTTCTCTTTGGCTTGTGCAATGGTATCTACCATAACATTCTGGTTCTCTAAATATGTTATCCTTGTTGCAAGTTTTTTTTATTTTTGTAGCTCTGCCAGATAGGAATTATCCACTTTAAATTTTTGTTCCCGTAAACTATTCAAGTATTCAGTCAGTTTTTCAATCTCTTGGTCTTTAAGGGACAATTCCTCATTTGTTTTAGCTAAATCTGCTGGTGTAGTGTTGGATTGTGTTTCTACTATTGAAGTTGCTACTGAAGTTGATGCTTCTCCTGTTGTTGTACCTGTTGTTGGAATGGTATCCAAAGGGATGAATTGTACTGGAGTGGTTTGTTTCTCTTTTTCCTTTAAAGTTTCTCTATTTCTTTCTCCATCTTAGAAATTTGATCATTCTATTCAATAATAATTTTGAGCAGATTTTCCTTTTCCTTCTCAAGTTCTCCAAACTCTTTGGCATGTGGATCTTCAGAGGTGGGAATATTTATTTTCTTTCTCAATGTTTTCATGTTTGTACTTTTTGTTTTTATAATCTCCTCAGGTGCTTTCACATTACTGGGATCATATCCCAACTTGATCACTAGTTCCTCTAAAGAATTAATATTTGTGTCTTTAGCTAAAGAAGAGATTTTTTTTTCAACTGTGTCTAGATATTATGTACAAAAGTTTGAAGCTTGGTTGTTTCCATAGCTAAATTACTTAATGTACTAAAAATCATCTCACCAGACTATTTGTGTAAATCCATTTAGTATATGGGATGAATTGTATTTGTGTCAAAAGAGAAAATGGACTGCTTATAATCATCAATTGTGTAAGGTTGACCAAGCTTGGGCTCCAAGAAGGCAATCTGCATTCTTCCCTTCTCTGAATGAAAAACTGAGAGGAGCCTGTGTTGGGAAGTAACCCTCTATTTCCAAAATTGTGTGAATGTTGAAGCCTTTAGTGCTAAGTTATTCCTTTTAATCTCTTGGTAAGCATCAAAAATACTTGGTTCCTTCTTGTTCTGCTCCATCTCTCTTGTTGGTGATGAAATTGGTGTGCGCATTGACATGGGGGTCATTGGAGATGAAGCAATAATCTCCTCTCTCCCTGACACTGATGGGTTGCATGTACCTGTGAGAACAATTGGTTGTGTTTTATTTGTGCTTTCTTGTTGTGTCTCCCCTATATCTATGATATTTTGTCTCTTATTATTTTTTTTTGAAATATTTGTCATTGTAGGGGATATGTTTTCCCTTGATCTCTTCTCATACCTTTCTTTCTATATTGGAGCATGGCTTGTTGACAATATATGCTCTTCAGCTTCTTGTAAGGTATTTTCCTGTCAGTTTTCTTGATTCATGAACTACTCTATTTCTGATCTGGGGGTATGTGCTTAAGGAGCATATTATTTTTCCACTTTTAACTTTTAAATTATCCCTAGAGGATCATAGGACCATGCAAAATTGTGTTTGAAGTTCATCTATTTCAAAATATCATCTGCATGTTGTCCTATTGATCTGGTATTATAAATGAATGGGCCAACTTGTATCTTTATTTTGAATTGTTCTTTCCTCTTTGCTGCCAAAAAATGTAATTGATCCATATTGATCATTTGTCTGATGTATTCTAAAGCAAAGAGTTGAATTCGTACAAACTTGGGAAGTTTGTAATGTGGTAGTTATAAGGCCATATATTCTAATATTTGTATAAGATTGGTATAAATATCAATCCTTCTTGTCTGGTCACTTAATTACAAGATTCTTTTGATTTCTGGATGTATCCTGGGCTCTGCATCACTATTTAACAAACTGGAAGCCACATGTAAAAACTGATCTACAAAATCACTGAATGTGAACTCAATGTTGTTCTTCCTGACCAGATTGTTCCAGTGAATAACTGACTGGGTGTTTCCTTGATTTTCTAGTGTTTGTAGCTGAAATGGAAACTTGTTTGGATGATAATAAAGAAACACATACACCAGGATGGATGCATACTTAAAAAAACCTTCAATTGATAATTTCATAAACTGGTCATGAATGATTTCTGCCAAAATTTCAATGTAATAAGAAAGGGCGTTAGGTTTTTCATTTGAGGAAAAACCAGAGAGGAAGGCTAGGATGATTTCATCAACCCACATGTCTGAATCGTATCCCAATAGGCATGCAACCATTTAAATAATATACTTGGTCATCTCAGGGAACATGGAAACGGGATAAGGAGGGTTGGTTTTGGGTAATTGAGCATTCTCTAGTAGAAAGGTTTCAAATATTTTGGTCCTTTTAGGAAATTCGAGCTTGTTTTATATTTCCATGAGTATGTCTGGGTGAAAAGGGTGCATAGAATCTAAATTTTGAAATTGGAGCATTTTTGAAATAGAATCATCATTAATGGCGAAAAGGAATTCACCATTTTGGGCCACAATGGTTCTTTGACTAGGAAGATATCTCGACTGACGCCAGGTCACAAGCTAATGGAAGTAGTAGGTCTGAGAGAAAACAAATTGGGTTAGGGAAGAATCCCATAGTCCTAAATCATCACTAAGGTCAAGGTATTTTTTCTTAATCCAATTGTGAAGATCGTACAGATCAAACTCACAACTGGTCTCAACAATATGATACAATTTATTCGACTTAGGGTTGGTGGTCAACATCTACTATTGGAGGAAACATGGGGTTCTCTGCATAAACTTTCTTCTTTCGGGAATACATAATTCAGAAGGAAAATTAGGGGAATGTAATTACCAGGTATTAGGAAAATTAATCATATGAACATTTGAAAGGACTGGATGGTTGCTTGAACAACTTCTTCGATTATCATACTCTGGGGTGTTGATCAATGACAATTTCTGGGCAAACGAAACTTCTGGAGCTATAGGATTTATGATTTTATGGTTTCTGGCATGCCAACCTGTTGTAATTATGTCATTATTAGGAGCGGGGAGAGTAAATGTTAACCGGAATTTTATTTAACATATGGGGAAAATAGATAGTTTCGTAATGGGAACTACAAAGGATTCTTGGTGGGATGAATATTTAATATAATGTTTGGGAGAGGGAAATTTGGCATGCTGGCGCGTAGCGGGGTAGGAGCGGAGTGGTGGGACAATCTTCAGAGGTTGAGCAAGAGAAGGAAAGTGGTTTTGGAGGGGACCTGGAGGGGGGGGGTGTGCGGTAAATGGTTTTGGAATGGGGGTGGGGGGGAGGGGGGGCTTGTGGGGAAGAGGAGAGGGCACCACACCATGATGGGTGGTATTATGGAGACCGCTGCCTCAGACCCCCCTTGTCGAATAAAATTTGGATGGGGATGGAGGGTGCGGGGTCGGAAAAAGCGATGTTGATCTAGGTGGGCCAAATCAAGCCCGTTGAAAATCACTTCATGTTTATTACATCACGACAAACATGTCACATCCAAAGAATAATTTATTACAAGTTTAAACTAATCACGCAAAAGATGTGATTAATTAACCTAAACTATTTATTTAATAGATAATGGCACATTTAAATTTTCAAGCCTATTTATTTTGATTCTTCTAAGATTGCTAATTTCTCTTTTTTATTTCTAATTAACAATGTTTAGACAGTGTGGTTAATTAATTTTATTCTCTAATCTAACCTAATTTTTATTTATTGCAGTTTAATCACGTTTAAACAATGTGATTAAACTAACTAATCTATTTTTCCTAATCTAATGTGGCATTTTAACTAGCAACACATTTGTTTAAAAAATTCTAAGTATTATTGATGCGTTTTTTCATTTTTTGAGTGGCATTTAGGCTTGCTCACTTGTATAAACTTAATTTTATGGGGTATTTTATTCTTTTTATTTTTTCTCATATTTTTTTATTTTTTATTCTTTTCACATATATATTTTTTATCCCCTTTCTGTTTTTTGTTTTTTGTTTTTATTTTCTTTTCTTTTGGAAATAAATTTCAGAATGGAACATTATTTACAACATCTCAGATACAAAATTATAGCTACAATCAAGTCATCCTATAAAATATAGGACCATAACACCAATGAAGAGAGAGACTTTGCAAAAGGTGTTATCATTTACCTACTATTTTTAGATTTTAAATACAAAACTCCTCTATTAAATCCTAAAGATAATATGTGATAATTTAGCCTTCTGTTATGAAACTGGGGAATCTAGTATTGTTTGCAATGTTTTCAAGTCATAAAAGGTGTGCATTTATTTAATATTAATAATGTAAGTATATCAATTTTTGTCTTTGCAAACCCTAGTTGCACTGCACTCTCGATTCAGCTTCATTATTGATTCCACCAGCCATAGCTCCCCCGGAGGGGGCCTCCCCCCCTCCCCTAGATAGGGAAGTTTTCTTTTAGGCACTAGTCTCCTCCCTCTTACAAAACTAGAGATAAAATGTGCATCCTTCGAAATTTTTCGAAAGGATGGAATCACTTCCCTCTCGGCTACTCCCCCTAGTTATCTACAAATCGTCCCCCTCTTATTCAGATCGGGATCTGGTCAAAAAAATTATTGGGATCTGCCTCCCCCAACCCCCCCCCCCCAAATCGATGGAGTTATGGATAAAGAAGAACTAGAATGATAAGATGAAAGGTAATCCATGGATTTTCGTTGTTGGTAATGGGTTCTTTACCTTTCTGTTTGAATTCAAAGAGGACAAGGACGTAATCTTTAGAAATGGGCCGTATTTTTTTTGGAATTCGTGAAATGTATCTCAATCGATGGTCGTTGTGCTTTGATCCTGCAGAAGACATCCCCACAACGATCTTGGTCTAGGTAAAACTCCCTCATCTCCATCTCTCTTATCGGAGCGATCATTACCTTCGGGAAATAGGGAATGGGCTTGGTAAGTACATAGATCGAGCAGAGCCTAAGGGTAGCCAGTTTGAATGCACCAAGATTTGCGCTGAGGTATATCTTGAAAAGGGCCTTCCAGTTGAGATATTATTAACTATGGGAAATTGGAAACACTTATAGGTTTTGGACTATGAGAAAATCCCATTTAAGTGCTGAATTTGTCATGAATACAAAAATTTTGTGAGGGATTGTAAGAAAGCCAAAAATGAAGCTTTGGAATATCCCCAATCTGGTCAAAATGATCAAGATTACCAATGGAAAACTCACAAAAAAGGAGGAAGTAAAAAGGGGAAAGAAAATAACAAGATAACGTATAACGGTAATGGACCATCAACTTTAGCAAATCCATTTAGGGTCCTTCAATTCGTCGAAGATAAGCATCCAGAATCATAGGATCCTCAAGAAAGGGAAGTTGAAGGAACAATAAAATATGATGCAATGGAAGAAGGCGAGATAAATGAAGAAGTAGAGGAAACCAGGGAAGGTGAAAATATAGCATCTCAGATCCCCACTTAGGAAGGAGGTATGGTCCCGTGTCAGTTGGACAACCATCGTCCCCGGCTAAAGGATGATGAGAGGAGGGGAGAAGAAAGGGGTTTGGAGGGAACCTCTAAACCCCTCTTAATAAAGGATTTGGTAAAAAAGGAACAATTCGAAATTATTCTCTTGTAAGAAACAAAAGTGGAAGAAGAAGAGTTATTGAAAATATCTCAAATATTCTAGAATGGTAGTGAAGGAATAAGATAGAATTCCAGAGGTGCCTTTGGGGGCCTAGGGACCTTCTGGAGGAAGGAGAAATTATTTTTGGTGAATAGTATAAATTCTCCCAACTGGATGAGAGTGGAGTTGGAGGCAAAGGACACAAAAGAAATGATCAAGGTTATAAATGTATATGACCCATAATTATACATGGAGAAGCAAGAAATTTGGGACAAACTGCTACCTCTAAAAACAGGTAATTGGAATCAGATGGGGATAGTGGGGGGAGACTTCAACACCACAATATATTCTTTTGAGCACAGAGGAGGAAATATAATAAGGGATCCCTTTCAAAAAAGTCTTGAAGATTTGTTGACTAAGTAATATTTGGTAGATATCTCTCCCCACAATGGGAAGTAGACTTGGTCCAATAGAAGGGATGACAACAATTACATTACAACCATGTTAGATTAATGTTTCCTCCTCCATAGCTCCTGGATCCTCCAAGATATTGATCCCCATTCGATGATTCTTGCTTCTAGAGAATATGATCACAAAAAGAGAATATTGGCCCAATCCCATTTCGATACAATCCAGGTTGGATAACAGAGGAGGGTGTCAAGGACATAAAAAATATTGCATGGCATCAAGATTTTGCAGGATCCCAAAGTTTTTTATGGGAACCAAAATTAAAATCAGTAAAGCAAGCTCTACAAACATGGGCCAGGGAGGTGTATATCCCACTGGGAAATAAAAAGGAAGCTCTAACGAAAGAATTGGAAAGTCATATCAAAATCATGGAGGAGAAACAAGTGGAGTACTAGCACCTGGAAAAAAGAAAAGCCTTAAAAAACATATATTCCAAGAAACCACGAAAGAAGAAGAGATGTGGAAGCTAAAATCCAAAATTATATGGTTGAAAGTTGGTGATCGAAATACTTCCTTCTTCCATAAGCAGACCAAAGCTTGGGAAATGAAAATCTGAGTCAACGAGATAATCCTTGAGGGGATACCTCCCATATCTAAATTAAAAGAGATTAAGGAGTATGCCCATTTTCATTTCCAATTCTTATACTCTAGGGATAGGGAAGGAGATCAAAACTTGAAGGAAGTATTTCTCACCCCATTCAATTCAGAAATATCGACTAAAGAAAATTCTTATCTAATGCAAGAAATTAGAGAAGAAGAAGTGATGGAGGAAATTTGGGCATTAGATCTTGATAAATGCCCAGGTCCATATGGTTTTTCTATTAACTTTTATCGCTCCTTTTGGTCTATCATAAAAAACGATTTAATTCGAATGCTCAATTGGTCTAGGATCAAAGAGAAATTAGGAGGGGGCACAAACTCTTCTTTTCTAAAATTAATTCCTAATGATTCAAACGCTTCAAATTTTAATAGTTCAGACCCATTTCTTTGTGTAATGCTTCCTACAAAATTTTAACAAAGATGATAGCTGGGCATCTCAAGAAGATCCTCCCCCAACTTATTGTCAAGAATCAAGGTGGATTTCTGCAAAATAGATATATAATGGACAATATCATATTAGTACAAGAGGACATACATTCAAGTTGTATATGGTGAATGCTTTTGATTGGGTAAGACACTCCTTTTTGCTTAGTATTCTAGATAAACTTGGAATTAGCAAAGAGTTTGTTAATTGGATCAATGCACGCATTAGTAGCCCATGGATACGCCTTTGATCAATGGAAGGTAAACTTCCTTCTTTAAAGTTTATATAGGTCTCCAACGAGGATGTCCACTCTCTCTGTTGCTATACATCCTAGTGGTGGAAATTTTAAGTTGAAACCTAGAGGTTACTTGAAGAGCAGGTGCACTCGTTGGACTCAACATATCTCGTCAGGTTAAAGCCATCAATCATTCACAATTCACGGATGATACGGTCCTTATGGGAAGGGCATCAAAAATCATATCCACTAGATTCAAAAGAATTGTGTATACCTATTTAGAGTTATCGAGAGGAAAAGTAAACAAAAGATAAAGTTGTATTTATGGTTGGAATTGCCAGGAAATGGTGCTACAAGAGATTGCAACAATCCTAGTGTAATTAATTCTTAATTGGAAATTAGCAGTAAAATCAATGCATCAATAGATATTAACAAGAATAAATAAAATCACGCCATGAAAAAATAAACTGGAGCCATAAAATTCAGGTCTGAGCCATTTTATTTATTCTGAGATAAGTGTCTCAATGTGGGTGTTGGAATAGTGGCACCTAGGTGAAGTAGCCCATATCAAAATTTTAAATCAACCCCAAAAATTACGTTGTGTTGCTCTAGCTTTGCGCAATCCTGGCCCAAAAATGCTATTGTTGCTCCTCCAAATCTGTTGCTAGTCCTGGAATAATCCTCAGAAAATTCTGGGATTTTAACACTAAACTCTACTCAAAAAACCCACAATAACTCGTGAAGGAATTGTGGAATGGTTGACCCTGGAAATTTTCCCCCTTGGGCTTGGCTCTCTGTGTTGCTGGCTAAAACCATGCACCTGGAAATAATACTGCAGAATGCTCCCAAAATATGTGCAATAACCCTGTTAGGAATCCTTCACCCTCTCCACCAATTTCATCCTCCAAAACTCCTGCACTCCTCAGCTCCCGGATGACGTTTCCCTGTCACTACACAATGACAGCGATGTTGGGACTGCGTTACAATATTCTCTGCTGATGAATACGCTATGATGGATCCACAACTTCTCCCTGAATTTAACTGGTTTGATTCTCCTCCCTATGGTAGGCACTCGATGTCCCCCTAAGCAGATGATCCAGGTGGATATTGGTGGCCACCCCCCTATTCCATTTGGACCCCCACCATCGATTCTTTCAGTTTTTTAGTTTCAGCACAACTTACTACTTTTAGAAGTTTTTCGGGTCCTGAACTTCTAGAGTTGTTTTAAGGCCCTAAACGATGTTTTTTTGGAAAATCGGGAGCAACATGGAAGTTACTTCAATTTTGATCATGTAAAAATTTTTAGTCCTCAGATAGATCTTTCTAACGAGGTATAGAGTGCGTCAAACAGAGATTTTATGCCAAAGTTACGTTCCCGGGAAGATTGATGTACCAATTTACCCAAAAGGGGCCCACTGTTTTGGCACTTCATCTCCTAGGGTTAGGTTTTTGGATGTTTAGGGTTTCCTATTGTTTCTAAACAATAAATAGGCATTTGAGCCTCATTGTAACACAATTCAGAGGCATGTATCCGCCACATCTCTTCTCAGAGATAAGCTACCAGTGCCCTAGCTAGTTTATTTTCATTATGTCTGTAAGCATATTTATATTATTTGATATTATGAAATGAAGCATTATTTCCAATGCATCTTTTTATTTATGGTTATTTGTGTATTCTGTTGCGTTCTAGAATAAATCCAGATCAACAGAGGTTGAGATTCCTTTTCGAGAACACTCAGTTGCTAAACAACAATGCACACATGGCTCCTGCTCAAGCATGCTCTATCAAACACAATTCGAATTAGATGATGAATGAATTAGAAAAATGAGCTGCCTCTTCCTTTTTGTCTCCAAAGGCCCAATGTTCCCTTGGGGCCCCACCAAAAACTGTGTTTCCCCTCCTTTGGCCACTCTTGCACTATCCTTTCCTGCCCAACCACAACGTTTCCTTTCTAGAATGTGCAGTGCCTCCTCATTGGCTCATCCTGCCCCCACAAAGGCTGCAATATTTTCCTCTCAACTATAGGAAAATGCCTTAGTTCACTTTAATCTAATTTATGGGTCCCCGACCCACATTATTTTTGGCTAACATTAGGAAATAAATTTTTTATCAAAACTTAATATTCTACTTAGCAGAATTTCTAATTATGAATATTACACCTAGAGTTCACAGTATAGGTAAAATTGAGATCCTTCAGGTATCTTGGAATTCCCAATTCTCTTGGAAATCCCCACAAGGAGGACTGGGAGGAAATATTGCAGACATTCAAAAAGAAAATCATAAGTTGGGGAGCTTTCTGGTTAAATCTGGTTGGGAAAGTAACTTCGATAAAGGTTGTGCTCTCATCACTCCCTATTTACTTATTCTTACAGATTCTAGCTCTGAACGAATTTTTAAATCAAATGAGCATCATGATAAGAAGACTTATCTGGAAGGGGGAAAGAATAATGAAAAGCTAGTTAACTGGAATATAGTTAGATTACCAAAGGAAATGGGGAGATTTGGAATCTAGAATCCTTTAATGGCCAATATAGTTTTGGGAGTGAAATTGGTTTTGAAGTTGATCATACACACCAAAGTATGGTGGAAAGAAGCCTTTATAAAAAAATACTTCTAGAAATACTGATTTATAAGGATGGAGCAGGAATAATGGAATGGTAGAGGATAAAAAATATGGAGGATATGTAAGAAAGCAGCTTTGCTTATAGATAACAATTTGGGATAGAAAAAAGGAAATGGAGCTCAGATAAATTTATGGAAGGATAAATATTTTCCTAGTTCTCTCTTTTCTTCTAAATAATTTTATCCCCTAATTGAGTGCATGAAAGGCAATGGGATTAATAAATTGAAGGACATTTCAAAGTGGGACGACTTAGGCACTTGGAAAGGATGGGCTTGTAACGGAATCCTACCAGGGTTTTAGGCTTCCTGGGAAAAACTAATTCCTTTCTTGAGGAAATGAAAAAGATCTAATATAATGTAGGGCAGAACTTCTGGAATCCTGTGTGATATGATTGAAGAACCCGACGTTTCGGGTGAACACTTCTCCCATCTTTAGGAGGAGGAATATTAGATCTAATATCATGGACAATATCCAAATCATCCATATACTTATTCAAAGACAAATATCGATTTTTATTGAGTATCCCATACCCCTAGCCCCTCTAATCTTTGGAAATCCATCTGGAGCAGTGTAGCCATTCCAAAGGTTAAAGCCTTTTGTTGGACTCTTGTTCATGGAAGCAAGGCTTACTGTAGAAAATTTAAAGCGCAAAAATATTCAAGGCCCTTCAAGGTGTGCTCTATGTAAGCAGGAAGAAGAATCGATACACCATATATTTTTTCATTGTCAATTTTCCATATCAGTTTGGAGTAGTGCCTTTGAGCAGTTCATGCCAATAACTGCGATCCCTTCAACCTGGGAAGAGATGTTGATAAATGGAATTATCAAGGTTCCTCGCAAGGGTCGATTATGAAAAGAGCATGGTGAGCCCTCCCATTGTATTTTTGTTGGGGCATATGGATCTCCAGGAGTCAGAGTATTTTTGAAGAAATTTAACCTTCAATATCTCGGGTGTCCTCCAAAGCATTGTCTTTCCTCTCCAAATCTCTAATGGAAATGGGTATAAAAAATTTAGATTTGGATAGGTTGGCAGATAATATATATATATATATATATATATATATATATATATATATATATATATATTTAATAAATTAAAAAAATAAATAAATAAATAAAATTTAAAATTTAAAAAAAAACAAGCTGGTTATGAATAGGGGTTCCCTTGGATCATGCTAGAAGCTTAATCCTCGTCCTCACACAAGGAAAGTTTGGTGTTTAAAATTTAGTTAGGTATAATTTTTTCAATGGAAAGATTCGCAAGAGGAGGCCATCCTTATGTTTGATGGAGCAACTAAATGAAATCCATGGGCGACAGGAGCGGGAGGGGATACTTTTTCGCCCTAATGAACAAGCCAAGATAAATTGTGCATGGCGTATAGGAGTGGCAACCAAAAATAAAGCATAATTTCTAGCCTTGTGGAAAGGGTTGGACTTAGCTCTCTCTTTAGGAATAAAGAAAATAAAATTGGTTTGAACTTTACTTATTATCCATAAGGACGTTTTCCCACACCAATGCTAATTATCGTGAACTAAAATCCACTCTTGTAGCAAGGATAGATTATCAATTGAAAAAATTTGAAAATTTTGAATTATTCCACATCCTCCAATACGTCAATATGGTCATTGATGGAATGGCGAATCGTGGGGTTTTATTTGGTGAAGGGAAGTGTGAGATTAGTGGGAGGGAAGCAGGTCAAATTCACATTGCATAAGAGAATTTCAGATAAGGGTATTAATGTTCACCTCGAATTTGTTGAGAGTTGATGATGCAAGACACTATGACAGAAATGCAGGATAGATGGGATGAGGAGCGCGAGCCTTAAATGCATGGCATATTCTCAGATCCCAAGATCACCACCTCACACTGTTTTCATAAGTTGTTACTTTAGATCATGGATAAAGCAACAAACTCGTCATATTAGGAAGGAATCCAAACTGTAGATTGCTCAAGTGAATTAATCATGAAACGATGGGAAGCGCCTCGTTCATTGGTGAATTGGCTGCAAGGGTGGTTTGGTAAATTCATTGGACACACATGCTTATTTAATAGGCCTACATATCAAGGATCTACATGTGAACGTGGCATGATCATAAGTGAATAAGGAGGCAGAAGGTCTACGTGTAGATAAGATTACATAAACTCCCCCGGATCCATGTGTTGTGGCAAGAATGGAGCACTGGTTTGAAAACAATGTGACACTACAAGGGGTTTTTGAGGAACCCCTTATAAAAATACCCCACACATCCATTTCTAGTAGAGGTTACTAGAGTAGGTTGGCGGGCGGAGGTTTTTGCGGATGTGTCCGGTGCGCTCATCGCCATAAAAATCACTGGTGCATACAACACAAGAAAGCACCAGTGTGCACAAAAATTGGCACACTGGACACCGTGTGCTCCATACACACCCGCCTGGTGCGTTGTATTTATGTAGCGCACAGGTCCTTTACAACACTTTTGCACCGGTGCCTCATCAAAAGCACACAAAAACAGAAACCGCCCGACGTGGAATAAAGAAAAAGCACCGGTGCACCCTTGAAACCCCGTGCACCGGAACAGGGTTAAATAAAAAAAAAAATATGGCCAAAAAACTGTACAAAACGTTGGCACACCGAACACCATGCGCTCTATACACACCTACCCGGTGCGTTTTATGTCTGTAGCGCACCGGTTCTTTACAACACTTCCGCACCGGTGCCTCATAAAAAGCACGTGAAAACATAAACAACCCAGTGCGGAATTAAGAAAATGCACCGCTGCGCCCATAAACCCTACGCACCGAAATAGGGTTAAATAAAAAAAAATTACGGCCAAAAAACCGCACAAAACATTGGCACACCAGACACCGTGCACTCTGTACACACACGCCTGGTGCGTTTTATTACTGTAGCACATCGGTGCTTTACACAAAGTCCGCACCGGTGCCTCATAAAAAGAGCGCGAAAACAGAAACCGCCAGATGCGGAATGAAGAAACGTGCTGGTGCGCCCATAAAACCCCGCGCACCAGAATGGGGTTAAATAAAAAAAAATTACAGTCAAAAAACCGCACAAAACATTGGCACACCGGACACCGTGCACTCCGTACACACCTGCCCAGTGTGTTTTATTACTGTAGCGCACCGATGCCTCATAAAAAGCGCACGAAAACAGAAACCACCCGGTGCGGAATGAAGAAACGCATCAGTGCTTTATAAAACGTTTGCACCGGTGCCTCATAAAAAGCACGCGAAAAAAAAACCATCTAGTGCGGAATGAAGAAATGCACCGGGTCGCCCATAAAACCCCATGCACTGGAACATGGTTAAATAAAAAAAAAAATTCGGCCAAAAAACCGCATTTTTCACTTTTGTCAATGCTATAGAGCTCTCAAGCACCAGTGCAATTTATCCTTGTCTGAACCGCCCTAACATCGGTGCTCCCATTGCACTCATTGCATGCATTGCTGCTGTGCATTGCCCACCAATCTCCAGCTTGAATTTTGAAAAACAGTGGAAAAATTTTGTTTTGCAAATTCTACAGCCAATATTCCTCCTCAACGGGCAAATGTACAGGTATTTTTATTGTTTTTCCATAATTAAGCCTTTTAGTGGATTATAATTTCAAATAACCTTAAAATTAACCATTTAAAAGAAAAATAATAATCTTGTCGCGCAGTGCACTCGACCCATTCTGCTCGCACTGGTCTGCGGTGCTGCCTGTAAATTTACAGGCCGCACCGCAAACGATGCTAACGGTATCCGCACCGGTTCTGGGGCAGTACCAATAGGCGTACCGTGTTATTTTAAAAAAAATTAAAAGTGCCTTGTGGTCGTTTACCAGGCCGCACCGTTGACAATGTGGGATCGTGGCATCATGGTGCGTTGACTGAATTACCTGCCCCAGGGTGGGTAATGTTGTCAACGCACTGCATACCGCATTTTGACATGGTCAACGGTTTGGCCTAGTAAATCAGTGCTAACGGTATCCACACTTGTTCCGGGGAGGTACCGAAGGCACACCGTGTTATTTTAATTTTTTTATAAAAGTACGGTGTGGTCTGTTACCCGGCCGCACCATTGACCTAGTGGAATTGCAGCGACGCAGTGCGTTGACCAAAATAGCCGCCCCGAGACAGATATTTTTGTCAGTTCATGGCTTTCCATATTTCGCCTACGTCAACAGTACTGCCTTGTAAAATACTGCACCGTTCACTGTGTCATGATGGCAGGAGGTTGGTCCGCTGACTTAACTATACGCCCCAGGGCGTAGATTTTAGTCAGTGCACCACCCTCCTGACACCGTACATAGTCAACAGTGTGCTACAAATTTTTTGGAGCACTGCCCCGGTGCTCTAAATATTATTAGGTGCATCGAAACCACTGCGCTCCATAGAAAGATGCACCGGGACCGGTGCGGGACTGTGTTTTTGGCGCACCGACTGTTTTTTTTTTTTTTTTCAAAATAAAAAATATATGTTTATTTCTAAATACATGTCTCATTTAATAAAAAAATTGTGTTTAGTATTTCAATCATTCAGAGACGTGAAAGGAGAGAAGAGGGGGAGCAACAACAACAACAATAGGCGGAGCAGTATAACATGGTTCGCCTATGGGAGGCACAAGAGAGGGAGAGAGATGCATACCCTCGCCCTATTACAACAACTACGCAAGGGCTCCTAAGGCAGGTAGGCCTCCTTAAGTTCTATGAGGAGGCCACTTCCCTAAAGGGCCATAGTTTGTTTTTGAGACATCTTATCCGAAGGTGGAATGCCTAGTAGCGGGCTTTCCGGGTTGGTATCAACCAGTGGTACACACCCACTGAGGAGGATATATATTTCATTACAGGGCTATCAAGGAGAGGAGTGGATTTTCCCTCGTTCCCAGAGGTTCCAACTGGTTGTGTAGCGGGGAGTCAGTTAGTTTACTCCCAGAGATACATTGGAGCAAATGTGTTATCTCCTGCAGATTTTCGGGTCGCTGGAGGTCAGTTACGTATTGGTACATTTGGTAGGGAGGAGGTGCAGTGTCTCTCACTTATCATTTCGACGATTTCGCACAACAAGAGTGATGGGAAACACATTAGTTTCTCGCTTCTATATTATGTTGATTCTTTAGTACAGGAGCCACGACTTGTCAGGTGGTCTGCCATTTTTTTACGGTAGTTCTGTACAACCTTAGATAGATGTCATGCCCATGCACAAGGGAGGGTGAACTTCCCTTTTGCTTCAGAGATTTTTTGTTTATTTTTTGAGAGGTTTCTAGAGACGAGGCCTACTTTTCTTCGGCAGCCTCGTAGCCCGATGTTTGAGGCACATATGCACATGTGGGGGAAAATGATGCCCAAGAGGGACAAGACTCTATTTCCAGCGAGGATATCACATGATGCACTGTATTGGTGAGGGTGTGCCAACATCCTCTTCAAAGATGATGAGCCGCCAGATGATAGAGGTAATATTACTATTCTAATTCTAATTAAATTTATTCTAGCATGTTCTTTTACTTGTTTTTATTAAATTGTGTAATGAAATTGTCTAATTATTGTTATGTACTTATATATATTTTGCAGACATTGGCACTTTTGATGGCGACGACATATCGGCACCACAACATGATCTAGGTGTGGATCCTAATGACAATCAGGGTATACCATATGCTAAGGATCATCAGGAGGCCAGTGCAGAGAGACCTGCTCCTGCTGGTGCACCAGTACCACCTTTTGCTAGGTGCGGTCGACTTGATGCTAGATACAGGATGGAGTTGGGTGACCAACTCATTACATTGATTGTTGAGGCGGGCATCAGGCCCGCTCATTACAGAGACATAGAGGGTGATGATAGGCTATTATAGATGTGGAGAGGCATGTCGCGTGACATGTACAGTCTGATGCGGCATGTCGTAGGAGTTACGATAGCTGTTACATGACTGACGAGGACTATTGCATGTTATAAGCGTGGTCGAGCCGCAACACGTGAGGGAGAGTCTACGAGAAGCGGCTCATCATCTCATGATCATTCATCTCGTGCCGCACTAGATGAGAATGAGCCTCCACTAGCATCCAACAGCAGTCATCATGGAGATGAGGTTGGACCATCGGCCACGTCCACTCAGCAGTCTGCAGCATCCATCAGTACTCATGATCATGAGCAGGCTAGATCATCGACTGTCGAGGCTGCACCATTGACTGAGCAGGCCTCCACTTGTACTGATATTGATGTTGTACTACCACCAGCTGATCCATGACATTTATATTACAATTGTATATTTTTAACATTATTCAACTATATATATATATATATATATATATATATATATATATATATATATATATATGTATGTATGTATGTATGTATGTATGTATGTATGTATGTATGTATGTATGTATGTATTTTATGTTCATGTTGCAGTTGTACTTAATTTACATGTTGGTGATCATCATGATGTGTATGTTGTTAGGTCATGTTAGATATGTTCATTTAATGTGCAGCTTGCAGATAGATGTGTATGTGATAGCATGAGTTATTTGACATGAGATGTATATTTGATGTTTGTGTTGTGATGATGTTAATATATAATGTTAATTGTGTTTTGTTAGATGATCATGATCACGATGATGTTAGCGATTTTGAATTGTAAAATTGTAATTGTATGTAAAATTCTAAAATTGTAATTGTATGTGAAATTGTAAAATTGTAATTGTAATTCTTATTTTAATTTTAATTGTAATTGTATGTAAAATATTTGTAAAATTTAATTGTATTAATGTGAAATGAATTTATTAAAATTTTTAAATTTGTAAACTTGTAAATTTAAAATAATTGTAAAATAATAAATTTAGAATAATATGAATTATTGTAACATAATAAAGTTTAGAAAATAATGCAAATAAATTCATGTACTTTAGAATTATCATTATTTTATTATGATCTTAGATACAAAAAAAATAACATTAACACAATGCAAATTACCAATTAATTCAAAATGCATATTATAATGTTTCGAAAAAACCATCTTAAAAAGTATAAATATTGATGAAATAACACATGTGCCATATCACTCTTGGTTCTCATGATCACCCTCATTATCTTCCAGCTCCCATGGCATGATAATACTATTGTTCTCAAAAATATGTTTTGATCTAGGGTCATGTGTCAATACGAACCACCAATCCCTATCCAACACATCTGGGTAAAAAAACACATGGTTGCAGTGTTTGGGGAAAACATAGGGCTCCTTAGCTTCATCCCACATATTTCTAGAGTTGATACATATCATCCTACTATAACGATCTTCCTTTACATTATTCCGATCAAAGGTGTCCCACCACTTGCACCTAAAAATAACACATTGGAAAGAAGAGAAATCCACTTCAATGATCTCTTGTATCTTTCTGACGTAACCTAACGTCCCTCGTACTAGGTTTTGATCACGGTGGCTAGATCGACTAGATTGATCGAACTAGACTTCCACTCCACAGTCTTGTGTGATGTTTCCAGCATCGGCATTTTCCATGCGAAAATGGTGTCCATATGCCCACACAGATGGGAACAAATGCACCTATTATAAAAAAGTTAAAAAAATTATAGTGTCATGTGTCTTATAATAACCCAACAGTTAAAATATGAAATGTAGATGTCTTATAAGTTTCAAATTTACATATAAATTAAAAATATTATTACTGAGTTACTGCACCCAATCCCTACGTTTAGCGCATCCTCTTCAGCACGCGGGTAACGACCAGTAGCACCGTATTTCTCTCTAACTTGGTCAGCAACCCAACTGTTGGGGCATATTTTTGGCATATTTTCTTTTAAATGATCAGGATAAGGCACACTTCTATCATTCAACCGTCTGAATTCTTTCCTGTCATTATCCCATTTCATCCTCTTTTGTTCGTACAATGCGACCCATGGTTGTGTCGCTTCAGAATTGTAAAGAACAAATTTATTGATTGCTTCAATTTCTACATTCGTTGATGAAATCAAACCAACATTATATAGTAGTTAGCGATCAAGATATACATTATATCGAAGTTAAACATGAATTTTAATTACTTTTTATAAATTTGAAAAATTATAAGTCGCTTACTCTTTATCAAGCGCTTTTTTCCACTCATTCGGAGCAACTCCCCTTCTCTTTTGTCTTCATCCCTTTCATCATCCCAAATCACCGCACCTGGTCTGTTGTCAATCTATTTGATGTACTCACTGGCATAATAGAAAGACTCATATGATATGTACTCCTCTGCCATAGACCCCTCGGGATTTTCCCTTTGTCGAACAAAACCTTTCAATTTATTCATGTACCTCTCTAAGAATAACATCCAACGACAAGAAATCACCCCAACTAATTCAACCTCATCTACTAGGTGGATTAGAAGATGAACCTGTAAGTCCATGAAACTCGTCGGCAGTTCCTTCTCAAACATGCAAACAATATCAACTATCTCTTGATGCCACCGTGGAATGCTAGCCACATTAGATAATTTAGATATGGCACGTCCTAGGTCTTGAGGGAATTCATGTTTCACACACCCACGCATGAACAAAGGATAATGACACTACAAAGTTATAAACACGTGCAATAATATACACAATTAGTTTTATTTTATGATCCCCGCATGGGATAAAATTTATTAATATATCAAATAATAAAATCATGCTTTTGACATTATACGTACTCTTAGAAGATTCGAATGGTTATGCGATTTCAAGCCCGAAAAATGGTCATCCACATTGAAGCAGCACCGTAGTGAAGACCCGTATGAAGTTAGCACCCTCACACCCATTATAACTTCCTTTTCCAAAGAAATATCATCTTTTTTTAAAATCCATGGGACATCACCTTCTTTGAAAAACCATGAATTAGAGGGACCAACGCTTGCCTCTGATCCCGTACTTTCTAATCATCTTGGCCAATGTTTCTTTTTAGTTTTTTAAGTAATAAGATCTTTCCTAACAACCAATGTGTCACTTTGTTCCGATGATATGTGCCTTCATAAAGAAGATGAAACATTTTTAAATATATGCATGGGATCTAATAAGTGGGTAATCTTAAGATGCTCCCAATATGGGAGGTCATAAAAGATAGATTTCCTTTTCATCCCAATGGGAAATTTATCAACATAGGTGTCGAAGAAATATGGATCATCGAACTTAGGCTCCCCATTTGAATCGAACATTTCTATGAACTCCTTCTCCTTCTCTCTCTCATATGCTCTAAGCCATTCAATTGGTGCCATTATTGGAGGCCTTTGGGTTCTCTCTCGTTCACCATTGAAAGAGGATGATGCTCTTCTGTAAGGGTGTTCTTCTGGTAGGAATACCCTGGAGCAATCATACACTAGCTTTTGTAGGTCCTTGGACCATCTAGCTTTCAGAGAAGGTCCACAACATTTACATCCAAAATACCCTTTTGTTACAAAACCTGCGAGATTATATTTGTATACATTAATTAATATGCATGGCACGTTAAAGAATTTCATGAAGATCAGAACAAATATTACAATGAATTAAATAACTAATATGTGAAAGAATATTGTTACGTATATAAAAAAATCAATAAATTAAACATGTAATTTACCATAGAAAACTCCTAAGCTTGGATAATCATGTGTCGTGTAAGCACATATTCCATACAACGTAAAACTCCTCTCTACTGCGATGGGTCTTGATACATCGTATACATTTATCCCATCCCATAATTCCTTCAATTCATCTACCTGTGGTTGTAAGTAGACATCCATATTCTTCACTTGTCTTCTACTAGGGACTATGAGAGCCAACATAAGATGTTCATTCTTCAAAGAAAACCATGGGAGGATATTTTTATTGATCACTACTACAGGCCAAACAGAATAGTTGGTGTTCTGGAGGGAATATGGGTTGACGCCATCCATGGCTATGCTGAGTCATAGACTTCATACTTCATCCTTGAATTTTTCGGGCCATGTATCCTCTATATGCTTCATGGATATTGAATCAGTTGGGATTTGCATAACTCCCAACTCACTTCTGTGTGAGGCATGCCATCCCTGCAACATAGCTAATTCTTTGCAATGAAAGAGCCTTTGAATCCTTGGGATTATAGGCATGTGCCTCAATATCTTAAAAGGAGGACCAGTACTTGATTTACCCTTATTTTTTGATTTATCATACCTGTCATGCCCACATTTCAGACACATCTCTTTGTCTGCATATTCTCCTCTATATAGAATACAATAATTTTGACATGCATGATATGATATGTACTCAACACCCAACATTTTCAACAATTTCTTTGCCTCTTTGTAGCTATCGGGCAAGACATTATCACTCGGAAGAATCTTATCTTTGAATAACCTGTAGTTGGTGATCATGGAAAAATATATTAATAAATTATGTACATTAATGTCGATATAATTATTAACGTTCATAAAATTTACCATTTGTAATGTTCATTGCAGTGTACTGATTATATTTAAAACCTATATAAGGGAGTACTTTATGTTAAATTACCTCAAAAGTTCTGAGAAAGATGCATTCAACAAGCCAAAATTTGCTTTCAAGTTGTACAGTAACATCGTTGTCCCCAATTGGGTAGACTTTGACTGACCGTCAGGTCTAAAGAGAGGTGTGGTGGAAGCAAAATTAAGGCTTTCAAAAAAGGTGTCAGCGATATGAGCATCATCCCCTAGCTGATCATCGTTTTGGAATGCATCTATGAACATTGTCTCCATGGTAGTCGTATACCTTAAGTAATCATCCATACCAACCTCTATTTGATTGCCTCCATTGCCAGCTTGTGAAGAACTACTATTGTTATAGTCATTCCTAATTGGTGAAACTGGACGTAGCGGGAATTGATTTGGTGGTTGATTCAACCATTCTTAGTATCGTTCCTCTCCGATTTTTTCTCTTAATTCAGTCTTCTCTCGATTTGACATTTTCGTGGGATGCAACGGAAGATGGTAGGTAGTTCATTCATCATCACTGGAATCCTAATAATTTAAAAAAAAATATTTGAACATGATTAGTACAAAATATATGATATCAATTAGTAACCACGTTGACAATATTGCATGATTACAAATTGGTTTGACGTTGAAATAATTACATATTAATCAATATATATATACCAAACAGTTATAATTATTACCATCATTATCCTGGGATTGTGGCTAGAAGATGCAATATTGTTACAATTGGCAGGGTGAAGCGGCTGTCCATTTTCATCTACCAAATGTGCCTTGCGGTATGCAGCTCCTGATAAGAACTTCCGACGTTTTGGAGTGCCAGTTTCAATATTTTGTGCATCTGAACTCGATGCTAAATCTGCATGAACCTGCAAATTTGTATACATTATAAATTTAATTACGTTGTGCATGATTGACTGCATGGATAAAAATCATAAATTCAATTAGTTAATGAAAATATAAATAAAATCTGAAGTAAATGTTATGTCTCGAGATGGATGGGGAGAACTCTGCGATGGACTTTGAGAAATATTATGGAACGAGCTGGATTTTGAAGAATTGTCCATTCGATAGAATTATGATATTTTCTCCCTAAATTTGAGAAAAACAAAAATAAATTTTGGTGCACACACCTAAATGTAAATTTGGTGCCTAATGTACAGATCACTGCACCAGTGCGTTTTTGGTAATGCACATCGGTTCTTTTTTACACCCAGACGCGCCGGTGCGGTTCGATTAAGTGATGCACCGGTGACGAATAACCGCAAATAAAAAAAAATGCAACTCTAGTTTCTTTAAGTGAAAAAAAGTGGTAATTTGAAAAATGGGCGGAAAAATATTTTCGAAAATCTAATTTCATAAAACATTTCTTTAAATACTAAACACTTTTCATTATTTCACTATTTTTGCAAAAAAAATCAGCCAGTGATTTGCAGGAGATATACCTGGAGCAAGCAGAGCACGAGAGCACTGTGGAGCAGGGAAATACATTCGAACAGAAGTATTCAAACAATCAGAATTCCAAACCTATGGTGATTCAAACCCTGTAGCATAGAATTTCAAGCAATCTCGTGAATAAAGTTTATTGTTTTTTTTACTTTTTCTGTAGTTTTTTTTATGCAATAAAAGAAAAAAATCAAAGTTTATTGTTTTTTTACTTTTTCTGCAATTTTTTTTATGCATTAAAAGAAAAAAATCAAAATTTATTGTTTTTTTACTTTTTTTGCAGTTTTCAGAAACAAAATAATAATAAAAAATCGATTTTTAGAAACAAACCCTAGATTCTTTTTGTTTCTGCCCTTTCTTCTCCCTCTTTTTGTGATTTCAGAATTAGGGCTTTTCAATTTAGATTTATAGGGTTTGTACAGTCGTAAGACATCCAACCCATGGGACAACTTGGATAGTCGGATCCCAATCCATGTCAGCCCTTGCATGAATTTAAAAAAAAATAGTTTTTTTTCCTCAGTGCGCCCTGCGTAACATAGCGCACCAGTGCGCTCTATTATACCAGCGCCCCACAAAAGTACAGTGATAAAAAATTAAAAAACAAAATAAATTTTGATCAGTGTGCCATATGTAAAATATGGCACCAGTGCGCTATTTCAATATGGTACACTACGAACGTGTTGTTTCACACAAAAAATCCATTTTAGAAACAAAACCTACATTCTTTTTGTTTTTGCCCTTTCTTCTCCCTCTTTCAGTGATTTCAGAATTAGGGCTTTTCAATTTATATTTATAGGGTTTGTATTGCTAAATATAAGCCTAAGACATCCAGCCCATGAGATGACTTGCATAGTCAGATCCCAATCCATGTCGGCCTTTGCAAAAAAATTTAAATTTTTTTTTTTTTTCATCGGTGCGCCTTGCGTAACTTAGCGCGCCGGTGCGCTCTATTATCCCAGTGCACCGCGAAAGTATTGTGATAAAATATTAAAAAAATAAAATATTTTTTCTCAATGCGCCATTTGTAAAATATGTCGTCGGTGCATTATTTCATTATGGCGCACCGTGAACGTTCTATTTTGCAAAAAAAAAAATACACTTTCAAAAAATACAAACCCTACATTCTTTTTGTTTCTGCCCTTTCTTCTCCCTCTTTTTATGATTTTAGAATTAGGTCTTTTCAATTTAGATTCATAGGGTTTGTATTGCTAAATATAGACCTAAGACATGCAATCGATGAGACGATTTGCATAGTTGAATCCCAATCCATATCGGCCCTTGCGTGAATTAAAAAAAACAGATTTTTTTTTCATTGGTGCACCTGGCATAACCTAGTGCACCGGTGCTCTTTATTGTAAAAGCACATCGCGAAAGTAATGTGATAAAAAATTAAAAAACAATTTTTTTTATTAGTGCGCCATATGTAAAATATGGCACCGGTTTATGCTACAAAAACTAACACTGGACGAATTTTATTATTTTATAATGGTTAATCGGTGTGGTGGTTGACATGTAATGCACTGGTGCTCCTTATTGAAATAGAGCATCATACGGTCTATTATACTATTTGTGCGGTGTGTTTCAAAGACCCCCACACACCGGCATCGGTGTGTACACCATGAATGGTGCACCGGTTTCTTGAGATTTTTTTTTTTACCTAAAAAGTTGATAATTTATTGATAAATATATTAATGAATGTTATGGTACAGGTTGGATATGGATAAAGAAATGACTGACAAGATATCAAGTAACAAAAATACTGATAACACATTAAGAAAAGGAAAAAAGGCAAGTTCTTTGTAAATTCTTTACAAAAAATATTATTTTTGAACTATATATAAGTTTAAATAATATGTATTGTTTACTGTGTATCATGCAGAGACACAAAATGATGAAGCTCGATAAGATTATTTCTGATCTAGGACCAGAAGAGCATAAAAGCTTGATGGAAAATTTTCAAAGGATGAATCAGGTGAATGAAAAAATACTATCGATCCAATATGAGTTTCCTTTTTTAATTTTCATTAATAATATAATTAAAATTATTAGATAACATGTGTCAAACAGTCTATTAATTCACATCTGTTTAATGTTCTACAGGGACCAACAACTCAAAAAAGTAATGTTGTTCTAAGAAAAGAAAAAATAGAACATGCAAATGAAAATGAATTTCTCCTTAGCTCATCTAGAGTGGTGTTGGAGGTTAACGAAAGAGGGAAAAAAATTTACAAAAGTTTGAGGGATCTAGTGGAATGAATGTATAGACGTTCTTTCCACTTACAATACAAAAACCAATCCAATGATTCCAAGAACCAAATTTTATCTAAACTACAGGAAGGGTTTCCAGAGAATTGGTCAATGAGACATGTCAGACTTTTAATAGCAAAAACGTACAACAACAAAAAAGAAGGAACGAAAAAGTAATATTCCTTTAAATGTTTGTCTAGAATTATTTATAAATATCACTTTTGTTATATTTACTTTTCATATATCAATATAAAAATTAAATAGTTTATTGGCATGTTACATTTTCAGGAAGATTATGAAAATTTCAAAAGATTAACGAGTTGATATCAGAAATATGCCAGTAGGAATGTCCAAAAAGGTGTACAAGGAGATGGTCAAAGAAATGGACAAAATTGTATCATAGGAGGAGCCATCTCAACAACAACGTGCTTCAAATGTAATATGTAATAATTTAATTTTTCGATCATTAGGTACAATAATAAAAAATTTAGCATTAAATATTAATTTTCAAGTATTTTCTTGCAGAAAATAAAAGAAAATGGAACCCATTCAGCACATAAAATAGGACGACAAGGAAGAAAATGGTTGATATATAAGTTTGTGAGTAATTGTTACTTCCTTATAACAACTTAACTAGATTTCATTTTTGTATTTTTTAAGTTGTTTTACAAAAATCATCATTGAATGTCTTCAAACAGGTGCTAACATACAAAGAAGAACCATAAGAGGAATTGATTGATATTGGGTTAAATATGGGTTTTGAGTATATGTTGGCATATCAGAAATTAATTGTGGAATTTGTAAGCATCTATCGATCTTGTTTTACTTAGCTCCGTCTATAATTAATAGAACAAAAAAAAATTTTATATTAAATAAATGATTTGTTATGGGGTATAAAACTTGTAGGAAACAAAGTATGGAACTGCGCCAATAGATGAAATTTTGAAAGATGGCATGGTACATGGTTTTGAAGGAATGTGTGTAGTTTATGAATCAATTCTTGCTATGGTACGTCATTTTTCTTTTCGATTTACATTGATGTATATTATTTAATATTGCAATTTTCATTATTCTCACCAATGTATATACACTCATTTTAGTTTGTTTTTATGTTTGTATATGGAAGGTGAATAAGAAGAAAACAATCAACACCGTGAACAAAATATTCCTGAAAATAACCCAAGTCATGCAAGTAGCTCTAGCAGTGACAGCAGTTCAAGCGAAGAATGATGATCACTATGTTTGGATACTTAAAAAATGGTTAAAGTATTAAAATATTCTGAAATCTTACAAATTGTTTAATGTAATGGACATAGTGTCCCAATTGAAAGACAAAGGGATACCAATAACTGTCTCATTTTGTATGACAAAGACTATATATATATATATATATATATATATATATATATATATATATATGTTTTAATTTATTCTATTACGTTCTCCATTGTCGTTCTCAAATGCACTATTAAAAATTTAATTCATATGAATATTGTTATAAGATATATATGTGTCAACTTTTGATGAATAAAGAATTTTAAAAAACCACAATAATTATGATATGATATAACAAATTAATCCAAACATCACATTCAAATGCATTAATAAAAATTTAATTAATATGAATATTTTTATAAGACGTGTTGACTTTTGATGAATAATGAATTTAAAACAATCACAATAATTGCATTGTCACGGGTCGATGTTTCTAAAAAATACAAAATGAAAACCGGTGCATGTCAGTCACTGTACACCAGTGTGTTTGTATTCTGAAGCACATCGGTGTGTTTCTATGACCTATGGGCATCACACGAATACCGATACCAATTATAAATCTTTGTGCGTTTGTGTGTTACTGCGCGCTAGGGTGTTTATGTGTCTATATGCACCAGTGCCATTGTACGACCTATGGGCACCGCATGAATACTGATACCAATTATAAATCTCGGTGCATTTGTGTGTTAATGCGCACCAGGGCGTTTATGTGTCTATACGCATTGGTGCATTTGTACGACCTATGGGCACCACACGAATACCGATACCAATTATAAATCTTGGTGCATTTGTGTGATACTACGCACCGAGGCGTTTATGTGTTTATACGCACCGGTGCATTTGTACGACCTATGGGCACCGCATGAATACCGATACCAATTATAAATCTCGGTGCGTTTGTGTGATATTGCGCACCGGTGCGTTTCTATAAGTCTATGCACCGGTGTGTTGATACGACCTATGGGCACCATGCAAATCCCAAGACCAATTAGAATGGCCCCGTGCATTGCATCACCAACACTATGCCCGGTGCAGTTTTATACCTTAACGGCCCAGTGCATTCTCCTTCGACTGCCTCGGGGCACCTCCTACATGTACCCACTGGTGCGTTAAAACCAGAGTAGCACAGCAATGAAAAAAAGCATCTGTAATAACCTCCAGCCGCCCATTTTTTTTTAGTTGTGTTGAATTTCCGTTAAAAGCTCCACCAAAACCTCTGTAACCATAAACATATGTTGTAGAAAATGTTTTTTGACAATTTTCGCCAATTTTATAACACTAAAAACCTCCTTTATAACCTTTGCTAGAGGGCTTTTTCCTTGTAGTGTGAGCTAGGAGGATACACGAAGGCGAAGGATGGGAATATCCCTGAGGAAGGTTTGGCTTGGTGGAAGCGGGTCACTGAGTTCTTGTTCAAATTACTTATGGGTAGGCTAGTCCATCTTATCACCCATCATGGTGAGCTTATGGAAAATGATCGAGCATCAGATGCAGAGCGCATCAATGCCAGGTTCGAAAGTGTTGAAGCATCATTGGAAAGGAAGATAGTGAAAATAAAGACTCACATGTTGACCTACAATTTAGAATTGATTAACGATAACATATTCAGTGAAGTTAAGGAAATAATTTCCAGGTTTCCTGAGGAGGTCGTCGCCCAGCTACAAAGAGGTGAAGGAGAAGGGGATGCAGGAGAAAGACGAAGCAACAGGGACAAGAAAGAACTCAAGGCAGCAGGGAAGTCCAGTCTCGATTAATGTTTATTTAAGCATTGTCGTTTTGTTTGGATTTTGGGTATTTTCTATCGGGTTTATGAGAAATTTTAGCGTTTTGTATTAGTAATTAAGGCATGTAGAAGGAAGAAAATAGTATTATGGATGTACTGAGACTTTGAAATAAATGCTCAATATGCTGCCATTTTTGCTGAGATACTGTAAAAACAATTTTGGCCCTGTAAACCCAAATTTTGAATATAAAAGTACCCATTCTCTTTAAAAAAAAAAATTAATGTTAATATATCAGAATTGCAAATAATTGTTTTCACCAATATTTCTATTTTAGGAATATCGTATTATCGTATTATTACTCAGTTTCCAATTTTCTAGTATTTAATGTTGTTACGAGTTTTTATAAATCTAACCATAATTGAAGGTATTAATAGATTAATTTTTAATTTTAATTTTTAAATAAATTAATATTCTCTATATCACAAGCTCCAAACAATGAAACTTTTTTTTTTTTAATAAACAAGTGTTATTTATATCACAAGCTTCAGACTGAGGTCAATCCGAGAGAATATGATACATAGGGACTTCACTGGGGGAGCAAAACCATACCACGTGGGTTCATATTGGGGGATAGATATTGAGGAAATAATGACATAATATATTGGGGGATATATAGGGGGTAAAGGGTGTTTATATTGGCATCTCAAAGCTAATGAAAAAATATAAAGGGGTATAAAAAATGTTAAGGAAAAAATGGATACCTACAATATTTAGTGGAAGTAGGGGTTTTTTGAATTAGGAAAGTGTATTGGGTTCATATTGGTAGGGGGTTAAATAATGCGATTTTTAGGGGTATTTTCCAATATGTAGTTAAATTAAAGGTATTGTTTAATATGCCACGAACGCACGCGATAGGTCAGAGGTTCATTGAGTGAAACCCCTGTGATATGATAGTTATATGGATAATGAATACGTGAAATGGCGTATGAGTTCTCTTATTCCTTCATTCTTGCGAAGATGGGGACTAGTTGAATAATAGCTTGCCGTTGTTTTCTTTTATCTCTGAGCTGTTAACAAATAAATCCATTATGAGTTATTATAGATGTATTTTTATCATATTGAACTTGGATCTGCATTTAATATTATATTGTTGAGAAAATTCAAATTCGTTTCCTTTTTAATGATGCACTAGATTTTTATTTTTTAATAATTAAAAATCAAAATAAAAGTTCAATCTAATGAAATTGGGAGATTAAGACCCAAATCTAACTAGACAAAACTTTTATATTATTGGAGAATAATTTTACAAAATATTGACCAACATGAAAAAAATTAAGCAGATTATATGGTATTTTGTTTAATGATCTAATGATGGTATAAGAATTTGGGCTTTAATTTGGTGATGTATTGTATCATGGCCTAATGCTTGCAACATCTAAGAACTCATAATGTACTTAAAAGAATGCATATGTCCAAATCTTGAAGCCCCATGGAAGACAAAATACCCTCTAGAATGTTGAGATCATGGAGGCTATGGGAACTATTGCAGTACAACAAATATAAGGACTAGATATACAGACTTGGTTGCTTGATTTGAAGAAGTTTTGAAAATTTTATTTTGATCATTAATAATTATTAGATAATCTTTTGAATATAATTTTCACCGAATATTTTTCATTATAAATTTATAAAATATTTTTCATTATAAACGGTGTAGTGTACATAACAAACTCCAAATCATAGTTAGAAAAGAAATTCCCATCGTAGAGTTGACAAGGATGAAACTTACAAGATAACTTGCCTAGAGTATATTTAATAATTGAAATTGTTGTGTTTTTATATAACAAGAGTCCATGCCTTTTAACCTTTACTACTTACATTTTAACCTTTACTACTCACATTTTTAGAGCCAGTTATTACTTTATTACTTCTTACATATTATTTTTAGGTCACTTACTATTTGTACGTTGTTATTGAGTGTTATTCAATATTCAAGTTATGTTCTCTCAATATCTTATTAAATTTTTATTATTTGGGTAGGGAAGTTCTGCTTTGTTTTTTATTACTTAATTTGAATTTCTTTCTTCTCAATAACATTTTTTTGAGTAGGCAAGTTATCTTTTATAGGTTTCTTTTGAAGTAATATTCATATTTAATTTCAATTTTGGTTGACATTTTGATTGTTTTATTATTTTTGTTAAATTAGATTAAATTTTATTTGGTAAAGAATTAAAATTATTAAGTTTATAGTGTTGGTTTTAAGAACATAATATTAGGGATACCTGGTATTGAGTTCATGGACTAAATATAATAAAGCTTTTAAATATGCTCGATATATTTCATTGTAATGTGTTTGGAGGTGAACCCATTAGAAATTTTTGGAAGAGAACAATGAATGCTCACTCAACATAATTTGATTAGGGTATATCATTGCAGGTTGTTGTCCATAATATGGTTCTGTTTTTTTTCACTTGTCAAATAAAAATTAACAATTTATGTATCACATCACATAACATATCACATCTTTTTTAATTTATGATATTTTTCAATAGACTATAAATTTATGGTGTTTCCTTTGCAACATGTGGTGTAATTGCTAATTTAACTATATTTAATTTAAGAAGCAAATATTAGCTATCATGTAACACCTGTTTAAAATGTGTTTTTAAATGTATAAATATATTCAGCTTACTAAAAAAACTTTTAAATATACGAATTCTATAAATTAGATAACTCAAATTTTATATTAGAGAGATTTTATAAACAAAGTAGGGAAAAATAAATTGGTGTGATCGGTTGGAATATATAATATACAGAACTTCGGAAAATTGAAAGAGTCGATATTCTTTTGATTTTGAGAACAAAATTGATGAGAATTGAGGGCGACGGGTACTTGTAAAGCGGTTGGCTGGAGTCTGGACCATCTCACTTTTTAATATGAAAGTACGCGGTTGGTTGTGCGTGACAAAGTTGCAGAGCATAAGCTGAGGAGCATACAGTATAATGCGTGTGTCATTTGATTTTGAGAAGAAATTTAGTATAAGTGTCGAAAAGTATTAATGATGTTTATGGATAATCTTGAATGTTTGGTAACTCTAGTATTACCACTTTTAGTTGGGTAAAATTAAATGTTATAAAAGCAAAAATGAGTTAAATTAGATGTAATAAAAGTAAAAATCTTTTAAGGTGAAGTTTTTTATTTTCTAAAATAAAAGTGTTGAAGATGAT
Source organism: Pinus albicaulis (assembly GCA_034641835.2). Taxonomy (NCBI): domain Eukaryota; kingdom Viridiplantae; phylum Streptophyta; class Pinopsida; order Pinales; family Pinaceae; genus Pinus; species Pinus albicaulis. Next base: position 639,590,435 of record CM076580.1, read on the forward strand.
GTAAAATAAAATATGATTTATTAAATGTTTTGATATTAGAGTGAGAATTAAATATTAATTGAGGTAAATATACATGTTTAATAATGATTCTAACTCTAAGTACTCATGTAAGTAAGAATGTGTTGAAATATAGGGATCGGTAATGGTAACATTTTATTTTATCGCCTGGTCGCTTGTGTTCAAATGACTATAAATGACGGGTATATTTCTATACGGCTTTCTATTTCTGTTTCTCATTTTCATACGACAATGGTTGCTTCCACCTCTGCTGTTGATTCCAACTATAATCGCTGCCGATTCCAACAACAAATTTAAAATCATGCAATCTCTATTTTTAATTTGATTAAAATAACTCAATGGAGTTAGCTCAATGTCACACATATAGCATGACTTACACAACAAGCTAATATACAATAATTTACAAGCTATTTGATCTACTTAATCTAGTCATACAAAAAAATAACTAGAATTATCACAAGCCTTTAATATATTGTCACAAGTATTGAATGTTTTATGTTTAACATGTTTCCACTCTTCATATATTCCAGCAATATGAATTTTTTCAAGGAAATTTTTACATCAAATAAAGATAAGGTACAAAGAAATTGGCATAGTCATCCTCCTATCTATCCCTAAACTTTTTGCAACAAGTTAGATAATCCAACACAGTAATCATTACCTGTTAGTAACGATAGAAAATGAGAGTCAATAAATGTCCTCATATTTAACTTGCACCCTAGAAGAGAAGGTTAGTGCACAACCAACATCTTCTTAGATATTAATTATAACCAATGCTAACAGCTTGTTATTTAATTACACTTCTAGAGAAGTCATGCATAGCTTTGAAAGCTCGGTTTAATCCTACTGTATGGCAGTCAAAAGAGTATGGTATATTTTGTTTTACCAAATATCCAAATTACATCCTGAAACCACAAAGGTTGAAGTCCTAATTAAAAATCGAAGTGATCAAGTTGCCTTGAATTCATATTCAGGAGTTGCAGCAGGGTCCAGCCCACAACAATTTTGGGGAAAATTTGGGGCTTCTTCGCCCAAAAGTATCTTTGCTGGAACCTAATGAGAAAATATAAGAAGCTCCTTCCTGGGAATCAAGTTAACTACTTTATTCCTCTGATACATAGACTTGAAACCATCAATCCTGACAAGAGGAACAAAACTCACTCCAACTTCTTCCACAAATCATTTGCAATTTCTACCATTTCATACTTACATTTAACTTATGGAGGAGTGTTTTCATTCCAAGAAGAATTCCACTCTCTGTAAAGGGCCCAAATATCACCCTTTTGGGGAAATATCCTAATATTTCCTTTAGGACTTTTCACCCATGCAACAATATGAGAAAAACTATTTAGCATGTTGTGACAGTCAACCATCATCCAACCAGTTAGTGACAGTCATACCTTCAATGAAATTAAGATCCATTTTACAAGAATTACAATCTAGGAAGACTAGTTGAAAATTACAAAGTTTTAACCAAAATTCTAAGAACAAAAACATAAAAGTAGTTAGATTAGCTGCGCACATACAGAAAAAGCAATGCTAAATACTACATACAAAAATTCTGTTGGAAAACCAAAGAAATAAATAATAACATAAATACTCTGCCAAATTAGAAGGCATTGAAAACATAACAAAAAATCAACAAGGTGCACATGGAAGCAATTTATCAAGAGGTTCCTTACAGAGAACTTCAATGGAAAGACACTCACCTGAAATCGTCCCTTCATTAATCTCAATAGTTGGACCATCATTGTTGGAATTTCCAAAAGCATCCTCTCATCTACCCCAATCACTATAGATCCAGATAGTACTATGGCATTGTTGGCAATCTCCTTGATATTACTAGATTTAACCAAGTCCAATGTTGATTCATCTTATGGTTCAGATATATCCTCTGAATATACAAAACGATTCTCTAAATCATCCTTTTTATCTTCAGTGATTTCAAAATCACTTCTAGTTCCTCCATCTTCATGTCCTTCTTCAAGCAAACTTTCCTCTGGCAATAACAAAGAAGCATTTGCAGGAAGAAAATTTCTGAGTGAAATTTCAGCCTCATTGCCAGAATCCTTGCTCCCTTTGATGTTATGTTGACTCATAGGTTGAAAATCATCATAATTTGCAGCTACTCCTTTATGTGTTGTTCCACTATAGTTCCTCTTAAGAATTTTTTGCATACAAAGAGAGTTTTCCACAAAATCCAGATTCCAGTGTACTTGTGTATATATTGTACACATCCAATTAAAAAGTATACATAAGTTTGAAATGAGCAGCCTGTGAAACATTGTACAAGCTAAGACAATCCTTATTTAAATAAAGGTCATATAAAGGTTTTGAATTATTATTATCTACTTTCAAAGACATGGAAAAATATAGTAAAATGATTCAAAACTAACTCATTCTGGATGACCCAGCTAGTATCCTAGTGGCCCAAAGAGAACTTCATGTTCAAGCAAGTAGTAGATAAGTCTACGCCATGCATGTGCTCCCACTTTTTCCTAAAATCCATCAACAACAACAACTAATGCACGCATTTCATTCTGCATATAATAATAAGATATAAGCAATCAAAATTATAAATTATAATTCAGATTATACCATCAAACCTAATGCCTCAGTCATAAAGCAATATATACACCTCTACTTTCCTCATGTTTCTTTCTTTATCAACCATCGTAGCCAATGCTTGAATATATTTCAACACAATCATAGCATAACAAGATCGGCTAATTGAGAGCATTTAAACCACACAGTTCCCATTGCCTCAAAATTATTCCATCTCTTGACTCTTTCTCAATCACCAAGAATCCTCTGTGCTGATGTTGCCATTGCAACAACACTTAGACCTCTGCCATAACCAATTTTGGCACTCCACTCAAGATCCCGTGCAGTGCTAAAGTTGTCGCCTTTGCAGTTTCCTTTTCCTTTGGTAAAAGCTGAGGACTTCATGATAAAGCAGGTGCCTTTTGAAAGCTTGTAAAGCTACACAACATTCATACTCTTCTTTCAAGAGTTGGCATCTCATGTCTCAAGGATGTCTTTTTGGAAGATACAACATCACCACCACCTACCCCAGCTGTTGCCATTGCAACTTGAGAATAAATTGCAAAAGCCCAACTTGGAGATATCATTGCAAGGGAAGCCTGCAAAGGACATACATTTTCATCACTATTGTGAAATAAAGGAAAAGGTAGAGAGTGAAACATGAAATATTTTTCTGAAGCAACTGGGAAGACAATGCCTCGTAAAGCTCAATTCTAGGGAATGTAAGTAGGACAAAAAATATGAGATCATTAGACATTGTATAGTTCTTCCCATATCCCGGTACTATATAATTAACCATATTCTATGAGCAAGATATGTATTAATTTTTTTTACATATTTTAGCATAGTAGCTGGTTATAGAAATCAATCTATTTATTGAATTTACACATATTTCTATAGTGAAAAGTAATTATGCATAAGCATCCCATAAAAGCAGTAAACAAGCAAATTTCTCCACTTAAAACTAGTATTACAAAATTTAGACTCAGAAATAACTCAGCAGGGTTCATCAACTATGTGAATAAAAAAAATCAAGAAAAAATCTGCAAAAGATAGACAAAATTCATCAAGCAAAACCTCATACCTAAAGAACTTGCAAAATTTTGAAAAACTAGTCAAAGGGTCTTGCAAAACTGCTTAAAAGTTGATTTTCCTTGTCAAGGTTGGATTAGTAGTTGAAGACAAATACTAACTGCAACATATATGCTTAGACTAGATACATGTAATTGGATGGCCCCAAGAACCTTTAAAACAACCAATGAGAAGCCTACAATATTCATTCAATCTAACTCAATAAGGGAAAGGCCCAAATCTGTACATGCAGTGGCATATTCTCCATAGTCTCTATACATACAGAGAACCCTCTTGAAATTTCACAGGTTCAAATGCCATCCCCAATTCCAGTTGATGAGAAGAGTCTTCCTATAATTTACATCTGTAGTCATTATTCAAAAAAAACATATGGGGAAACATCACATGTTATTTTGCATCTAATGGGAAATATTCTTAGATGCTTAGAATGAGATACATGTAATTGGATGGCCCCAAGAACCTTTAAAGCAGCCAATGAGAAGCCTACAATATTCATTCAATCTAACTCAATAAGAGAAAGGCCCAAATCTGTACATGCTTTGGCATATTCTCCACAATCTCTATACATATAGAGAACCCTCCTGACATTTCACAGGTTCAAATGCCATTCCCATTTCCATTTGATGAGAAGAGTCTTCCTATAATTTATCTCTGTGGTAATTATTCAAAAGAACCATATGGGGCAACATCACATGTTATTGTGCATCTAATGGGAAATATTCTTGTTGATAACCCTTGCTATTTAGAATGCTTTGCAAGTACTCTAGAAGGCTCTCCAATGCGATCATATTTTAGGAATGCATGAGGTATAGAGTGTTTCTGTCTCAATATTTTAACAAACATTGGAATCATTATTTATTGAGAATTATTTAATAGTTTCAAACTAAAACTCTACTGGTTTCATTAATTAGAATTGTTAATTAATTAATTCAACATTACCTTATTGGATGAATCAAATTCTCTTGCCTTTAGGTTTTAATAAGGGAAGTTGAGAAGAATGTGCTCATGTGCTCAAACATTATTGTTACGTTAGAGAAAAGAGATTTGTGTGGATGTTTTTTGTTTGTAGACAAGTTTGGGATGTTGACCAGAATATCCATCCTGCATACATCTAGGACTTAGTTAATTAAATATGGAAAATACATCTTATTAAGTAATGTGTTTTCCTCTTTATTCCAGTATTGAAAGAGTATGATTCCTTTCTTGTAGCATCACCATATTTGTATGATTAGCCACTCATAGTAGATTCCAAACAATGTGCCTTGTTTGGATGTTAGATTAAAGAGATGACAATGACAAGAGTAATCTTAGGTCAAATAGTGGCACAGTTACCAAGACAACTAGTTGGAAATATTGTACATATTTTGATGAATACTATACACAATGGCCTCCCAGACAAAGATGGACCTCTATCGTAAAAACCAGTCTTGCATGGCCTTATCCTTAGGTCACATTTTCTGGTTTTGCGGAAGAGGAAAGAGTTTCAGCTTTCACATACTGTTGTTTCTGTAGACATAAAGAAGAAGTTTTGTTTTGGTGACTTTGCGAGGCGAGGCCCAAGAAGAGATCTCAAGATTGAGTGCATACACATAAGTGTAGAGGAACAGGAAATTCATATTTATTTACATCCATTCTGCAATACCTCACCATAAACTGTTGTGGAGACCTCACTGACAAAGGAATTTTCCCTTTTCCGGCAAGTAGGCATGCAAAATCTTTGCATGGTGCCTAAAGAAGTAGGGGTGAGTGTTCATAAACTAAATTACCTGACATTTTTTACTCTTTCACTCATCCACCTTGTTGACAAGATCACAGGCTTCCACGCTAGCTAACTTTTACAACAAGACCATTGTATATTGTAGGTACAAATCTGGATATAAGACCTCCATACTGGCACATGCTAAGCATCATTGTCATATTTGGGTTTGAATTCATAAGCTACAAATCTATCAAAGTTATTTCACATTTGGATATTCTGTGGTGGTTCTCACTCATATTTTCCTTTTTTTGTAGGAAGCCCCTATTGTTGGGATACTAACACGACGTGACTTTATGCCTGCACATATATTTGATCTCCATCCTTAAATTGAAGAAGGAAAACAAAAAATGATGGTATATTAATCATCTCTGTTAAAATGAGCACCTACTTTCAACTAAAAATATTGGAAAGTTGTGAATATAAAAAATTGAGTGTACCATGAATAGCAGGATTCATTTTCAATAATTTATGTTTCCCCAAAGTCTTAATTTGTCTCAGAGCAAAGAAACCTGGGAATGCAGAAATGTCATGTTAAGGATAAAATAACTTGTAAGAATGTAGGGTAAACCACTCTTAAGAAGCCTTATCACACTACTATGTCCCCAACATATCCATTTAGAAGCAAGCTAAACCAACCTCGTATTTATGACTCATCAAATGGCACTATGTTATACAACATAAGCCTCAAATTATGTTTTAAGTAAACAAATAAAATTGAAGGTATGAATATCAAAATAAGGTTGAATGACTCATTTAACATTTTCTTCTTAATTAATGTGTATCACTTTAATTTTAAGTCCTAAGGGTGTTTTCTTATTTGGCAGACCAATTGATAATCAAACATTTTCATATTTGAGGAGTTTAACAATCAATATGAAAAATTACTATACCAAGAAATCTTGATAGGTTCTAACACTGAGATGGAAATTTCCTACATAAAGTAGAATATCATGTCTATCATATGATATCAAAACATACTTCACTTAGGTCAGCCCACTATCCAACAGATGAGGCATCTTTCAGAGAGAACAAAAGATGCCAATATCTTAAGTAATTTCAAAATGCTAATTTCAAGAATCTATTATCAATCTGCACTTTTCTGCCCAAGAACATCATATCATGAGAAGTTTATATAGCTAAAAATTGTATAGCCTATGAGCAAATATGCATAAAACATGGGCAGAAGAAGCTATAAATTGTGCAGATTCCAAAAAGAGGATGCAGGAGATGCCATTTCCATGAAGATATAGTGCAAATGATATAAGATAATAATATATGATGAATGACCAGAAAAGGTCAATCCGACTGAGGATTAGAACAGTTGTGGGAATGCATGTGGGAGTGCAAGTGAAACTCCTAGAAAATGCCAAAAATAATCTAAAGAAAAAAACCTGCATAAGTATGACATTAAAACATCTGTAGAAAACTGTGACAAATGTATGGTGATACAAAATACTAAATAAGTTTTTCTGAGACTAGGAAGGTGTACAACTCAAGAAGATGATGAGAGAGAGAGAGATCAGTCGATAAGGCTGATGATGTCAAGGTCTCCAAAGTTTGATGGTTGAGGGAAAGGGGAGCAAATTGTGTTGATCAATGGTTGTCATTGATGTCAACCCAAGCAGCGCTAGGGGCTACCCCAATCTTTCATGGGAATTTTGACCTACCAAATTACTATATTCCGAGTCAAGGATAGCTTTCATGGTTTCTATTTGTCGATATGTTTCAGTTGATATATGGCACGCCACATAATTCTTCACGATTTGAGAGATATTCATGTTTGAAGTTAGTAACCCCAGTTAGTGGGCTAAAACCCCATGGGGTTGTGGCATGACACTAATAATTGGTTGTGGTCATTGAATAGTCAATAATTAATAATTTTTAAGATCCTAAAATCCCTCCCAAGTTCACTTGTTCAATACCCTCTCAACCTAAGAATTTATATAAATTGTGATCCTCATATCCTCCTCATGTAGGGATTTCACTACTTAAAACAGGTCATTGTGGAATTTTCAATATAAATTTTTTTCTACGAAGGTTCAAAAGCTGAAGTTTTTATTAGGTGAAACCAAAATCTTGAGGAATCTCATGTAAAAATTTCAGATCATGGTTCACAATATTTGCGGAGATACGATCTATGGAAGTTAGGATTTTTGCAGGCTCCTGAACTTCATATAAAAGAGGTGACCCTGGGGAAATCATCATAACTCTCTCTCTAAGAATCGGATTGGAATTATTTAAAACGTGGAAGATAGTGCACAGACTGTAGTTTTCTATGTATCAATTTCAGAGCCGAATGAGGAAACAATGACACGTGGCACACCGTACAAGTTCACTCTACTGAACCAGTCCATACGTAGGTCATTGTGAGAGATTGGGCATAAATTTTCCTTGAAGAATCTAAATTGGGTCAGACCTGTGTAATTAGAAAGAAGACTAAGAGGACTACTACATGACCAAAATCACATATTGGGGATTTTTAATAACAGAGATACAATAGATTCAATATCAAGCTCCTAGAAGGCAAGGAAAAACTAAATCATGTGTTGTCAAGGGCCGCAAAGGACTACAATTTCTATGGCAGCATAGCAAAGCAAGGTGCAGCAGAGGTAAGCTCTAGGTAAGTATATTATGTATATGCATGTTCATCTCTTAATTGCATTAGGTTCTTTATATTATCATTTGTTTTTTGTTTGTTTAGGACTGACATATGCTCTGCAGGATGAGGTAAGTTTTGCTATTATCATGTCATGGGTATTTCCTTGAAGACTTTTTGCAGGTATTATATATTCATCAAGATAAGAATCAATGCATGATCTAATGTTCAGAAGAGTGAGAAAGGGTAGCATGATAAGAGCAACAATCAAGGTGCAGAACAACAACAAGAAGTTCGCCACATGAAGTCTTCAAGTGGGAAGCACTGCATATAGTCATTGTAATGGTATCACTATACTGATTCATTGTAAAAGCATCATTGTAAAATTTGTACAAGTGTCTATCTGCCAAGAATCGAAGAGGTAGTGTCGGGAGGTCTAGGATCATCATTAGGCGTTTGTGTCATAGTTGGGGTTATGGTCTAGTATGTCTTCTTCTTCTACATCATTAATCTATATCATTGTAAAATGGACCATTTTCCCTAGTTCATGAGTCCATTCTTATTTTATTCTTCTATATGGTGGTAGGGTGGTACTAGGCCGGTGAATGAAATCACCAACAAGTTCAAGCCTGTGAAAAATTCAGGGTGGTAGGGTGGTGCTAGGGTGAGTTGTAGGTCATTGGGTGTTGGGACATCCGTTCAGTTGACTAATGAAGAATCTCGGGCATTGGAGCGTCCATCCAGTGGGAGGGAAGTTGGAGATTTATTTTCAATTGGAGTTGAATATTAAAGAATTATTAGAAAATCATTCAGGTGGTTTTTGTCCCGAAGGGGGTTTCCACCTTATAAACTCTGTGCATATGTGCTCCTTTTGTTTACTGCTATCATTGTACAAACAATGATAATAATTGAAGATTAACTAATGCTCTAAAAGATTAATAATAATAATAATTGAAAGGAATACTAATTCACCCCCCCTCTCAGTATTTCCAACAATTGGTATCAGAGTTTGGTTCCTTCAATAACAATTTAACAGCTAGAAGGAGGTCATGGAGCATACCAAGAATGGTGTACCTCTGTTCAATGAAAATAATTATGCACTCTGGAAAGGAAGAATGGAGGTATATCTCTTGGTGCAAGGTTACGAAGTATGGGACACTATTCAAAATGGCTTTACACCAACCACGGATGAACAAGGTAAGAAGAATTTGGTAAATGATGCAAAAGCAAAGAATATTATTATTAGTGGACTTATTGAATCTGCTTATCATAAGGTGTTGGTTTGTAAAACTGCCAAAAATGTATGGGAAAAGCTTGAGAATATATATGCAGGTGACTCAAATGTCAAAGAAGCAAAGCTTCAAATCTATAGAGAAAAATTTGAGCAACTCAAAACGAAAGAAGATGGCATAATTGCTGCATACTTCCAAGACGTTGATGAAATAACCAACACTTTGGAAGGATTTCGAGAGACCGTTGATGAGAAGACTATTATACGAAAGACTCTTATAACGTTACCAGGGAGATTCAACACAAAGGTATCGGTATTAGAATACAGTGCAAATTTGGACAAACTCAGCAAAGAGGAATTACATGGAGTTCTCATAGCATATGAAATGAGACTTGATGAAGAAGAGGGTACTTTGCATCTAGAAATTGCGTTCGTTGCATCTAAGAAAACTAATAAGGACAAACAACCATCAAAGGAAAAGATCTGCACCTGCAAGTGTGAATAAAAGGAATATGATGAAGAAGGTCTTTCAGATGGAGAATATGCTTACTTTACGAGAAAAATAAAAAATGGTAAGGGAAAATTCAAAGGTAAACTTCCATTGATATGTTTTGGCTGTGTTGAGGTTGGATATTTCGCAGAAAAATGTCCGAACATAAATGATGACAACTCAAAATGAAAGAAAGGTTTTAAGAAATTAAGCAAGCAAGGCAAAAAGAAAGGATTCAAGAGGAACTTTCTCTCTAAAGAGGATAGCTCATCATCCGAGGAAGATAGTGATAGTGAAGAAGACACCAATGAGAGAGTATTGTTTATGGCCAAGAACAATAAACAAGAGGTATCAAACAATGAAGAAGAAGGGTTGACCATAGAAGAATTTTCTAAGGAGGTGATCGGGCTTATAAAAGATCTCAAGGCTGAGAAGATCCATTCCAATACTCTTGAAGAACAAGTTCAAGGTCTCAAAATTGAACTTGAAGAACACAAATGTATTGAAGAGTCACTTCAAAAGAAGTTGGAAGAAAGAAACCAAGAAATGGAAGCATTAGAAGCTGAAGTAGTCTCGCTGCTTAAGGAAGTGAAGAAGGAAAAAACTGTCCAAAGCTATGCCAATAGCTCAATGGAATTGGAATAACTCATCAAAAATGAACGATCTTACAACAACATAACTGGCCTCGGTTACAAAGAAGAAGAAGCAGGACCTTCTACAGCAAAATACAATGAACCTATGAGATCTAACATGCATGTAGACTTCATTGGAAAAGACTCTCAAGAACAACCTTGGAAGACAATTCCTTGACGAAGATTTCCATCTAGGTACCAACATATTTTTCATGGCTATTGTTTTTCATGTGGAAAATTTGGTCATAAAGATGTAGAATGTCACACATACCCTAAGAACCAATACAATTCCAGGAGTTTTGTCAAATATGAACCTCCCAAGGCTCAACAAAACATCAATATATTTGAACATTTAAGAAATAATATGGAATGTTACGAATGTCGAAACTTTGGACACATAGCTAGAGACTGCAGACCTTAAAATCCTCCAGAAGAATATTTGAAGCCACAGAACGAACGAACATGGAAGAAGAAGAATACTGATAATTTTTCTCTTGCTCTCAAGAATCAAAACAACAAAGATGTGTGGTGTGTTGATAGAAGTTTCTCAACGCATATGACTGGATATAGAAATAAATTTGTATCTCTGAAAGATAAGAAGGATGGAACCGCATCCTTTTGGAAATGATGGATCTTCAAATGTTATAGGATCAGGTACCGTCACTTTCAGAAGCAAATATGTTCTAGCCAAGAATGTTCTATTCATTGAAAAATGAATCACAATCTGCTCAGTGTTGGACAAATGTGCGATCAAGGACACACAATTTTATTCAACTCCACAAAATTTGAAATCAGGAAAGGAAAGTATGGTAAAATTGTGGCTACAGCAAGTCGAGCTCCAAACAGCATATATGTTATGGATGAAGCAATTAAAGCATGTCTACTAGCTAAAGAAGATGAAAGTTGGTTATGGAACAAATGAATGGGTCACATAAACTTTGAAAATATTGTCAGGATAAGCAAAAAGGAAGTAGTACAAGAAATTCCAAAAAACTCAAAACCTTCCAACACACTATGTGAGGCCTGTCAGCACGACAAGCAGACAAAAGTCAAATTTAAAACAATAAAACACTTTGCATCACATCCATTGGAATTGATATATACTGATCTATGTGGTCCTGTGAGAACAAAAGTCTTAGATGGAGAATTATATTTCATGTTAATGATAGATGACTATACCAGGATGACAGCCGCCAGTTTCCTAGAGAAAAAATCTGAAGCATTTGACTGCTCTAATATCTACAAAGGGTTGGTCGAAAATGAAACTGATTTGAAAATAAAGTGTCTAAGATCAGATAATGGCAGAGAATTCAATTCCAAATTATTTCAGCAATACTGTGACGAAAATGGAATTAAAAAAAAAAATTCAATAGCACGAACACCTCAGCAAAATGGAGTTGTTGAAAGAAAAAACAGGACCGTACAGGAAATGGGTAGAACAATGTTGAAGGACTCAAAATTGGATGAAAATTTCTGGGTTCAAGCAATTGATATGACAGTATTCATTATCAACCAAAGTCTTCTCAGAAATAATTGCAACAAGACCCCATATGAATTATGGAAAGGAAAACTGACTAATGTAAAATATTTCAGAATCTTCGGAAGAAAATGTTATATCAAAAGAGAAGATCAAAAGTTGGGTAAGTTTGAATCACGTGTTGATGAAGGTATCTTTGTTGGTTACTCACGCAAAAGAAAGGCTTATAAATTCTATAATCTAACACGAAAACAGATAGTGGAGAGCATAAATGTTACATTTGATGAAGATGGTGTTATAACGAATAATGATGAGGATCTAGAATCTTTGAAACTTGAGATAGAGGCTGAAAAATACACAGAGAAAATTCTAGAACAAGAAGCAACTATAAACCAGGAAGAAGTAAATAATGATCATCAAGATATACTGGAACAACAACAAGAAGCTCCTCCAAAGAGAACAAAAGAATGGATTCAAAAGAACCATCCATCAAATCAAATCATTAGTGACATAAATGAAGGTCGACAACTTCGTTCATCACAACAAGCTCACATTACTTTTATAGCAACCATTGAGTCTAGTAGTTTTGAGGAAGCCAACCAAAATGAACATTGGGTAGCAACAATGAATGAAGAATTGGATCAAATCGAGAAGAATAACACCTGTGAATTAGTTCCACGACCAAAAGATAAAAATGTCATTGGGGCTAAATGGGTGTTCAGGAACAAATTGAATGAAGATGGACAGGTTACCAGAAACAAAGCAATATTGGTTTGAAAAGGCTATGCACAAGTGGAAGGAATTGATTTCGATGAAACATTTGCATCAGTTTCCAAAATGAAAGCCATCTGAATGTTTCTCGCTTATGCATGTTCAAGAAAAATCAAAGTCTACCAAATGGATGTTAATTCATCATTTCTGAATGGTGAATTAGAAGAAGAAGTTTACATTGAACAACCTGAAGGTTTTATACTATCATAAAAAGAAGACTATGTTTACAGGTTAAAGAAGGCTCTATATGGTCTCAAGCAAGATCCTAGAGCATGGTATGCTCGTCTTGATGGATATCTGTGTCAACAAGGGTTCAAGAATGGTACTGCTAATAGAAATCTTTATGTACAAATAGATAAAGATAATTTAACGATCATTGAGGTATATGTGGATGATATAATATTTGGTAGCAATTATGATCGGCTCAGTAAGAACTTTTCTACAAAGATGCAAAGTGAGTTCGAGATGTCTTTACATGGTGAGTTGACATACTTCTTAGTGCTTCAAATATCTCAGCAAGAGAAAGGAATATTTATGTCAAGCCAAGTACATCAAGGAAATGCTCAAAAAATTCAAAATGGAAGATTGCAAACCTGTCCTTACTCCGATGGTAACAAGTTGAAGATTGAGAATAGATGACTCATCTAAGGATGTGGATCAGAGGTTGTATAGATCTATGATTGGTAGTCTTCTATATGTAACATCCTCTCGGCCAGATGTTATGCAAGTAGTTGGACAAGTAGCAAGATTCCAAGCAGCATGAAAAGAATTCTTTGATATCTAAAGGGAACAACAGAATATAGCTTGTGGTATCCCAAGGGTAACAATCTCATTATTCAAGACTTTATAGATGCAGATTGGGCAGGAAGCGTTGATGATCGTAAGAGTACTAGTGGAGCAGCATTCCATCTAGGTGGTTGTCTCGTATCATGGTTGAGCAAAATGTAAACCTCAATCTTGTTATCTACAACGGAAGCATAATACATTGCAGTGACATCTTGTTGTACTCAAGTCCTTTGGATGAAACAAAATTTTCAATATCTTCGAGTACAATTCAGTGAGCCTATTCCCATCTTCTTTGATAATACCAGTGCCATCAACATCTCCAAGAATCTTGTCACACATTCAAAAACAAAACACATTCCGATCAAATATCATTTTGTTAGAGAAAAAGTCGCTGAAAAGAATATCAAGCTTGAATATGTTGGTACAAAAGAACAAATCGTTGATATCTTCACTAAACCTTTACCTCGTGAAGCATTTGAATATCTTTGCCAGAAGCTTGGTATTCTCCCAAGTTCTCATTATATTTTCCTTATTCTGAATATAAATGGGGAGTGGAAGTGTGTACAAGTCCGCAGGATGGTTGTGTGTGTAGAAACTATAAAACATATGCATTATATATCTAGATTCTCCTGATCTAACAATATTTATCTTCTTGCTAAATACAGAATCCTTCCACTGTTAATATTTTGCGGAAATTATAAACTCAATTGCAAACACATGAAGCAATAAAAACAATCGCACATAACACAGTTGTTTAACAGGAAAGCCTGAAGCTAAAAACCCCAACTATCATATATTATGTATCATGGAGATCATGTAACAATCTCATACAAAGCTTAGTACATCAAGCTCTCAGTACAATCAATCGTCACACACTAACATGAAGAAATCTGCAAATCCATGCACTGATTTCTTGCCACGTGATACCCTGCCTCCACTGCACAATCCCTGCTGAAGAATATCTCTGAATGAATTCGAATTACCCTTTCCTTGACTGCGCAATCCTCATTGGCAACTCCAATGTGTGTGTGATGCAATCAATGCATCACTATAGTCACAACAGATAGTCCATCTCACCCTTTCACCTACCTCTCCACTGGGTCTCCACTGGAACTGACATGCACTGTAGTTAATTGTTGTATTTTTTCAGTTGATTAAAGAGTTATTATTTGTGAATTAATTAACTAATTAATTCACTCCACTCTCACTAGTGTATCATTTAGTTAGAGTAGATACAACTAGCTCAACTGAGTTTAACTCCATTAACTAAGTTAAACTGAATAACAACTCCATGAACTACTCTTCCAACTCTGTCATAACTTTTCCACTTCAATTCTAATTGAGTCCTCCATGCATGAACCACTAGTAAACCCTATGAATTGCGTAATTCCTTCAACCCACTGATTTGCCAAATCTGTATAATGAAATAAAGTGCTCCAAGAGAATAAGTTGTTTTTTATTGTCGAATTATTATTAAGGGCTAATAATAATCGACATGCATCTATTTTTAGATCGAAGATCTATAAATAGACTTCGCCCAATATTCTAAAAATAGAATTTCATCTATTTTTCCAACTTGACCAACCATCCAGAAATAGCATCCTGCAACTTCTGAAATATGATCACCATGTCTAAAAATAGACATAGTCTAAAAATAGAGTTGCACCTAAAAATAGCCTGCGGGCCCACTTAGTGAAGGCGACTGATTTTCACTAAGCTCCATCATCTTGTTGAATCTCAACAGTGTGTCAGGGGAGTTACCCTTTGCCATTGATGTCAAACGGGGAGACAATGTTGTAGGAAGAGGTGTCATGATCACAGGGGGAGTACTTGGGAAAATCGTCATAACTCTCTCTCTGATTGTTGGATTGGAATTTTGTAATAAGTGGTGGATAGTGCACGGACTGTAGTATTATGTGTATCAATTTCAGAGCCGAACGAGGAAACAGTGACATGTGGTACGTCGTACAAGTTTGCTCTACTGAACCAGTCCATAATTAGGTCATTGTGAGAGATTATGCATAAATTTTCCTTGAAGAATCGAAATTTGGTCAGACCTATGGCCTTGGAAAGAAGACTCAAAGGACTACTAGAGGACCTAAAATAACATATTGGGGATCTGAAATAACAAAGATACACCAGATTCAATATCGAGCTCCTAGAAGGCAAGAAAAAACTATATCATGTGTTGTCAAGGGCTACAAAGGATCAAACTTTCTAGGGTAGAAAAGAAAATAAAGGTGCATCAGAGGTAAGCTCCAGGTAAGTATATTTTGTATATGCATGTTCATCTCTTAATTGCATTAGGTTATTTGTATTCTAATTTTTTTTTTTTTTTTAGCACTGACATATGCTCTGCATGATGAGGTAAGTTTTTCTATTATCATGTCATGGGTATTTCCTTGAATACTTTTTGCAGGTATTATATATTCATCAAGATAAGACTCAATGCATGATCTAATGTCCTGAAGAGTAAGAAAGGGTAGCATGACAAGAGCAACAATCAAGGTGCAAAACAACAATAAGAAATTCACCACATTAAGTCTTCAGGTGGGAAGCATTGCATACAATCATTGTAAAGGTATCATTGTACTGAGTCATTGTAAAAGAATCATTGTAAAATTTGTACAAGTGTCTATCTGCCAAGAATTGAAGAGGCAGTGTCAGGAGGTCTAGGATCATCATTAGGTGTTTGTGTCATAGTTGGGGTTATGGTCTAGTGTTTCTTCTTCTTCTACATCATTTTATATCATTGTAATGTGGACCATTTTCCCTGGTACTTGAGTCCATTCTTATTTTATTCTTCAATAGGGTGGAAGGGTGGTGCTAGGCTGGTGCATGAAGTCACCAACAGGTTCAAGCCTATGAAAAATTCAGGGTGGTAGGTTGGTGCTAGGGTGAGTTGTAGCTCATTAGGTGTTGGGGCATCCATTCAGTTGACTACTAAAGAATCTCGGGCATTGGAGCATCCATCTAGTGGGAGCTAGAGAAGAATTCTTTTCTAGATTCTAGGAAGTTGGAGTTTTCTTTTCAATCAGAGTTGAATATTAAAGAATTATTAGAAAAGCATTCGGGTGGTTTTTGTCCCAAAGGGGGTTTCCACCTTAAAGGTTGTGTGCATATGTGTTCCTTTTATTTACTGCTATCATTGTACAAACACTGATAATAATTAAAGATTAACTAATTCTCTAAAAGATTAATAATAATACTAATTGAAACGAATATTGATTCCCCCCCCACCCCCCTCTCAGTATTTCCAAAAAATTGCGCACTAGCTCACTGTCGAAGTCCTTTGGAACCATCAAGTGGTATGACTGCATGAACTGGGGAAATATGTACGAGTGAGGGAGACTCCTAGCATCGAGGTCAAAAGAAGGAAACTTTGAACTGAGAGATAGTCAAATTGACAAGAGGCACTCAGCTCTAGATCCATCTAGAGTTGATTTCAAACACTTTGAGAACATATGGCTTGATGTATGGTTTGGAACCTCCGAGACGGTCTCGATAATATCGATTGATATCCGAGAGGAGGAAAGTGAGGAGAAACCCAAGGTATCACCATTTAGTGTTCAAATAACCTCTATAACTCTACATAGTCATCCCAATTTAAGGCATGAGATGCAAGAGCTGAGGTCTATGGCTGAAGATCCCCCAGATGAAAAGGCTAAGAATCTATGGTCCTAGTAGCAAAATAAAGTAGAGAGGGAGTCCCCTAAATCCATATAGAAGCAATGATAGTGTCCTATGATCTCATAGTATTGGGGACACTTTAAAATGGGGTGCATCTTCGTCTCCTTCTCCTAAAGGTGACACACATGGACGATCCTATCTTGGTGTAATGCAAAAATGTGTAGTGAAGTTTTGGATATGTAATATGTGAAAAAATTTAACCTATTAAATGATCAAGTAAATAATTCCAAATGGAAAAATGTCAAGGGATAGGCATACAAAGAAGTATAAATAAGAAGATAACGATCAAATGATTATTGGATTGATTAAAACACCTCGAAACAATTTTCCATTTACTTGGGCAGTAATGAGATATCCAAAGTCAAAAAATCCATCGACAACACCACAAAATTCAACCCCTTCCTAAATGTAAATTGATCAAATCAATCATACTTTTATGACAATTCTGGTCATATACATAAAGAAAATCTGCAGAGCATTTTCTTAAATGAGAATTGAATAAAGCAGATTTTACTTACCAGATTATGGACTGCAACCATTCCTGCAACTGCAATTCTTGGTGGCAGTTTATCAGATAGATGTTGAGTTTTTGGTCTTCAGCTCTGAACAATTTTTGAAGTGAGATATTGGGAAGTATTGTTTGGGGCATGTTCAGTTGGATAAGGGTCCATGGGAGCCAGATTTTGTGAGAAATTATGTGCAGGAATTCAAAAATGGCTTCCCTATTAAACCCATTTGTGTAGACAAGTGTTCCTCACTCAAGGGAATTCAAACCAGGAACTTGATCACAAAAACTAGCGAGATTCCAAGCATCATTGGAAACAACTGATTGAGCTAACCCCTTGGGTTGTTTTAAAAAGGTATTTGTGCAAGGAAAATAGTTCATTTATTTATTTTCAAAACACATTGTTATACTATTCAAATAAATTAGTAACATAATTTCAAATTACTGATCTCCATCCCTCAATATGACCTGATTAACCCTATCATATCCAATTTGCAACAAGTTAGTTAGTATCCAATCACCTTAATATGCATATTCCATCTTGTTGAAGAGACCTGCCACAGAGCCCATCAGGATTTTCCCTAGATTTAGAAGACAAGGGTTATCTTTGTCGTATGTATTCCCATAATTTAATTTTTTTTCTGTGACTCCATCAATCCAGACATTTAATTTTGAAAGAGAGTAAATGTTGGAGCAGTGATAAAAATAATGTATAAACTATATTGTACTTAGCCAATACATCACCCAAGAAAATGGGTTGTCCTAGATATATATTGTATAAAGAACATTTATCATGCCAATCTGGATCTGGTAAGGAAGATGGCTTGGACTCTACTTCAGCATCAACAAGTCTTTTCATATTCAAATCCTCTTTCCATGACTATGGTCCAACTAGTATTGTTGACTTCTAAATAAAACAAACACAAAAAAAGGGCACTCTAAGATTACATAAGAAAAAAAATATAATAAAATGTACATAAAATTACTTTTAAGAGTTCTGACTTACATCACTAGATTTTGTGTCCCTTCCAGAGCTCTTAGCTCCAGTTTCAAGCATTGAAACCACATGATCACCACCTCGGCGTAAACAAGTATTAGGTCTTCACATTTCTTGATTATTGCACCATTTTCCAAAGATTTTGCACATGGAAACACATTGTAACTACCATTGGGATGTTCTTCTCCCAAATGCAAAATAATTAATTCATCTAAAGGGAATTCATCCTCTCCAAAATTGTACACAAAAAGAGAAAACCCCTTATAATATCCATTTACAGAAACAAAGATAAGCTCAGACTAGAGATTCAAACATTATAATAGACATATTTACTAACCTACCCTCATAACACTACAAGGAAAAGACCCTCTAGCAGAGGTTATAATAGAGGTTTTTAGTGTTATAAAATTGGCAAAAATTTTCAAAAAAACATTTCCTACAACATCCGTTTTCGGTAACAGAGGTTTTGGCGAAGCTTCTAACAAAATTCCAACACAGCTAAAAAAAACTGGGCAACCAGAGGTTATTATGGATGTTTTTCTCACCAGTGCGCTAATCAGATATCAACGCACCGATGCATTTTATAGTGAACACACCGATACTATAAACCTACCAAGCACCGGGATGGAAAACAAATTTTGGATGCCCCGCGGCATTTAGCAATGTCCCGGTGTGTGTCAACCAGAGAGTCACCTCAGGGTGGTTGAAGGTGCATGCACCGGGATATTAAGGTCTAAAACCTCATCGGGCACAGTGTAGGTGATACAACGCACCAGACCGTTCTAATTGGTATTGGCATTTGTGCGGTGCCCATAGGTCGTATCAACACACCAATGCATAGTATTATACAAATGCATCAGTGTGCAGTATCACACAAACACACCAAGCGTTCTAATTGGTATTGGTATTTGTGTTGTGCCCATAGGTCGTAGAAACGCACCGGTGAGCAGTCTCACATAAACGCACTGGTGCGCAGTATCACACAAACACAACGAGCATTTTAATTGGTATTGGAATTTGTGCGGCGCACATTGGCTGAAACACACTGGTGCGCCTTAACATACAAATGCACCAGTGTTCATTTTGTATTTTTTAGAAACATCGACCTGTGAGAGTGCAATTATTGTGATTTTTTAAAATTCATTATTCATCAAAAGTAAACACATATCTTATAACAGTATTCATATCAATTAAATTTTTATTAGTGAATTTGAATGTGATGTTTAGATTAATTTGTTATATCATATCATAATTATTGTGATTTTTTTAAATTCATTATTCATCAAAAGTAGACACATATCTTATAACAATATTCATATCAATTAAAGTTTTATTAGTGCATTTGAATGTGATGTTTGGATTAATTTTTCATATCATATCATCAGATTTCACATCTCTTCATTATAATATTTAATCATCCATATATTTAATCAGTGGTGTTAACATTTCACAACGACAATGGAGAACAAAATAGAATAAATTAAAGCATATTATATATATATATATATATATATATATATATATATATATATATATATATATATATATATATATATATATATATATATATATATATATATATATATATATATATATATATATATATATATATATAAGACACTCTTTGTCATACAAAATGGGATAGTTATTGGTATCTCTTTGTCTTTAAATTGGAACACTATGTCCATTACATTAAACAAAATGTCTGATTTCACAGACAAATATTTCAAAAAATACAACGCCTTGCTTTGATATCCAAACATAATGATCATAATTCTTCGCTTGAATTGTTGTCACTGCTCGAGCTACTTCCATGACTTGGGTTATTTTGAGGAATGTTTTGTTCACGGTGTTGATTGTTTTCTTCTTCTTCACCTTCCATCTACAAACATAAAAATAAATTGTATATACATTGCTGAGAATAATGAAAATTGCAATATTAAATAATATACGTCAATGTAAATCGACAAGAAATGACGTACCATAGCAAGAATTGACTCATGAACTGTACACATTCTTTCAAAACCAAATTTCATGCCATCTTTCAACATTTCATTTGTTGGCATGGTTCCATACTTTTTTTCCTGCAAGTTTTATACCCCATAACAAATAATATATTTAATATAAAAGAATTTTTTTTTCTATTAATTATAGACGGATCTAAGTAAAACAAGATCGATGGATGCTTACAAATTCCACAATTAATTTTTGATTTGCCAACATATACTGACAACCCATATTTAACCCAATGTCAATCAATTTTTCTGATGGTTCTTCTTTGAATGTTAGCCCCTGTTTGAAGACATTCAATGATGATTTTTGTAAAACAACTTAAAATATAAAAAAATGAAATCTAGTTAAGTTGTTATAAGGAAGTAACAATTACTCACAAACTTAAATATCAACTCTTTTCTTCATTTTCGTCTTGTTTTATGTGTTGAATGGGTTTCGTTTTCTTTTCTTTTGTGTAAGAAAATACTTGAAAATTAATATTTAATTCTAAATTGTTTATTTATTGTACCTAATCAAAAAATTCAATGATTACATATTACATTTAAAGCACATTGTGGTTGAGATGGCTCCTCGTGCGATGCAATTATGTCCATTTCTTTGACCATCTCCTTATACACCTTTTTGGACATTCCTACTGGCATATTTATGATATCAGCTCGTTCATCCTTTGAAATTTTCATAATCTTCCTGAAAATGTAACATGATAATAAACTATTTAATTTTTATATTGATATATTAAAAGTAAATATAAAAAAAGAGATATTTATAAATGATTTATTTCTAGTAATATATACATATAATTCTAGAAAAAACATTTAAATGAATATTACTTTTTCATTCCTTTTTTTGGTTGTACGTTTTTGCTATTAAAAGTCTGACATGTCTCATTGACCAATTCTCTAGAAACTCATCCTGTAGTTTAGATAAAATTTGGTTCTTTGAATCATTGGATTAATTTTTGTATTGTAAGTGGAAAGAACGTCTATACATTCATTCCACTAGATCCCTCAAAGTTTTCTAAAAGTTTTCCCCCTTTCGTTAACCTCCAGCACCACTCCAGATGAGCTAAGGAGCAATTGATTTTCATTTGCATGTTCTTTTTTTTTTCTTTTCTTAGAACAACATTCCTTTTCTGAGTTGTTGTTCCCTGTAGAACATTAAACATATGTGAATTAATAGACTGTTTGAAACATGTTATCTAATATTTTTAAGTATATCATTAATGAAAATTAAAAAAAGAAACTCATATTGGATCGATAGTATTTTTTCATTCACTTGATTCATCCTTTTGCAATTTTTCCATCAAGCTTTTACATTCTTCTGGTCCTAGATCAAAATAATCTTATCCATATTCATCATTTTGTCACTATGCGTGATACATAGTAAAAAATACATATTATTTAAACTTACATATAGTTCAAAAATAATAATTTTTGTAAATAATTTACAAATAACTTGCCTCTTTTGTTTTTCTTGATGTGCTATTAGTATTTTTGTCACTTGGTATCTTGTCAGCCATTTCTTTATCAATATGAAACATGTACCATACCATTCATTAATATATTTTATAAATAAATCATAAACTTTTCAGGTAAAAAAAAAATCAAGAAAACGGTGCGTCTTTAATGATGTACGCATCGATGTCGGTGTGGTGTGTTCTTATAAACGCACTGCAAAAACAGTAGAAACACCGTACGGTGCTCTCTGTCAACAAGGAGAACTTGTGCGTTATATGTTACCCAACGCACCGTTTAACATAGACAAATTAATAAAAATCCTCTAGTAGAGTTTATTTTTCATATGATGTTATGGAGGGGGCGGTGCGAAATATTATTATAAATGCACCGCAAAAACAAGGGACCATCATACGGTGCTCTCGGTCAAAAAGGAGACCCGGTGCATTATATGTTAAATGGTGCACTGCTTAACACAAACATAAAGTTAAAAATTGTTTTTGTCAAACAGTAGGTGTGTGGTGCGCTATAATGAAATACGCATCGGTGCTCTATTTTACATATATTGCACGTATTAAAAAAAAATGTTTTTAAGTTGTTTTTATCAAACAGTACATGCGCAGTGAGCTGTGATAAAACAATACACCGATGTGTTATTTTACACAGGGTGCGCCGATTAAAAAATTTATGTTTTTTTTTTAATTCACGCAAGGGCTGACATGGATTGGGATCCGACTATGCAAGTCGTCCCGTGGGTTAGATGTCATAGGCCTATATATATATATATATATAGCAATACAAACCCTATAAATCTAAAATCAAAAGCCCTAATTATGAAGTCACAGAAACAGGAAGAAGTAAGGGCACAAACAAAAAGAATCAAGGGTTTAACATAAGAATGGATTATTTTTGTTTTCGTTTTTTTTTTCTGAAAATGAATAGTAAATTTAAATTTTGTACTTACTCTGTAACAAATACTATAGAAAATGTAAAAACAAATAAAATTCAATCACGAGATGGTTTGAAATTCTATGCTACGGGGTTTGAATCACCAGAGGTTTGGAATTATGATTGTCTGAATAGTTCTGTTTGAAATTATTTCGCTGCTCCACAGTGCTCTCGTGCTCTCTTGCTCCAGGTATGTCTCGTGCAAATCTCTCCATGAATTTTTTTGCAAAAATAAGGAAATAATGAAAAGTTTTTACTATTTAAAGAAATGTTTTATGAAATTAGATTTTCGAAAATATTTTGTTGCCCATTTTTCAATTTACCGCTTTTTTCACTTAAAAAAATAAAGTTGTACTTTTTTTATTTGCGGCTATTCGGCACTGGTGCAGCAATTAATAACACCGCACCGGTGCGTAGTAACTAAAATGCACTAGTGCAATTATCTATACATTAGCACCAATAACAATAAGTCCATTTTTAAGGAACCAAAATTACTTTTAGGTGTGTACACCAAAATTTATTGTTGATTTTGCTCAAATGCAGGGAGAAAATATCATAATTATATCGAATGGACAATTCTTCAAAATCCAGCTCATTCCATAATATTTCTCAAATTTCATCACGGAGTTCTCCCTATCCATCTCAAGACGTAATATTTACTTCATATTTTATTTATATTTTCATTATCTAATTGAATTTATGTTTTTTATCCATGTCAATCAGCTTAATAAAATTTATAATGTATACAAATTTGCAGGTTCATGCAAATTCAGAATCGAGTTCAGATGCACAAAATATTCAAACAGCTCCAAAACGTTGGAAGCTCTTATCAAGAGCAGCATATCGCAAGGTGCATTTGGTAGATGAAAATGGACAACCACTTCACCCTGCCAATTGTAACAATATTGCATCTTCTAGCCGCAATCCTGGGACAATGATACTAATAATAATTGCTTGGTATATTAATGTAATTATTTCAATGTCAAACCAATTAATCATGTTCAAATATATTTTTTGAAATTATTAGAATTCTAGTGATAAAGAGCGACCTACCTACCATCTTCCGTTGCACCCCATGACAATGTCAAATCGAGAGAAGGCTGAATTAAAAGAAAAAAATGGAGATGAACGATACCAAGAATGGTTGAACCAATAACCTATTCAATTCCCATGACGTCCAGATTCACTAATTAGGAATGACTACAACAATAGTAGTTCTTCACAAGCTGGAAATAGAGGCAATCAAATAGAAGTTGGTATGGATGATTACTTAAGGGATATGATTGCCATGGAGACAATGTTATTAGATGCATTCCAGAACAATTATCAGCTAGGGGATGATGCTCATATCGCTGACACCTTTTTCTAAAGCCTTAAATTTTCTTCCACCACCCCTCTCTTTGGACCTGGCGGTCAGTCAAAGTCTACCCAGTTGGGGACAATGATGTTACTGTACAACTTGAAAGCAAAGTTTTCCTTGTCGAATGCATGTTTCTCGGAAATTTTGAGGTAAGTTACCATAAATTCCTCCCTTATATTTTGAGAAATATAATCACACAATGAACATTACAAATGGTCAATTTCATGAATGTTAATAATTATATCGGCATTAATGTACATTTAATATTTTCCATGATCACCAACTACAGGTTATTCAAAGATAAAGTTCTTCCGAGTGATAATGTGTTTCCCAGTAGCTGCGAAGAGGCAAAGGAATTGTTGAAAATGTTGGGTATTAAGTACATATCATATCATGCATGTCCAAATGATTGTATTATATATAGAGGAAAATATGCAGACAAAGAGATATGTCTGAAATGTGGGCATGAAAGGTATGATAAATCAAAAAATAAGGGTAAATCACGTGGTCCTCCTTTTAAGATATTGAGGCACATGCCTATAATCCCAAGGATTCAAAGGCTCTTTCATTGCAAAGAATCAGCTATGTTGCAGGGATGGCATGCCTCACACAGAAATGAGTTGGGAGTTATGTGAATCCCAATAGATTCAATAGCCATGAAGCATATAAAGGATACATGGCCTATGAAATATGAAATGACAATAAGTTGTGAAAATAGTAAAACTAAAGGGCAGTTAAGAATCCTTTAACTCTACTTCAATAAGAAAAGCCTTTTAGGTAACTGTTTGAGACAAACCAAAGGACAGGGAAAACCATAGACTTCTTTGGCCGGACTTTAATAAACAAAACTTTAAGACAACAATCTAGCAATCCTAGAATTACTTTCAGACAAATAAAAAATTTAAGATAATAATGAGTGCAACTAAAGAGAAAGATACACTTGTATTCTTTAATCAAACACTCTAAAAGGACCTTCAAAGTAACAATTTTAGACAAACCAAAGGACAAGACATACCATAGACTTATTTGGCTGGAATTTACTAAGTATACTTCAAGAAAAGGCCTTAAAAACAATATTTCAAGCTACACAAAAGGACATGGCATACCATAGACTTCTTTGGCTAGACTCTACTGAATCATTTCCAAGAAAAAAAGCTAGGTGGAACCAGAGAGCAATTAAGAATTCTCTAATCAGACCTTGCAGAATAAAACATTAAGATAAAGAAAGCAGACAGAATCAGGGTGCCAAGACATCATATCCTAATCTAAAATTTGTGTACTTTTATCAGAGAAATAATGGATAGAATGGAAAATAGAAGGAAAACATTGACAAAGAAGGATAACTTCACCATTAACATACCTCAAGAATCCTTTGAACATGCTTGTATTACTAATGTTCAAAACAGTTACATTACTCTAGTGCAATAGATCTCTACAACTCAGATTTTTCTCAAATCCATCCTTGCAGTCATCAACTAGCTCAACAACCATCAATCAACCAACAACCAACCAACACTAAAAATGAATCATACATGCAATATTTATCTGCAAAATGAGGAGGTGATCTTAAGCTAGAGTTTCAGATGTGTATTCATTACAGAGTTAATGAATTTTTGACCTTTGAGACCATGCAAGGCCCAAGGAAAAATATCTGAGACTTACTCGATGCAATAATAACTCCTAACTTAACTATTGAGCTAACTTTTGGAAATGTTTTACTTTTAAGGCTTCTGAATAAATTTTACAATTACTGCTGAGTAGCTGAGAAATATTTCTGATTGTTTCAATAACTGTTAATGTCTTTATTTGAAATAAAACATGTTGTAGGTGGCAATATGTGTCCCTGAAGAAGTAAATGTTGTTTGTTGAATCATTCGGATCCACCTCTGTGCTAATATCCCTTTGTTTTTATCCTTTAAACTATGTTTAGGCCTCTAAACTTCGATTTATCTCTATTATCTGCCTTACTATTTTATTTTTAATTCTTCCTTTATCTTTGATTTGTGACTAACCCTTTAATTCATGATTCTATCCTCATTATCCTTAACCTCTGCTTTGACTTTTTAATCCACTAACCTTCACTGTCACGGTCTTTTGACTGTTTCTTGCTTTGCCTCTATCTCTGTTTGCAATTTACTGCGCAGTGGAGCATCTTCTGCTGTTTTGGGGCATTTAAATGACCACCAACGGTCATGATCCATTGGTTTTTTTGTGCTTAAATCAACGCTCCTAGTACTTTTGATGGACAAAATAACTGGATCGTCACCCAGGGAGTTTATTTAAGTGCTTTCGGACCCTTGGAATGCCGATTACACATTTCTTCCATGATACCTGCACAATAAAAAACAAAAAATTAGTTTAAAACATGCGTTGGTGGATTTTCTGCACTTTGTATGGGTATTTTGGGCTTTTGGAGCGCTTACAGAGGTGTTAATGGCGGACAAGGGCTTTATCGCAAAGCCACAGGGTTTTGGAATATTTGAGTCGGGCAGTGGTTTTGATTTATGGTGCGAAGGAGGTATGGTGGTTTTCGCATGCGAGGGAGGCGGTTTTCACGTGGAACGAAGGTGGTAAGCGATTTCGGGTGAATGGATGCGATTCCATTGATCGGATGATGCATGGCAGAGGTTACAAGCGGCAAAACCGCCCATTTCACGCATTTTGGAAGTGTTAAACTTGGGGCGGGAAATGGTGCGATATCAGCTGTAGACCGTTGGATCTCGAGGGATAGAGATCAACGGTGGTCGGGGGTTTGAAATGATAGGAAAGTTATACGATGGGGCTCGGGTTAATTAAATAAGTGGAGGTGCTTATTCTGAGGGTAGGGCCGAGGTTATATGGCCATGGGGTTAGTGTTTATGAGGGTGGGGTTTAGTAAGAAGGAGCTCGGGGAAAAAATAGAAGCGGAATGCTTAGGAATGGGGGCGGAAGGTAAGGTTACATGAGGGTTTTATAACAAAGTGAAAGGGTTAAAAACATTAAAGCAGGGGCTTTAAAATTTATAAAGGGTTGGGCTATATTTAAAACAAAGTTTTAATATGAAACAAATAGGGCCCGAAAGGTCCAACTTTTAATTTAAAACAATGTAAAAAGGAGTTTTGACATTGTTTTAATGAAATGAGGGAAAGTGCTTAAGGTGAGGGGGTTTAGTGGATAAAATGAGGCTTTTGGTAGGGAAACAAGGGTGAAAAAGAAGGATTAAGGCCAAATTAGGTTTTTTCAGATCATGAAATGGCTTGGGAGAGGTGAAGTGTAAGATAGTGAATTTTAGGATAGAGAAAGATAATGAAGGCAGTGAGATTTCTGAAGATCGTTGATAGCCAAGGAATGCTATCTGCAACAGATTGTAGAAAATCCATAGTCACCTAGTGAAGCTATATAATATAAGAGGATAATAGTGGCTCCAGCTGGGGAGGGCATCTCCTTTAGGAGGTGTCAAGAACCCCAGAGTTCAGATCTTTGGAATTTGTAGATCAGTGCCTTGCTTGTACTTGGCATATTTTCATTATGCAATTACTAATTAGCTGATGTTCTTTTCAAACTTTGACATTTGAGACTTGAAAATCATGCTATGCTGCAACATCATTTCTACTTACCCATCATAATATTCTAACATTTTTCTTCATTTGGGTACATTTAGACTGGCAAGCCCTTGACATCATTTTTTCTTTTGAAAGAAAAAAATATCTACTTCTACCCTTATATCATCCAAAGGCTCAGATTAGACCGATGAGCTCTTTTATTTCTCTACCTAATCTGCTTATCTGTCAAGATTAAACAGTTTGACAGATTTTCATTCTCTAATCTATCAACATAAAATTTAAAACATGACCAAATCAAGATTAAGCAGTTTTGATTATCATGAACTGTGGCATTTTGGACAAGCTGCACACAGATTTTATTTTTACACAAAGTAAAACTAAAAACTGAGGGATATAATCTAGAATTCATCATTCATCCCTCTCTTTTCTCTTTGGTTCAGATTTGAACTTTGGAACCAATATCTTTTCCTATCTAATCTATTGATAAGCCAATTTTAAATAGTTTGGAAAATCCTCATTCTCTAACTTATCAGCAAAAATTCAAAATTTGTTCAATCATGAATAGGCTGTATGACTGAACAAGACTTTTTTTTCAAAAGTAGTGGCATTTGGACTTGCACAATTTCGGAAACATTCTTTTTTTTGGTATGGGGCTTTACCCTTTCTTTTTATCTGCCCTCTTTTCTTCTTTTCTTTCTTTATTGTTTATTTTTATGATTTTTTATTCAAGAAGTATTATGTACAATGAAGAAATATTTAAAATGAGATCTTCAACTAAAATAATGCTTGAGCATCCTGCCATTGATAGGACCTCCAAATAATTATGTTCCATCCATTTCTTGTAGGAAGAATGCATTGTTACCTCTCGCAGACTCGATGATGTATGGACCTTTCCATAGATTGTCAAATTTTCCATGCTTGCCTTTGTCCTCTCTTCTCAGCACTTTGTCTCCAATGCTGAAATAATTTTCCTTAGTCCTTTTTTCAAATAGATTCTTGATGTTTTACTGCACTTGATGTGTTCTGTTGTATACTTCTTCTCTGGTTTGCTGCAACTAAACAGTCTGGTTTATTCTTCTTTGCATATCATTTTCTTCAAACTGTACTTCTTGGATGAGCTTCATTACTGGCACTCCCAAGCTTGTTGGGAAAACTGCATCTGCTCCATATACTAGCTGGCAGGGAGACATTCCAATTGATTTTTTATTTGTTAATCTGTCTGCCCATAGTGCATGCACTAGTTTGATGTGCCATGACTTCTTGTTCTCTTCTAGAAACTTTTTAATGATGTTCACCAAAATTTTATTTGAGGATTCAACCAACCCATTACCTTGAGGGTAATAATATGTAGAATGGCCCAATATAATTTGATATTTGTGGAAAAATTCCACCATTTTCTTGGATCTAAAGGCAACAGCATTGTCAGTAATTATTTTTCTAGGATAGCCAAATCTAGATAAAATGTGGTTTTCAAGGAATTTGATAATTACTGAGTCTGTGGCAGTTCTAGAAGGAATGGCCTCTATCCATTTTTTAAAATAATCAGTTGCAGTAAGGATCCATTTATGCTGGGTGGAGGAGGCATGGTGGATTTCTCCAATAAAATCAAGGCCCCATTGTTGGAAAGGAAATTCTACAGAAATTAGATGCAAAGGCAATGACAACATTTTTCTTTTGCCCTCAAATATTTGGCATTTATGGCAGGCAATTACCATTTTATGGATATCTTGAAAGAGGGTGGGCCAATAGTAACCAGCTCTAAGGATCTTGTTGACAGTGGTTTTCCCATAGAGGTGGCCTCAACATTCTCCTTCATGAAAATCATGCTTGATTTTATCTGCATCATCCTCAGGAAAACATTTAAGCAATATACCACTAGAATTTTTTCAATATAAGGTTTTATCTAAAATACAGAAATTTACAGCCTTTAATTTCAAGAATCTAGCCTTTGTTTTGGACAAACCAGGAGGAACACTAAGGTTATAAAACACATACAATATATCAGCATACCAAGATGAGTTCAGAAATGATTCTTCGATAGGTGGAGTTGCCATCTCCTCTCGTTCATTTAATGCATTAATCATATTAATGTCTAGTGCTTGAAAATTTGTTTCAGCCATGAGTTTAGCCAGTCCTTTCCCTTTGATTAGTTTAGTGGGCCTGATTTCCAAATCATATTCTAAAATGACAACAATCCACTTACCTATTTTTCCATCAAGATCTTGTGTCAGTATGTCTTTTACTACTATGTGAGGCACAAATGCAATGATGTGTGAGTGCAGAATGTAAACTCTGAAATCTTTCAATGCCTTGATTAAGGCAAAAGCTTGTTTCTCCATTATGTTGTATTTCAGAGGTGCATATCTTAATGCTTTGTTGAAAAATGCTAAGGGTTGCTCTTGCCCATTTATGTTTTTCTGCAATAGGACAACAACAACTGTATGTTCTGATGCAAAGGAAAATATGAACAAATCTTTGGTAAAATTAGGGTTGATCAGAACTGGTGTTTGTGTAAGAGCTTGCTTCACCAGATCAAAATATTGATTTTATTCTATGGTCCATTTGACTCCTATTTCTCTTTTCAGAATGTTAGTGATGTTTCTTAGGAGTTCTGGAAGGTTTGGGATGAACCTTCTTAAGAAATTTATCTTCCCAATGAAAGATTGCAGTTCTTTGATGTTTCTTGGATGGTCGATTTGCAATATTCCTTCAATCCTCTTTGGGTCAATCTTGATTCCTTCTTCAGATATGATATGGCCTAGAATTTTACCTTCTTGAAGGCCAAACAAAGTTTTCTAGGGATTTAAAGACATGCCATACTTTCTTCACTTTTCAAAGACCTTTCTCAAGTGAGCTAGGTGTTCTTCATCATTTTTTGAGTAGATTGTTATGTCATCAAGATATATCACAATGAAGTAACCTATTTCTTCTAAAAAATCAATTTCCATTGCTCTCTGAAAAGTAGCTCCATCATTCATTAATCGAAAAGGTATTTTAACATACATGAAGGTACCCCAGGGTGTAGTGAAAGTTGTCTTGTGTTGATCATCTGCGTGTACTAGCACCTGATTGTATCCTGAAAATCCATCTAGCAAAGATATTCTTTTAGAACCTACCACCCTTTGTAAGATGTGATCCATTTTTGGTAAAGGGTCATTGTCTTTCAAGGAGGCTTTGTTTAAATTTCTGAAGTCTATGCATAGCCTAATTTCTCCTATTTTCTTCCTCACTGATACCAGATTTGAAACCCATTTTGAGTATCTCAGAGGGACTATTATTCCAACATCATACATTTTCTTAATTTCTTTCTCAACCAGGGGTAGTTGCACAGGGTTTATTTTGCGCAATTTCTGTTTAAAGGGCTTCTGGTTTTCTTTGAGAGAGATCTTATGTTGGATTATCTCAGTATCATATGATTTTAAATCTTCATAGCTCCAAGCAAATACTTCAGTAAATTCTTTGAAAAGCTCAAGATATTTCTGTTTTATATGAGCTGACAGTGTTTTGGACAATTTTATCATTTTGGGTTCTTGTTTATTGCCTATATTTCATTCTTCTATTTAAGATTTAGTGGGTTCCATTTTTGGCTTCCTAGCAACATCATTGAAGTCAAATATCTCTTCTAGAGGAACCAATCCCTTTGGAAAATTATCATCTTTGGACCGCAGCACCTCAAAATCTTCTTTTTCTGGCCTTGTGCATAGCTCTGTTTCATGTGAGTGTTATTTAGTTAACAGATTTATATCAACATTATCAGGAGGTTCTTCTTTGTAGGTTTGTTCTTCAACAGAGCAGTCTTCTTCATGATCTAAGTCTAAATTTGGCATTTCAAACCCATTTTTGGACTGCAGGAAATCTTCTATCTATTTATATCCCTAAAAAATGTGCCAATATTTTATATTATCAGGAGTTTTTGGTATATATTTGACTCGTACTATGTATTTCTTGTTTTGATAAGGTTTTTGACAAGTACTGGCTGCAAATGCTAGACCATTGGCAAGGATTTTTTGGTTTCTATGGACAAAGGTAAGATCATACTCTTTGAATGTTTTAAAGAGGTCAAGGGCATCATCTCTATATGATTTTAATCTAGGATGCTTAGTTTTGTATTCTCCCTTAATCTGCCTAATGGCTAGCTCAGAATCTCCATGGAAAATTATCCACTTGACTCCTAGTTTCTTGAGTAGTTGTAGCCCTAGGAGGAGTGCCTCATATTCAGCTATGTTATTTATGCATTGAAAGTTTAACTTGTATGAGTGACCCTCTGCATGATTGTTCTCTATGTTATGCACCCATATACTCGCTCCTGAACTAGTCTTGCCACAAGAACCATCAAAACTCATACTCCAACGAGGTTCAATTTCAGATTTATCATTGGGGTGGTTATTGTGGCTTCCACTATGTTTTTCATGAGTTTTTCTTCGTGGTCTACAATATTTTTGCTATTATGTTTTGTTTGGACTAACTGTTTTGACTGTTCTTCCTCCTTTTCCTCTTCTTGTTCATTTGTTTGCTCATCTTCTGTCACTTTTTCATTAATGTTTTCATCGTTATAGAGTATAAATGAATCAAGGTTTGTGTGAATGGAATAAAGAGGGGAGTTGTCTAGCTTTTATTGACTGTTAACCATGTATTTCATATGAGTTTCCCTATATAGTCTTCTTTGTTGATTGAAGACGGGTATGGTAGCATAGGTCATGTCCATTTTGAGGGTGCCTTGGAGTTTGGCTCCCCATGATCTTGAAAGTAGCATTCCATACTTTGGAGGGATGTCAGCCACTACAATATCCATTACAAGGCACTTAGCTAGTATTTGTGCTAGATTGACATAGAGATCTTTGAATAGGCCTAGACATTTAACTCTACTGGAATCAAAAGAGTATAAATATTTGTATGGTATAGTTATTTCAAGGCCTAGTCTTTCCATTACTACATTTGGCATAAGGTTGTGTGAAGCTCATGAGTCTAACATGGCATTGTGGAGAATTTTATCATGGATGTTTAGACTGACATAAAATGGAGGAACACCTACCTCTTGAAATTTACCTTCTACTTCTGGTCCAAACAAAAGTTCAGGCTTGTCATCATTTAAATATACAGAATCAACATTTTCCCCTATCTTTAAAGCTTTCAAAAGTTTGGATCTATATACATCATGAGTGACTAATTCAGTAAGAGGAATAGAGATTTTAATCTTGGAAATTTCATTCTCTATACTAAAAGGTGTCTGAGTTTTTGAAAGGTTCAAATAAATTTTTTCAGACACTGTTTTCACAGCAATTTCAGCTTGCTAGTTTTTATTAGGAAACTCAGTTGAAACAGTTTTGTTAGGGGCACTAGGTGTATTGCTAGTAATTATTTGGTCACCACTTTGTTTTCCACTAGGTTGGCTATTTTTATTTTTATTTGTATCAGAACTTTCAACCACTGTGTTTGCATTTTCTGTTGTCTTTTTAGGAATGTTTTTAGGGATCGTCCTAGCAGAAATTTCAGAGGTCTTTCTCTTGGGAGTGTCTTGGTTTTTCTTGCTTTTGAGGTCATATTGTCTATGTACTTCCGTAATGGAATTTTCAAAGCCTTCTTTGTAGTCTTCAGATTCTAGGCTTTCTTACTCAAATTGAGTTGGGTAAAACATGCCTTGTTCTTCCTCAGTGAGGAAAACAGTATCCTAATTATTTACTCCCATTAGAATTATTTGAATTTCCTCTATTTATTCAGCTACCCCCTCATCCTCATCAGCATAGTTTTCTTCGAAAGGAAGCCTGATTTTCTGATCATGACCTCTTTGTCTTATTTGAGGGGGGTTTCTTCTAAAGTTCTAGTTTTGGTTCTGATTTTGATTTCTGTTTTGAGGAGCTATTTGGTTTTATCTAGAGTAAGCTCTCTCATTTACATTCATCCTCTCCATCAAACTTTCCATGGTTTTAACTAAGTTATCAATCTTTGTATCAGATTTGGAGGGTACAACTTCTTCCCTATATGTGACTCTTTTCTCATTTTTCATTCTATCTCTCTTGGCAATCAGATTGGCTTCTATACTTACTGCTCCTCTTTTCATGTCTTCTAATGTGAGGGGTTCTCTTTCTCTTAATTGATAAGCCATCTCTGGATCAAAACCATCAGGGAATTTCATTAGAGCTAGAACTTATGGAGGTTTCATGTGTGTAGGGAGGGCATTGTATACACTATTGAACCTAGTGCAGTATTCTTGGACACCCTCTCCAACATTTCTCTTAATGTTTTCATACTCTGATAATATTTGCAGAGGGTTCTTCTTGACTTCCCATTTGTTTAAGAATAATTAATGAAAATCAAGGAGGTCATTTATGCTATTAGGGGTTAGACCTTTAAACCATTTTCTTGCCTCTCCCCCTAAAATTTGAGCAAACATTTTGAGTTTAACAGTTTCATCATCTATTTCTTCTCTGTCAAAATAGTCATTCATTTTGTCAACATGTTGTTGAGCAGTAGTAGAACTAATTGCATCGTATAAGGGAATATTGGACTGGTAATCCTATGATAGGACAACTAAAGGCAATGGTAGAACTAGTGGTGCATACCATGTTTCCATGATCTGTGGTTGAGTAAACAAAGGAGGGTTAACAAGTGGAGGATTGACAAAAGGAGGTACAGGGTTAAATGGAGGAAGGTGAACAGTAGGAGATGAGGTTAGTACAATAGAACTCTGTTGTAAGGTGGATGGGTCTAAAACTATCTGGGTTATCCAACTCTAAGATCTAGTCCTAGATAAGCTTTGTTCTAGGGGTGAGTTAGATAGATATTCTGCAAGTTTTTAAGGTTTTCAGGTAGGGAACTTGCTTTGTGGATAGGTCTGCCAACAGTTGGATTTTTAGATCTAGGATATTTCCTAAGGATGCTTTCAGCATTTTCAACTATTGCAGGAGGGTTTGGGTCTGGATGAGATCTGGTACAAATTCTTCTAGAAGCCAGAATTTGGACCCAAAAATAGAAAAGGTTGAGAGTTTATAACAACTTTGAAAAACAAACCAATCTATGAAAGAAATACTTAGTCCACAAATTATTCTTGATTGGGTTCTGTTTTAAGTTTGATGATAAAGTAATTTTCCCAGTGAAGTCTATAGAGAACTAGTGGAGTCAGCAAGCCTACTGAAAACCAGTGGAGTCACCAGGTGGAGGATTTTTAACTATTTTAAGGTTGGTTGTTGTCCACCATTAGCAACCAGATACCATTCTTGGCTAACACTTGATTCATATAAGTTTAAATGAGGATTTCTGAGTTCTTGAGGTGATATTTAAGCTGTTAATTACTCAGTCCCCAGTACAGTCGCCACTATGTTGGCTCCCCGTGATTTGCAAGATTGGCAAGAACAACTCTGCAGGGAACCACATCAAACCACTTTGGAGTCCAAGGACCTAGCCTTCCTAGACTCAGAGAGGGCTCTCTTTGTGTATGTGTTTGTAAATGATATGTCTTGATGCTTTTGTTTTCTGATTTTAGGATACTTATGAAGTTCTAAGGACTATTTATTTTGTTCGATTGGTTGATAGATTAATGGTGTGATTAATTGGAGGGATGTTTCAACTGAATAGAGAGACTATGAGAAACATTAATCCATTGGGCTATGGAGTCATAAAAGGATTTAATTGTTCACCAACTCTGCAAGGGTTTTCATAAGGCAAGCTAACTATATCAAGTGGATCTCTTAGATTAGATGGAATATGAAATGACAATAAGTTGTGAAAACAGTAAAACTAAAGGGAAGTTAATAATCCTTTAACTCTACTTCAACAAGAAAAGCCTTTTAGGTAACTGCTTGAGACAAACCAAAGGACAGGGCAAACCATAGACTTCTTTGGTCGGAATTTAATAAGCAAACCTTTAAGACAACAATCCAGCAATCCTAGAATTACTTTTAGACAAAGAAAACATTTAAGATAACAATGAGTGCAACTAAAGAGCAATATACACTTGTCTTCTTTAATCAAACACTCTAAAAGGACCTTCAAAGTAACAGTTTAAGACAAACCAAAGGAAAGTGCATACCATAGAATTCTTTGGCTGGAATCTACTAAGTATACTTCAAGGAAAGGCCTTAAAAAAAATATTTCAAGCTACACCAAAGGACATGGCATACCATAGACTTCTTTGGCTGGACTCTACTGAATCATTTCCAAGACAACAAGCTAGGTGGAACTAGAGAGCAATTAAGAATTCTCTAATCAGACCTTGTAGAAGAAAAAATTAAGATAAAGAAAGCAGACAGAATCAGGGTGCCAAGACAACATATCCTAATCTAAAATTTTTGTTCTTTTATCAGATAAATAATGGACAGAATGGAAAATAGAAGGAAAACATTGAAAAAGAAGGATAACTTCACCATTAACACAGCTCAAGAATCCTATGAACGTGCTTGTATTACTGATGTTCAAAACAGTTACATTACTCCAGTGCAATAGATCTCTGCAACTCAGAGATTTCTCAAATCCAGCCTAGCAATCATCAACTAGCTTAGCAACCATCAATCAGCCAACAACCAACCAACACTAAAAATGAATCATACATGCAGTATTTATTTGCAAAATGAGGAGGTGATCTTAAGCTAGGTTTTCAGATGTGTATTCATTAAAAATTTAATGCATTTTTTACCTTTGAGACCATGCAAGGCCCAAGGCAAAATATCTGAGACAGACTCACTATAATAATAACTCCTAACTTAGTTGTTGAGCTAAATTTTGGAAATTTTTGACTTTTAAGGCTTCTCAATAACTTTTACAATAACTACTAGGTAGCTGAGAAATATCTCTGATTGTTTCAATAATTGTTGATCTCTTTATTTGAAATAAAACATGTTGTAGGTGAAAATATGTGTCCCTGAAGAAGTAAATGATGTTTGTTGAATCATTCGGATCTGCCTCTGTGTTAATCTCCCTTTGTTTTTATCCTTTAAACTCTATTTAGGCCTCTAAACTTGGATTTATCTTTACTGTTTGCCTTACTATTTTCTTTTTAATTCTACCTTGATCTCTGGTTTGTGATTAACCCTTTAATCCGTGATTCTTTATTCATTATCCTTAACCTCTTCTTTGAATTTTTAATCCACTAACCTTCACTGTCACAGTCTTTTTACTATTTCTTTCTTTTCCTGTATCTCTATTTGCAATTTGCTGCGCAGTGGAGCATCTTCTATTGTTTTGGGGCATTTAAATGACCCCAATGCTCATGATCCATTGGTGTTTTTGTGCTTAACGTGGCACTCATAGTCCTTTTGATGGAAAAACTAACTGGATTGTCACCCAGGGAGTTTATTTAAGTGCTTTCAGACCCATTGAAATGCCAATTACACATTTCTGCCATGATACCTGCACAATAAAAAACAAAAAAATAGTTTAAAACCTGCGTTGGTGGCTTTTCTACACTTTTTTTTGGTATTTCAGGCTTTTGGAGCACTTGCAGAGGTGTTAATGGCAGACAAGGGCTTTATCGCAAAGCCACAGGGATTTGGAATTTTTGAGTCAGGCGACAGTTTTGATTTATGGTGCGAAGGAGGTATGGTGGTTTTCGCATGCGAGGGAGGTGGTTTTCACGCAGAACGAAGGTGGTAAGAAGTTTCGGGTGAATGGATGTGATTCCATTGATCAGATGACGCGTGGCGAGGGTACGAGTGGTAAAACCACCCATTTCGCGCGTTTTGGAAGTGTTAAAATCCGGGCGGGAAACAGTGCGATATCAGCCGTAGACCATTGGATCTTGAGGGATAGAGATCAACGGTGGTCAGGGGTTTGAAATGACGGGAAATTTAGACGGTGGGGCTCAGGTTAATTAAATAGGCAGAGGCGCTTATTCTGAGCGTAGCGCCGAGGTTATATGGCAATGGGGGTTAGTGTTTATGAGGGTGGGGCTTAGTAAGAAGGAGCCGAGAGCAAAAATAGAAGCGTGATGCTTAGGAATGGGAGCGGAAGGTAAGGTTACATGAGCATTTTTTAACAAAGGGAGGGGGTTAAAAACATTAAAGCAGGGGCTTTAAAATTTATAAAGGGATGGGCTTTATTTAAAACAAAGTTTTAATATGAAAAAAATAGGGCTTGAAAGGTCTAACTTTTAATTTAAAACAATGTAAAAAGGAGTTTTTACATTGTTTTAATGAAATGAGGGAAAGTTCTTAAGGTGAGGGGATTTATTGGAGAAAATGAGGCTTTTGGTAGGGAAACAAAGGTGGAAAAGAAGGATTAAGGCCAACTTAGGTTTTTTCAGATCATGAAATTGCTTGGGAGAGGCGAAGTGTAAGATAGTGAATTTTAGGATAGAGAAAGATAATGAAGGCAGTGAGATTTCTAAAGATAGCTGATAGTCAAGGAATGTTATCTTCAGCAGATTGTAGAAAATCCATAGTCACCTAGTGAAACTTTAGAATAAAGGAGGATAACATTAGGAAAGATATTATTACTTCAAAAACTGAAAAGAAACATTGGCCAAGACGATTGCAAAGTACAGGATCAGAGGCAGGCGCTGGTCCCTCTAATTCATGGTATTTCAAAGAAGGTGATGTCCCATGGATTTTAAAAAAAGATGATCTTTCTTTGGCAAAGGAATTTATAATGGGTGTGAGGGTGTCATCTTCATACTGGTCTTCACTGCGGCAATGCTTAACCATGGATGACCATTTGTCGGGGTTGAAATCGCATGACCAATTGAATCTTCTAAGAGTACATATAATGTCAAAAGCATGATTTTATTATTTTTTATATTAATAAATTTTATCCCATGTAGGGATCATAAAACATAACTAATTTTGTATATTATTGCACATGTTTATAAATTTCCAGTGTCATTATCCTTTGTTAGTTCATGGGTGTGTGAAACATGAATTCCCCCAAGACCTAGGATGTGCCATATCTAAATTATCTGCATTTGTAAGTTGGATCACGTCAAAGGAGATTCATGTGGCAAGCATTCCACGGTGTCATCAAGAGATAGTTGAGATTGTTTGTATGTTTGAGAAGGAGCTACCGACAAGTTTCATGGACTTGTAGGTTCATCTTCTAATCGACCAAGTAGATGAGGTTGAATTAGTAGGGGTGGTTTCTTGTCGTTGGATGTTCTTATTAGAGAGGTACATTAAGAAATTGAAAGGTTTTGTTCGACAAAGGGAAAAACCTGAGGGGTATATGGAAGAGGGGTGCGTATCATATGAGTCTTTCTATTATGCGAATGAGTACATCAATCAGATTGACAAAAGACCAGGTGTAGTGATTTGGGATGATGAAAGGGATGAAGACAAAAGAGAAGGGGTGCTGCTCCAAATGAATGGAAAAAGGCGCTTGATAAAGAGTAAGCGACTTATAATTTTTCAAATTTACACAAAGTAAATATTCATGTTGGACTTCGATATAATGTATATTTTGATCTCATATGTACTATATGTCGATTTGATTTCATTAGTGAATGCAGAAATTGAAGCAATCAATAAATTTGTTCTTTACAATTCCGAAGTGACACAACTGTGGGTCGCATTGTACGAACAAAAGAGGATGAAATGGGATAGTGACATGAAAGAATTCGGATGATTGAATGGTAGAAGTGTGCCTTATCTCAATCATTTAAAAGAAAATATGCCAAAAATATGCCCCAACAGTTGGGTTGCTGACCAAGTCAGAGAGAAATATGGTGCAACCAGTCGTTACCCGCGTGCTGAAGAGGATGCACTAAATGCAGGGATTGGGTGCACCCAATCTGTAATAATCTATTTATGTACATTTTAAACTTAATAATGCACCTTTGAAATGTAATTACATCTATATTTCATATTTTAACTGTTGGGTTATTATAAGGCACATGACACTGATTTTTAAAATTTTTTATAGGTGCATTTCTTCCCATCTATGTGGGCATATGGAAACCATTTTCGCACAGAAAATGCCGATGATGGACACATGACACAAGATTGTGGAGTGGAAGTCGAGTTTGATCAATCTAGTTGATCTAGCCACCATGATCAAAACCTAGTACGAGGGACGTTAGGTTACATTGGAAAGATACAAGATATCATTTAAGTGTATTTCTCTTCTTTCCAATGTGTTATTTTTAGGTGCAAGTGGTAGGACACCTTTGATCAGAATAATGTAAAGGAAGATCATGATAGTAGGCTGATATGTATCAACTCTAAAAAGATGTTGGATGAAGCTAAGGAGCCCTATGTTTTCCCCAAACACTGAAACCAGGTGTTTTTTTATCCAGATGTGTTGGATAGGGATTGGTGGTTCGTATTGAGGCATGACCCTAGATCAAAACATATTTTTGAGAACAATAGTGTTATCATGCCAAGTCAGTTGGAAGATAATGAGAGTGATCATGAGAACTGAGAGTGTTATGGTACATGTGTTATTTCATCATTTATACTTTTTAAGATGGTTTTTTATAAATAAGAGGACTTAATTACCTTATAAATAAGACTCTTTTTTCGAAACTGATGTACCAGCGCATTGTTCCCGTGTAAACCCCAATTTAACCCAAATATGAACTATCCTCTTTATCATAATCTTCAACTTAAATCACACTTTACAGATTTAAGAATTCGTAGCTCGACAGTTTTACATAAATGGTAAATCAACGACTTTGTGATTTCACAAATCACAACACATAAATTATCGCAACTCGCAACAAATAACATATAACTTTAATAATAAACATATAACTCGCTGATTTCGATGTGGCCAAATATTATATCGATGCGATGTGATATTTCACAACTTTTAACATTTGCGATGCGATATATGACTTAAGTTTGGGGATTTGCGATGCGATCAAGGAAACTTGAGTTTCAGCCGAAATGCAACAACATATAAGTTTGTGAAAAAATCTTAGAATTTTTCCTGATTTCTGTTAAGTCTTGAAACTTTATTTATTACACTGCAAGGAACTAAAACAGGTTTAATTCAGATTTATGATGTGAAGAAAATAAATTATAAAAAAATAAAATAATCAATACCTAGATTTTAACTCCTGTCGTAAGTGATCCTTAGCAGGTTTTGGATGAATGCACACGCACAGGAACAATTACTTGCACATCTATGCTTCAATCAATTACTCAGAAAACACAGGTTATTTGCCCTTTTCAGCTTGATTACATCAATTCTTCTCTCTCTCTATGTCATGTCTGTCTCTCTCTCTATCCTTCCTCTCCTCTATCCTTTATTTATACTAAATGCACTCATTATTTTTAACAAACTATCAAATAAATCCTTATTCCAAGGTTCAATTTATTTCATTCTAACAGTCTTATTTTTCCTCCTAATTTAGAATTTCTCTAACTATTACAATAAATGAAATACATGAAAATTATTACAATAAATAAATAAATAAAAGTAAATTCGAGAGATCCAACCCTCTCTTCTAAAAGATAATTTGACCACACAGGTTGGTGAAATTCATCTCATGCAATGCTTCTGCATCAAACTCCCAGGGAAGAAAAGAATCATCCATCAAAATTTCGGGATTTACTCCATACTTCTGTAATTCTGCCGCCATCAACCAATTGGCATCCTCCATTGGTTGTCCCTTCCATTTGACTAGATACTGAAAATAAATCTGTCCTTTGGTTTTTTTAGCTACTCTCCTCTCCAAAACAACTTCCACCTCTTTCTTAACCGTCTTCAACATTTTATTCTTTCCATTTCAATGTCTAAACTTTGTCTTCTGCAGGTTCATCCTGTAGCTTTTCCTCTGGCTCCTTGTATGGGTACAAATCTGCAACATTTAAGATTGGAGATATACCAACTCCTTTTGGAAACTCAATTTCATAGGCATTGGTTGAAAATTTTCTTACAATTTTGCACGACCCTATCTTTTTCATCTTCAATTTGTTGTAAGTCCCAACAGGAAACCTTTCTTTTCTCAGGTACACCATGACGAGATCGCCCACCTAGAATTCTTTTTCTTTCCTCCTCATATCATCTCTTTGTTTGTATTTGCTACTGCTTCCCTATAATATTTCTTTGACATCTTCCTGCAACTTCTTTCTTTGTCTTCCAACTTCTTCATTCTCTCGAGGGGTCATTCTATATGCTGCTTTGTTTGATAAACTTGCACCAGGTATTAAATCTATGTGATGACTAATACTTCTGATTGGTGGCAATTCACTTGGTAATTCATCAACAATTATGTTAGCATAATCATCTAACAGATTTTTAATTTCCATTGGCAGATTGTCTAAATTAGTAGAAGTCATAATTACCTTGGGTTTACCCACAACAACAAAATGCATTTCTTTCTCCTTCTTGGCTTCTTGTAGCAATTCCTTTCCACTAATCAGCATAACATTATTCCCAACTGCTCCTTTGTCTGCTTCATCCTTCAAAGGCAACAATGTGTGTTAGGATATTCCGACACATACGAAATAGTTAAGAATAATTTAGTCTAGTGTAGAGTTAGGTAAAGTGTGTTTCTTTACCATGTACATTTGTAACTTATAATCCGATGGTCACAATTTGTAGTGATCCGATGGTTATCTCTCTCCTCGGTATTAATGACACTTGATCCGTGGCTTAACACCCAATTGGTCCATGATCTCTATTTAAATAGCATGGAGGGTCATTTGTCCGGAAACCATTTATGAGAGAAACATATGTAACTTTTCTTTTATATTAATAAATTGCCTGAAGTGGCTGCGTTGGCTCAGGCCGTGGATTGTTTCCCTCTTCGAGGGTTTTAACCAGGTGATTATACTAGTGTACTGATTTGTGATCT
Source organism: Pinus albicaulis (assembly GCA_034641835.2). NCBI lineage: Eukaryota > Viridiplantae > Streptophyta > Pinopsida > Pinales > Pinaceae > Pinus > Pinus albicaulis. The sequence goes on from CM076580.1 coordinate 639,633,065, forward strand.
GTTTGTGAGAGGTGACCTTTGGTTCTTGATCTAAGGAACTTACCCTATAAATTCCTACATGGTATCGAAGCTATTTTGAGGACCGCATCCATTGTTGATCAAAATCCGAAGCAGGTTTGACTGCATGGGAATGTCGTTTTGTAGATCTACTATTTATAAACATTTTTGGGCTTGGAGAACTGCTCTGTTGTGTTCGGAGCGTTTGTTACAGTGAGGAATGCCTTTCTTTTCATGCGAAAATATTTCAGGAAGCCCAAGTTATGATAGTTTAGATCTGGAGGTATAAAGTATCTATTTTGCAGTTATATTTGTTAATAGTTCTGCTTATTTCGGTTCCCTCTATTTTTCAATTTTTAGGTTTTATTTATTTGCTCGATCTATACCCTCTTCTTTAAGTATGCTCTTTTCTCTGCGCTAAGTGCGATCTCGAAAAATCAGAAACAGGAAAAGGGATTTTTTTGCTACGTATGCTCTTTCCCCGCGTCTTTGTGCGATCTCGGGAAATCAGAAATAGTGAAAAAATAGATAGTTGTCCGTAAGGCTAACCGAGAATCTAACATTCTGCCGTAAGGCTTTGAATTTCATTTTGAGAATAGAGATCTTGGGTTCAAGTCTCTCTCTCAAGCTTCTTTTTGTAAAAAAAATTTGTTAAAGGGGAGGGATTATTTTTTTTTAATTTGAACTTCATCACCAAATTTCAAACCGTTCCTGTAACTATTTAGCATCTACAACTCGTTTTTTCAAAAAGGCATAACTTCTTCATCTAGAAGCTGTTTTTTGAGCTGTTTTTTTTAATCAGCCTAATTTTTCGAGATATTTCCATTAGAGAAGTTAGTTTCAGTTCTTCTCAGCTTCAGTTTTTAAAAAATAGAAAGTGCATGCCCAATTATTCTTAACAACACCAATTATTTCCAATGGCTACCTCACATGGTAGATATACTTAGAACTAAAAGGTCTTTATAGAATAGCCACAGGCCAAGAAACTAAACCTTACGATGATGATAAAGTTGCTAAATGGGAAAATAAACGAGATCAAGCACGAGGGTTGATAGGAATGTCCATTTCTCAAGATCTTCGATTTCATATCCTTGACATTGACACCCCTCATGAAGCCCTAGATAAGCTAAATACTGTCTTTGGCTTTCAAAATCAAATCAGGGCCCGCCAGCTCGAAATTGAGTTTCTTACTTTGGACCCCAATAATTTCTCCTCTATTGAGGATTTTTTGTCCAAATTCAAGACCCTTAGAGTTCTTTTAGAAGGTTGTAAGGTCAAAAAGGAAGATGGTAGCCTCATCTATTGCATTCTTTCTAAGCTTGTCCCTACATACTCTGTATTTGTTTCTATCTTCCATTCCACTAGAGAAGCCATCATTTCTTCAAGAACTACCTACAAGAACCCATCTTTTGATGAATTTTGCGATTCTTTGATAAGAGAACAAGAAAAACTCTTACACCTTGGTCTTATCACTCCTGGAAACACATCTAAGAAATCCTTAGCAGCCAAACAACAATCATATCAAAAGAATCCCAAGAAGCAGTATCCTAAAAAATATGGATTGAAACCAAACAAGGGTCCTAAGAAATTTCAGTCGCAAACTGAAAAATCAACTCACCAAAATGATAAGGCATATAAAAACAAAGGAAAGAAGATAGATAGACATTGCAACTTTGTAATCGTGATGGCCATATAGATTCCAAATGTTTTAAGAATATGGAAGCCTTAGAAGCAGCAATGAAGAAGCACAACATCAATTTGGAACACTCTTCACCTTCATCTTTAGGAATGGCACTTTTTGCTTGTGGTTGTCAAGCATCAAGATATGGATATGCATTAAATTTATCTTCTTCTTCTCATTCTCATGAGTGGCTCATTGATTCTGGAGCTTCTTAGCACATGGCCAAAAATCAAGCCATGCTTTCTTCTTTAAATGATTGTAACACCAAACATATTTATGTTGGTGACGATATATCTCTTAGTGTTGTAGGATCTGGAACCATTCATCTCGATAATGGTAAGTTTAATGATGTACTATGTGATCCTAACTTGTCATGCAACCTTCTCTCTGTTTATAAGATAACTCATTCAGGTGAAGGGAAAATAGTAGAATTCTCACCTCATGATGTTGTAATCAAGGACCTCAAAGATCCTCAACATATTTTAGCTACTGGCATTGCTAATGATTCCACAAAGTTGTATAAGTTTGACAAATTTGGGTCATCTTGTCTTCCCTCCATTTTTGTTTCTCATAATGATGATGTGAGCAAACTTTGGCATGAGCGATTTGGTCAATTAAACTATCTCTCTTTAAACTCTATGTAAGGAAAATATGGTGACGGGCCTTCCTATGGTATCTTGCCGAGATGGTTTTTGCTCGGAATGTGCACACAGAAAACATCATCGAGATAGTTTTGAAAAATGTGCCTCTTGGCAGCCCGAGCATACTGACGCTTGTGCACAATGATTTAATACATGGTCACTTCACAATTGTTTCTTTCTCACAGTTTGCAAGTACTTCTTAACTTTCATTGATGATTTTTCTAGACGCACTTGGGTATACTTCTTCCAAAACTCAAGAGTGAAGTTTTTAACATGTTCTTGGCCTTTAAGGCCTTTGTTTAGAAGCAATTTGGACATCAATTTGGACATCAATTCTTAAGTTAGGATCAGACAATGGAGGAGAATATGTTAACAAAAAATTTATCAACTTTTTCACTAAGCATGGCATTCAATTGCAACATATTGTTCCATTTACACCACAACAAAATGGTGTAGCTAAAAGTAAGAATCACACCTTAAAAGAAATGGATAATTGTATGCTTCAAGCAAAAGGACTTGGTCTCGATTTTTGGGTAGAAGAAATTAACTGTGAAAACTACATAGTAAATCGCACTCCTACTAAGGTTTTAAATAATATAACTCTGGAAGAATCTTGGAGTTCAATCAAACTAGATGTAAGTCACTTTCGTGTTTTTGGAAGTGATGCTTGGGCCCATATTCTAGATGCGAAACATAAAGCCTTAGAACCTGAGAGTGAAAAATGCATTTTTGTTGGATATTCTAAAGATATCAAAGGATATAGACTTCTTCAACCAAAATCAAAAAATATAATCATTAGAAGAGATGTAATATTTGATGAAAATATATGGGCCTATGATTCTAGTTCAGTGGGTGTGCCACCTTTGGCCTATGAGCCTGATTTGGCATATGTGCCACCTCTCTCTCTCTCTCTTCTATTTTTAATAGAATTCCTTCTAGTTCAGATGATGACATCAAGGATGAAAATCCTCCTCCACCTCTTGAAATTATTCCTTTTACTCCACAGCTTCCAAGATCGGTCTGATCTACTCGGGATGCAGTAGGTTCTCTTACAGGTGACCCTACAGATCGACGAAGTACATGTTCTCAATTTGAAAGAGCATCTTCCTTATTAGCTCAAGTTCCAGAAAATCCTGATCCAAAAACCTTTGAAGAAGCCTCTGGTCATCCAGATTGGGATGAAGCTATGAATGAATAATAGCGTTCCTTATTTTCAAATGATACTTGGGATCTTGTTTCTCTTCCAAAAGGAAGAAAAATTGTTAGATGCATATGGGTTTACAAAACAAAGTTTGGACGAGATGGAAAAATGGATAGACATAAAGCTTGTCTTGTTGCTAAAGGATTTTCACAAGTTGAAGGCATTGACTATACTGAAACCTTCTCCCCGGTTGCCAAAATTAATTCTATCCACCTTGTTCTTTCCCTTGTTGCCTCTTCTAAATGGGAATTCCATCAGATGGATGTTAAATCTGCCTTCTTACATGAAGAAATATACATGGAACAACCCTATGGATTTATCCAAAACGACTCCAGCCTTGTTTTTTGCCTTAGGAAGTCTCTCTATGGTCTCAAACAAGCTCCTCAGGCTCGGTATGCCAAAATGGATAGATTTCTTTTAGATAATGGATTTTCTAGGTGTCATTCTGGCAACACTGTCTACACCAAGAAAGTGGGTAAGTCCTTCACCTTCCTTTTTCTTTATGTTGATGATATTACCCTTGCAGTAGTGATCAAACCATATAAACCATGTGAAGTCTAGCCTCAAAAAGAATTTTGAAAGGATAGACTTAGGACACTTGCATTATTTCCTTGGTCTTCAAGTCTTACCCAATCAAGGAAGGCATTAAGCTCTCTCGGTCAAAGTAATACTGTGATATTCTACACCACTTTCACATGGAAGATTATAAGCCAGCCCCTTCTCCCTTTCAGTATGGAATCAAGCTTTCAGTCACTTGTACTACCCTTGAAGTTTATGCTACCTTATACCATCAAATTGTTGGTAAACTTATATATCTAACCCATACTCTTCGTGACCTTTCTTTTGTCGTTGGTCTTGTTGCTCGGTTTATGCACCAACCTCATGAAAGTCATTGGAAAGCAACTAAGAGAATACTTTGATATATTTGAGGTACAGTTCAGTTCAGGATTCATTATAGTGCAGGAGCATCTCCATTGTTGATTGGTTTCACTGATTCTGATTGGTTTGGTGACCTTGATGATCGAAAGTCTAATGTCGGCTATATATTCACTCTTGGTTCAAGACCTATTACTTGGTCTTGTAAGAAAAAAGTGCCATCTTTCTTTCTTCGGTAGAAGCAGAGTATCGTGTGGTCGAGTTAAGTAACAAGGAAGCCATGTGGCTTAAGTATGATCTGTCTGAATTGCTGGTATTTGGTCTTCATCAATGGCATCCAACTACACTTTGGTGTGATAATGAATGATTCAATATGTAAAGATCTAGTTCAACATCAGCGTATGAAACACATTGAAATCCACATACACTTCATCATAAATCTCATTCATGATCGTGTTCTTGAAGTGCAGTACTGTCCAACCAATGATCAGGTAGCCAATATCTTTACAAAGGCTCTCACAGAAGCGAAGTTTACCAAACTTTGATCCATGCTTGGAGTTTAGGAAAGTTGTCATTAAGGGGGGATAGGTTCTAATGCCTCCTTCCTTCTCCTATTGTGTCACTTTTGTAAATCCTTCAATCCTATCCCAATTTGTTCTTAAGGGGGGATGTTAGGATATTTCGACACATAGGAAATAGGCTCCTTTTGTGTCACCTTTGTAAATCCTTCAATCCTATCCCAAGTTGTTCTTAACGAGGGATGTTAGGATATTCCGACACATGGAAAATAGTTAAGAATAACTTAGTCTAGTGTAGAGTTAGGTAAAGTGTGTTTCTTTACCGTGTATATTTGTAACTTATAATCTGATGTTCACGATTTGTAGTGATCTGACGATTATCTCTCTCCTGGGTATTAACGACACTTGATCCGTGGCTTAACACCCGATTGGTCCATGATCTCTATTTAAAGAGCATGGATGGAAATTCCTACAATGTGTGCTTCTTTCCATCTTTCTCTATGGTGTATGTATTCCTTCTGCCATCATGAATGGATTTTCTCTCAAATTTCCAAGGCCGTCCCCACAATACATGGCACACGTCCATTGGCATCACATCACACAATATGACATCCTTATATGTACTGATTTGTATCTCTACTTTGCACTATTATGTCACTAAAATATGATGTCCCTTTTGTAGTCACGACACTCTGTAGGGAGTAGAGTGTACCATCTTAATCAATCCCAATTTCTCAACCATCTCTGTGGAAACAAGATTATCAGTGCTTCCACTGTCAGTCACAACTTTACAACATTTTTCTTTTGATTTGCACACAGTCCTGAATAAGCTCTTCCTTTGTGCTGGCTCATTTTCTTCCTTCTCTGCCTTAAGCAATACTCTTTTTAGCAATAAAGACTCTCCTGCCTCAGGTGGATCTTCTTTTCTCGTGACTTGAGGATTTTCTTTCTTTGCCTCAGCTGCATTCACATTTCGCTGATTTGCTGGTTTTTTATGAGGACAGTCCCATGATCCGTGTCCCCATTCTCCACATGTGTAACACCAAATTTCTCTTCCTCGACCTCTACCTCTGGGTGCAAATATCCCTCTGCCAAAGTCTCATCTCTACGGTGGTCTACTACTCGAACCTCCTGCTTCATTCTGAGAGTGCTGAAATCTTGATCTGAAAGTTCCTCTTCCTCTTGCTGGACTTTTACCTCTATTCTTCTGATTTTGTTTCCTCAACATTTTCTCCTCTACCTCCAAAGCTGCTTGGTAGGCATCCTCAATTTTCTTCAGGCTCAACAAAATGATTTCATCCTGTATGTCATACCTTAAACCATTTATGTATCTGGCTACTTTCTCCATATCATCTTCAACATGTCCTACTCTAATGCTCAGCTTGTAAAAATCCTTTGTATACTCATTGACAATCATTCATTTTTGCCTCAAATTGTGCAACTATTTGAAAAGATTCAACTGATAGTCTTTTGGAATAAAATTATTCTTCAATTTTCTTACCATTTTATCCCATTCCTTGATATTAGGCTTTCCCTTTCTCTCCCTGGATGTTTGTAGTTCATCCCACCAGATAGATGCATGGCCCTTCAAACTGGTAGCTGCAAACTTTACCTTCTTCTTATCTTCAACGTCTTCCAAGTTGAAATACTTATCCAATGAACTAATCCAATCCATAAGCTCATCCACTTTAAGGTTCCCCTCATATGAAGGAATCTCCACTCTTGGTTTTCCACTAACCTTTGCTAATATCTTGAAAAATTTAGCTGCCTGGATTTCTTCTTCTTCTTCTTCCTCAGAAGATTCCTCTGCAGCACTGACATCTCCTTCATCAGGTGCTCTCCTCTGAGCAGTCTCCATTGTCTCCATCCTTGTACGAAGGTGTCGAATCTCTTATAGAAAAACTGCATTGGCTACAGGTCTTCCCCGACCTATGCCAGCTCCTCTCCTAGGTGGCATATTTTCTACAATCCTTGAGAACAGAACTCAGTGTCTGCTCTGATACCAAAAATTATGTACAGGCGCAATGTTCCCGTGTAAACCACAATTTAACCCAAATACAAACTATCCACTTTATCGTAATATTCAACTTAAATCACACTTCGCAGATTTAAGAATTCGTAGATCGGAAATTTTACATATATGATAAATCAACGACTTTGTGATTTTTCAAATCGCAACAAATAACTTATCGCAACTCGCAACAAATAACATATAACTTTATCAATAAATATATAACTCATTGATTGTGATGTGGCGAAATATTATATTGATGCGATGCGATATTTCACAACTTTTAACATTTGTGATGCGATATATGACTTAATTTTGGGGATTTGCGATGTGATCAAAGAAACTTGAGTTTCGGCCGAAATGCAACAACATACAGGTTTGCAAAAAAAAAACTCAGAATTTTTCCTGATTTCTATTAAGTCTTGAAACTTGATTTATTACACGGCAAGGCACTAAAACAGGTTTAATTCATATTTATAAAGAGAAGACAATAAATCATAAAAACATAAAATAATTAATACCTGGATTTTAACTCTTATCGTAAGTGACCCTTAGCAGGTTTTGGATGAATGCACACACACAGGAACAATTACTTGCGCATCTATGCTTCAATACATTACTCAGAAAACACAGGTTATTTTCCCATTTCAGCTTGATTACATCAATTCTTCACTCTCTCTCTTTTTCCTCTATGTCTCTCGCTCTATCCTTCCTCTCCTTTATCCTTTGTTTATACTAAATGCACTCACTATTTTTAACAAACTAACAAATTAATCCTTATTCCAAGGTTCAATGTATTTCATTCTAATTGTCTTATCTTTTTCCTCCTAATTTAGAATTGCTCTAACTATTACAATAAATGAAATAAAAGAAAATTATTATAATAAATAAATAAATAAAAGTAAATTCGAGAGATCCAACCCTCTCTACTAAAAGATAATTTGACCACATAGGTTAGTGAAATTCATCTCATGCGATGGCATCAGAAACATTATAATATGTATTTTGAATTAATTGGTAATTTGCATTGTGTTAATGTTAAAATGATTTCACTTGATAATTTGCAATTATGTTGATCTCGAAAACAATGGTGTACTGTATAAAGTTCTTTTTTTTTGTTTGTAAGATCATAATAAAATAGTGATAATTCTAAAGTACATGAATTTATTTTCATTATTTTCTAAACTTTATTATGTTCCAAAAATTCATATTATTCTAGATTTATTATTTTACAATTATTTATATTCATACAAATTTACAAATTTACAATTATGGTAATTTAACAATATTACCGTATACATTTTACTTACAGTAGTTATAGTTCAAAATTGAAAATTAATTTACAAATTTACAAATTTAAAAATTTTAATAAAATTGAATGATGACAATACATAAAATTACAATTACAATTTTACAATTTCGCAATACAATTACAATTACAGTTTTAGAATTTTACATACAATCACAATTAGAATCGTTTCACATTAATACAATTAAAATTTTACAAATAATTAGAATTAGAATTACATTTACAATTTTACAATCACATACAATTACAATTACAATTACAATTTTAGAATTTTACATACAATTACAATTACAATTTTACAATTTTACATACAATTACAATTACAATTTTACAATTTTACATATTTACAATTACAATTACAATTACAATCATTTCACATTAATATGTTTTATAATTTTACAAATATTTTACATACAATTATAATTAGAATTAGAATTACAATTAGAATTACAATTACAATTTCACATACAATTACAAATTACAATTTTTGAATTTTACATACAATTACAATTACAATTTTAAAATTTTACATAAAATTATAATTACAATCACAATTTTACAATTTTACATATATCTAATTACAATTAAAATTAAAATTACGATAATTTCACATTAATACAATTAAAATTTTACAAATATTTTACATACAATTACAATTACAATTATACTTTTACAATTTCACATACAATTACAATTACAATTATACTTTTACAATTTCACATACAATTACAATTACAATTTTACAATTAAAATTACAATTACAATCATTTCAGATTAATACAATTAAAATTTTACAAATATTTTACATACAATTAGAATTAGAATTACAATTGTGATTAGAATTTCAATTACAATTTTACAATTTCACATACAATTACAATTAAAATTACAATTACAATTTTACAATTTTACATATATAAAATTACACTTAAAATTTCAATTACAATCATTTCACAATCAATTAAATATTACAATTACAATTAAAATTTTACAAAATTTTACATATAATTACAATTAAAACTACAATAGAAATACAATTACAATTTTACAATTTTACATACAATTAAAATTAAAATTTCAATTACAATCATGACATAGTATTTAATAAATATCATGATTTAATATTAAAAATAAACATCACGTTCATGATAACCATCGTACAAACATCATATTCGACTTAGAAACACATTCAAATTCGTTAACATCATCTAATCATTGTGATCGTGATCATCTAACAAAGCAAAAGCATTGTATAACATCATCACAACACAAACACCAAATATATTTCTCATGTCAAATAAATTCTATCACATGCACATCTATCTCAAGCTGCAGATTAAATGAACATATCTAACATGACCTAACAATATACACATCATGATGAACACCAACATGTAAATTAAGTACAACTGCAACATGAACATAAAATACATGGACCATCTATATATATATATATATATATATGTCAAATATCGGCTGGTGGTACATCAATAGTAGTACTAGTCGAGGCCTGCTCAGTCAATGGTGCAACCTCGACATGCTCAGATAGATGTTGATCATCATGTGTCTGCTGATCTGGAGGTGCCCCATGCTGATCAAGATCAATTGCCTGCTCATGATGACTCGACGTGAATGATCCAACCTGCTTATGATCATGACTGTTGGATGCTCCAAGCTGCTCATCTCCAGCGTGAGGTGGAGGAGGAGGTGGAGTACTGGCTGCCTGCTCATGATGACTCGACGTGGATGGTCCAGCCTGCTCATGATCATGATTTGTGGATGTTGTAGGCTGCTCATCTCCGACCGAGGTGGAGAAGGAGGTGGATTATTGGTTGAATGATGATCACTCCCTTGATCGTGATCATCAGATGATGCGTTGATCGACTGTCAACGTACTACATCTCCACCACGCCTACGTCAAACGACCCTCCTCAACCGCGCCACTAAGCTGGTAGCTCCAACGACATGCCACATTAAGGTCAACATATCACGTGGCATGCCTCTCCATATCATTGTCAGCTTATCATCAACCTGTATCTCTCTGATAGTGGCCGACCTGACTCCCTCCTCCACTAGGAGTCGACAAAGTTGGTTTCCCAACTCCATCCTAGATCTAATGTCAAGCCTATGCCTCACAACTGCCGGTACCTGCACATGATCATGAGGACCAGGTCTTTCACCGGCCTAATCCTCCACATCTGCCATCTCCTGATCATAAGAAGGATCTACACCTGGATCATTTGGTGGCAGTGGCATCTCATCGCCAACAAATGGCCCAATATGCACAAAATATATATAAGTACACAATGATAATTAGACAATTTCATTAAACAATTGAATAAAAACAAGTTAAATAATGTGTTAGAATAAATTTAAAGAAAACACTAATATTACCTCTCTCATCCGGCTAGTCATAAATTGTGAAGAGGATGTTGGCACACCCTCACCAATCCAAACCAGCATATGGACATGGCACCAAAATGAAAGTATTATCATCAATGCTGGATAGAACCTCTAGTGCATCATGATATATCCTCGTGGAAAATTCAGACTCGCCCCTCTTGGGCATCATCTGGCCCCACATCTGCATCTATACGTGCAACATCGGCCTACGAGGCTGCCAAAAAAAATAGGCCTCGTCTTTGGAAACCTCTCAAAAAATAAAAAAAATAGCTTTGAAGCAAAAGGGAAGTTCACCCTCCCTTGTGCCTGAGAATGACATCTATCTAAAGCTGTACAGAACTGCCACAAAAAAATTGCAAACCACATCACAAGTCGTGGCACCTATAATAAAGAATAAACATAAAATAAAATAAGGAAACTAATGCATTTCCCCTCACTGGTATGGTGTACAATGTTCGACAACAGTAGTGAGAGGCACCTCACCTCCTCTGTACCAAATGAAGCAATACGTAACTGACCATCGGAGACCTGAAAATCTGCACGAGACAATATATCGGCGCTAATCTATCTCTGGGAGTACACCAAATGACTCCTTACTGCATATCCGATGGAGACCTCTGGGAATGAGGGAAAATCATGCCCTCTCCTAGATAGGCCAGTAATAAAATACATGTCCTCCTCATTGGGCTCGTAACACTGGTTAGGACCAACCCCGAAAGCATGTCAGTGGGCATTCCACCTGAAGATGAGTTGTCGCAATAACCCATTATGGCCCTTCAGGGATGTAGCCTCCTCATAGAACTTGAGGAGGCCTACCTCCCTTAGGAGCAACTGGGTGGCTTCCATAATAGGGTGAGGGTACATAATTCTCTCCCTCTCTTGTGCCTCCCACAGGTGAACCACATTATACTAGTCCGCCATATGTTCATGTTGTTCCCTCTCTTCTCTCCTTTGACGTCACTAAATGATTCACATATTAAATACAATTTGTTTATTAAATGAGAAATGTATTTACAAATATATATATATATATTAGAAAAAGAAAAAAAACAGTCGGTGCGCCAAAAAAAAAATTCATGCACCGGTACTGGTGCATCTGTTTTTATCTTGCATCGTCCGCAGTGCGCCTAGAAATTTTTAGCACACCGCAAAACATGAAATGTAATTTATCCTGTAGTGCGTTGACGAAGCTATCCATCTCGGGGCAGATAATTACGTCAACACACCGCCAAACATTAGATAATGGTCAATGGTGCAGTCATTTAACTGATCGCATCGTTGACTATGTACAAGTTCGGGAGGGCGGTGCGTTTACCAAACTATTCACCATAGGGTGGATAGTTTCGTCAGCGTACCGCCCTCCTGGCATAATTTCACGGTCAACGGTGCAGTGGTTTAACCGACCACACCGTTGACTATGTACCAATATCGAGAGGGCAGTGCACTGACCAAAATATGCGCCCCTATAGTGGTTTAATCGACCGCACCATTGACTATGTACCGATATCGAGAGGGCAGTGCACTGACCAAAATATGCGCCCCGAGGCATATAGTTTAGTCAGCACACTACCCTCCTAACATCATTACATGGTCAACGTTGCGGTCATTTGCATGACTGCACCATTAACTATGTACCAGTTTCTAGAGGGCAGTGTGCTGACCAAACTATCCGCACCAGGGTGCATAGTTTGGTCAGTGCATCGCCCTCCCGAACTTGGACATAGTCAACGGTGTGGTCGGTTAACTGACCGCACCGCCATTTATGTATTTTAAAAAAAACATGGTGCATCGTTTCAGTACTGCACCGGAACTGGTGCGATTACCGTTAGCACTGGTCGTGGTGCAACCTGTAAATTTACAGGCAGCACCGCAAACCAGTGCGACCCGAATGGCTCAAGTGCACGGCGCAGGAATTTTTTTTTTTGTTTAAAAGGGTAAATTTTAAGTTTTTTTAGAAATCTAATCCGCTAAAAAGTTTAATTATGGAGAAACAAGTAAAATACCTATACATTTGGGTGTCAAGGAGGCATATTTGCTAAAGAATTTGGAAAACTAAATTTTCCCACTATTTTCCAAAATTTGAAATCGAGATGGTGGGCTATGAACGGTAGTAGTGCGTGCAATGGGAGCACCAATGGCAAGGCGCCTCACACAAGGTAAATTTGCATAGGTGCTTGAGAGCTCTAGAGCAATAAAGAAGTGAAAATGCAAATTTTTTTTCCATAATTTTTTTTTATTTAACCTTGTTCTAGTTCGCGTGTTTTTGAGGCACACCGGGCAGTTTCTTCCAAGCGCACTGGGGTTGTTTTAGTTTAGCGCGGGTTTTTATGACGCACCGAGAGGGTTTGTAAGGAGAGCACGGTGTCTCGGTGTACCAATTTGTAGTACGCACTGGTGCTTTTCTAGTTGAACGCACTAGACAAAAAACATCTGGAAAAACCTCCACTCGCCAACCTCCTCTACAAACGGATATCTGGGCTATTTTTATAAGGGGTTCCTCAAAAACATCCACTAGAGGGTATTTTCCTTGTAGTGTAAATGGCTATGTTTGAGTTAGCTAGAACAACACTGTGAGAAAAAAGACCTTGGAGTTGCTACCCACCAACATCAAGTTGAGTCCATGAACATCAACTTGAGTCAACCTCGAAAACTAGGCTCCTACAATACTCTTATGTGGAGAAACCATCATGTCAATGATTTTGGCCTTCAACTTGAAAAGGCCCTCCAAGGCTTAATGTGACTCCACCATGAATATCTGGATGCCTTCCATTTGTTGTTTGTTGTCCAATTTGCACAGAGTTCCCACGTAAAAGTGTTTTTGGATCATCAACCCCTGATGGTATAGTTCCAAAACTTATGCCTAGGAAAGGAGTCATGGCTACAAAATGCACATTTTCTCTATGAGTAATTGCAAGATGATAATCTACAGGAGAGTCAGTCTAAGGAACACTCGAAGGTAATGGTTGCCAAACCTAGTGTCTAGGACGAGTGATAATGGATGGAATATGAACATTAGAGGAGGGGTTTTTAGGGACTTTATGCATTACACCACCAATCCTTAGACAAGGAGGTTCATGAGGGTGTTGTTTATCATCACTATTCATCCTTCAAATACATAAATTATTACAGATAGAGGCACCAAAATTTTCTCTTGGACTGAAATTAATATCATGAGTTAGTATTTGTAAATCTACCTATGCACCTCCAGCAGTCTTTATAACTATATTTGGAGCCACCGATGCACCAATGTGGTTTTCCTCCCTAATTTATGTTGCAGAAACAACAGAGAAAATTATGGAAATGGAAGGTGGTTGAAGTAATGTACCAATGGTGATAGTGAGTACCATAGGAGACCCAACAAAGGTCCCATTCATACAACTGGGAATATTCTGCAGTGATTGTGGGTTACTCACTAAAGCAGAAGTATGCCCCACAACCATCCCAATATTGTTATTGTTGTTGGATAGATAGTTTGGAGGGATACTTGCCTCTTTCATAATGATTCCTGGGCCCTGTTTGAGAATATATAAATTAGAAAATTCCCCAATTTAGTTGAAAGAAAATATAATAAGGCATATATGTTCTAATTAAAACACGAAAATTTGAACTTGTGTACACTTCATAAACTTCTCCCGTAGTTTAAATTTTAAGCAAATACAATAAGGTGCAATAGTTTCAAATTGAAATGCAAAACTATGAAGTAGTCAAGTTTTGGATATGTAAGATGTGAAAAATTTTAACCCAATAAATTGTAACAAACCTCCCAAATGTTTTTTTTTTCCTTCTCTAATTTTTTTCACCTTTACAGCTCAAGTAAAACAATGATCTCATATGAGCAAAAAAAAAGCAAATGAAAGTGAGCCCTCTGCTGCACAGGGTAGCTAATTTACTAACTTTGACATCATGGTAGATTGTGAAATTTTATATTTCAAACAACGGAATATAAGACAGATACAAGAGAGAGAGAGAGAAAAATAGCGTGACATATATCCATTACTATTCATCATCGATGTTCATTACATGTGTTGTTGCTAACTATGAAACAACTATGAAGTTTTTCTATGAACCTTCCTATGATTTGTACATGGCATTGATACTAAACTATTATCTATAATAGCATTTCCTTGGTTACCTCTATCATCTATTCTATTGATGTGAACCAATAAAACTATATGAAGGGGCATGACTTACAAGAACCATTTCATAAGCCCTTCACGATCCACGATCCAAGGGGGTCATACCATTTCACATCTGCACCAGATCCTTGGATGCAGAGTTTCACTCCCAACATACCGCAGTTGTTTTATCGTGTTGGAATTTCCAACATCGAGCATTACACCTACATCATAAGGGAGATGTGGGAAGCATTTCCTATAGCAGGTATGTTATCAAGCTCTACCATGCATATTTTAAGCACAAAATTTGTTACATAGTTTTGTTACTTGTTCTTTGATGCCTAACAAGATTTAAGGAAGGTCCAAGTCTATGTTTATGGGTGCCCAACAATCTCTTACAAAGGTTGAGAAGCAAATTTTACATACCCAACAACTATTAAAGAGGCCCAGACCCCAAACACCTATTTCAAGGTACAATAACCTTTTTATTTTAATTTATTTCAGCCATCAATCATTTTTTGGCTTGCTTATCAACATCCCGTATTTTGAAAAGGGTTTTGGTCTATTTGCAAGTGGTTACCTGAGATATCGGATCTAGAATTTTCAATGCAGAGTTTCTTTTTGCCACTACTGTCATATATCCATGACTAAGAACCCTTCTTCTTGTGTTTTCATAGCACTATGCAGGATTGCAATCGAATATCCATCAATCAGTAAGTGCTAACTTGCAACAAGATTTCTCATCGCCAACATCTTGGTGGATTTACAACGCGATATGAAAGAGATGTCAAGGCTTGTCAGAAAGGCAAGGCCTGCTCCAAGGAAGGTTATAATGGCACATATTATAAAGGTTTGGCTCTTTAGTATTTATGGGCCATGAAACTGTAACCCCTATAGGATAAATTCATACCAAAGATCAACTCATGCAATTCTACCATTTAGCCCATACCAAAAATCAGCTCAAGCAATTCAAGGATGAGAAAAGTGACTTCCATCCATTGGATAGAGTGATAGTCAAGTCAACATCTTTGATGACACTAGGGTTTCAAGACTTGAGAGTAACCTATCCAACATTTTGATCTACTATAGATAAAATTCCCAAGAGCTTCAAGGGATTATGGGCAGGGCTATAGAGAAGTTTCATCTAATACATCAAGGAGTAATATCAGCAATGCAAATATTAATGTCATGTTGTCTTTTCCATTCAAGGATCACATTCACCATGCATCAATAGAACCTATGTGTGAGTAGGAATTCCAAGTAATTGTACAACAACCACTTCAGAGTTTTAGCTTTCCTTTACTGTCATAAATACACATATATGTATAAGAGAACTTAATAGCCATGCAACAGTTGTCCATAAAACTTGGTACAAAGGTCTAGTGAAAATCTAACAACCATGTGGCATACTTAGTGAAAATTCCAAGTAACATTTAGCTAATATGTCACTGAACTTCAGTGATCAAGCTTAGAGTAAGGAATCTAGAAGTATTGTAGGGTCATCAGTCATTTCCTTGGGAAAGCTAACTATGGTGGCACATACGTGAGACATTTTCACATGACAGTTATGCATGTATGATAAATCCTCATAACAAGCTATGTATGTACTATCCTATAGAATTTTATGGTTGCATTATGTGATGGAATGGCACATTATTGCACTATGAATAGGTAAGCACATTAACAAATTTCTTGCCACTGTTATCACATGCTCAAGTGAAAACTCTCTTTACTATCAAAATGTGTATATGCAACAACAAGACATATATTCAATTTTATTGGTTGGGTGGCCCTAATAACCATGCCAGACAAGTAATATTTTAAGATAATGAGAATCACAACTTTTTATTAATCTCCAGGCATTAGGGATTACAGAGGTTTTGTTCCCACACCATATGCTCAACTGAAAAATTCCTTTACTGTCAATATGTGTATATACAACAAAAAGACATATATTCAATTTTATTGGTTGGGTGGCCCTAAGAACCATGCCAGAAAGGTAATATTTTAAGATAATGAGGATCACAACATTGTCTTAATCTCCAGGAATTAGTGATTACATAGGTTTTTTTCCCACACCTACACCATTATGGATTCAACCTGCAGACATATTTTGGGATTCCAAAGGAGATGTTCCTCCACCCAACAACCATGAGAGATTCCATAGGTTTTGGTTCCACACCTCCAAACTTCTATTTAATTAGGAACCCTAAATAACCCAACAATAGCCATGATTAATGAAAAGCCTTCTCTAAAATTAGATTACTTTGTTATGGAATATGGAAACTATTCCAATTGTTTCTTATCAGAAATGAATTTCACACTGTTATGAAACATAAAACGATACCATTGATTCTCTATCAAATAATGGGTTCAATCTTTCTGCCCTAGTGAGAATAATTCCATCCAAGAAGTGACACGCTAGGATGTAAAGAAAAATCCACTCATTGGCATTGCTGAAGGATCATTATTCACAAAGAAATATTAAGGGTTCTAGCCTCCTTATGTAGACACATCAATGTCAGTGCCACAAATAGTACATGCAACAGTAAGAGTAATACAAGCAATTGAAATTGCAAGCATGGTTTCCTTTATCAGTTCATACACCTTTGTTGATCTTTACCCTAGGTTTTTATTCGTTTTCAATGAACTTGTAGATATCGAATGAGAGCTAGAATGGATCTAACTCACCCTTGGTGCTACAATGTTCCAAGTCTTGCAGTTCTATCCCACTGTTGTCTGAGCCTAAGCTCTACCATCAACACACTTTATTATGTTCCTCGATTTCTTCTCGCTCTCCAGTATTCCTCCATATTTTCTTTCCTCTCCCCTCCATTCCTATTGTGTTCTCTCTCCTTTCTCCCCTCTTTTATTGCGCTCCCCATGTATTCTTCTACTCACACCATCCGTCTGGTTAGTTAGGCCTTGCACTTCTGGCCAAACCTCAGATGGCCCCCTGTCTTTCCTGACTCGTCACTAGAAAAATGTTTCCTTTGGCCACCCCCTTTCATGCTATTTTCCCTCCTCCTAGGTCGCCAAGGTGTGGGAGCGAAAAAAATCTTGTTCAAGGTTGCAAACTATGTGCCAGCCATTTTTGGCTGCGTTCAGTCCTCTCCCTCCAATGCCTATGAGCACCCCTGGCTTACTAGGTCTCTATGTCCAATTCCCCTCTCCATGATCAAAATATGTTACATCCTTTTCAGTCCTATCAAATTCAGTCATTTCATTTTGAGATTCTTGATATTTCTTGCCACTCTTGTAGATATTCTTATTAATGTCAATATGATTATGGTACCCATTCTGACCAGCCTTGGAAACAGTAAAGGAAACCCTAGCTGGATTCCAAGCAACCTTTCGCAAACCCCTGTGAGTTTTGCAAGGTAGTCTTGTAACACCCCACCTGGTTACAACACCTTCATAGCCTTTTCACTTAGTTACACCAAAAATCAATAAGTTTATCTTTATGAAAAAGGGCATCAATCAGAACCTGTTTTTCAAAGAAGTTATATGCAAAATATACCTTCTGGGGAATTGTTCCCGTATTTACTTAGATTTCCATTAGGTTAGTATTTTTGTGCTTCAATCCTTTAATCTTCTTAATCTAGGTGTGCACTAGAACCTTGATGATGGTAACACACTTCTTCAGTTTCTCAATATCACCCTGGATTTCCTTCTTACCCTCCTCAGAGTCGTACTTTTTGTCAAATTTAGTGAAAGCCATTTTCTTGGCCCTATACTAGTTCTTGTAAAACCGCCTTCGCACCTCCTTGCTGAAGTGTTGATCCCAAATTGTGTTAAGGGTTTGAAACCCTTTGGGAGTCATTATATAACCGACCACACCCATAGTCAACATTAGCAAGGTCTCAATTAATGTTATGGCTTCATAGGTCTGAGCCCAAACTGTGTTAAGGGTTCAAATCCCTCTAGGATTTTTTATAATACTAACCACGCCCTCGATCACCAATGGCGAGGTCTCGATTATTGTTACGACTTCATAAATATCCTTCTTGCAAAGCTTGGATTTGGCTTCTTGACCTCTCTGAAAATGTGGGTCATGCTAGCCTTCCAACCCAAGAAGGTCATCAACTTGCAAGGCTTCGATGGGTCATACTAGGGCAATGAATTTCACTTTTCCTCTTGTGAGGGAGAAATCCCAAAGAGCCATGCCTGGGGTGCTTGAATTTCCTATAAATAATATGAGACCCATGAGTCTATGTCTTTTAAGGGAAGGTTTAATATGAAATGTTATTTTGTATTAAAATATGTATTAAATTAAATGGCATGTAATTTAATATTAAATATTATGAGGGCGTATTTTTTGCGGAAAGGATTAAGATGAAAAATGTTTTTTTTCTTAAAAAAATGTCTTAAATGACCCTCATGTGTAGTAGTTCCTTATAGGAATTCTAGAATTTTGCACAAAATCAATTTACCAGACACATGTTTTGCCATCTCATATTTGGAAACTACCAAACCTACCTATTGTAAAGAAATATTTTGTTATTGTTTTGAAGGCTTGTTTTTCTTACTATGGAAAGCCAAGACCAATGCTAACCACCAACACCAAATAATTCTAATTCCATATGAAAATTGCATGAGAAATCTACCTTCCAATTTGGGTTCAAGATTTAAGTGCTTACAATGCCAACTAGATAAATAGGCCTTTGTTTACATCGTACGAATTTGCAGCTCCCAAAATATGTTGTGACAAAACAATGACCATTATAATTTACAAATTTAGCTCCATAGATTCAAATATGAATGGTTGTTCATGAGTGCAGCTACAACAGAAACCCAAGAGAAAACAACATCTCATTAGCAATCATAGATTCGAATATCAATGGTTGTTGTAGCAACTACAACAGAAACCCAAGAGAAAAAGGTGCTACAATATGAATGATTACTATTTTAATGGACTATAAACGTGGACTGGGTTCAGACTTCCCCATACAAAACAACCATATCACTAGCTCTAAAAGGATGAGGCAAAAGGACACAGAGTGAAAAGGCATCGTCTCTCCTCTACATATCCAATTACCCACAATTCACCAAGAGAACCACATCCCAATCATACCAATTGGAACCATATTGAATCCTATAATACCTATTGAACCATGCCGAATAACCTGGTAAGGTAGACAACCAAGAGGACAACGTCAAGACAACCAACCACAGGGAGGGAACCCATCCTTGAGATTTTACACCTTTTACCAATTACACCTACACATGCTCACTCTTAACTTTTGAATGTCCTTTGAAAATTATATTGAGGTTTATTATTACAATGGTGGGATAATGAAATTGGCATTGGATGCACACTATTTTGGTTGGAGTGAGGACATTAATCTAGTAAAAAACTTCATTTCTTTGTAGATTATCTCCTAAAACGTTTGCTCAAGAGATTTTTATTCAAGTTAACGCACTTTGGTTATTGGACTTTCGATTATGTGTGATGAATTTTCTTATTGGTTTCTACATTTTTTTTGTGCCCTTAATATCAAGGGCCTTTTTTTCCCTTGGGTTTCTGTTGTAGCTTGTTAATTTTAGATAACCATGCTATGTTCTATGATTAATGCAGTTTTACTTCAATCTTCCTTATAGGCCCAATTCAATTTAGCAATCACATAAACATGAAATTAAAATGCTAATAGAACATAATACTAGATCAACAGAAGACAAGCCAAATAATGTAGATCATATTTTTACAATTCTTCTTGTCCAGCAAAAATAGAGAGTGATGTGCATGACGGTATTCAATAGGATGCATCAGCCAACAAAGTCTTTCTCAACATCAGATCAGCCAACCTTCCAAGTGTCACGCACACCCCTCAAAGACAGCTCCAAAATTCAACACAAGTCAACAAAATAATCCCTCATCTAGATTTCTGACATCCATTTCGGCATCCAGATTTACGACATCCATTTCTGGTATCATACATATTTATGCCATCCATATTTTTAGCATCCATTTCCGGCATCCATATCCACACGTGGGAGAGAGAGAAGGCTCTTCTAGGTTGTACAAATCAATCAGATCATGAGGAATGTGTGTGATGAGATGATGATGAAATGGACATCATCTCTCTCCAATTTATATTAGTCAGTGAGTGTGTGTGACACATCTATTAGGCTTGTGAGCCTACATTACAAATCTCACTGACCTTGCACATGTGTGGAAAATAAAATCAAAATATATGATCTTCTCATCCAAAAAAGATGATCTTTAGATCAATCTTGCACCTCTCTGAAAGATGAATCCAACAAAAATATAATAATCATCATATGAGTAGTGTAACCTAGAGTTTGGACCTAGTTTCCAAAAATTAACACTCCCTCTCAACTAGGGCGAACTCCATCTATCCACATCTGTCATCTAGAGATCAGTACCATCGTGTACTCTCATATATCATCATGTGTCATCCTGCTGTATCTTGCTTTTCTGGCTCTTCTACGCAAACATAATGAAAAGGTGAGTCATAAATACATCACGCTCTACTGACTCGAAGTCATCTTAGAGGTTAAAACCTCTCTTGGACTCAAAAAGAGTCTCATACTAACCCAAAGTTAGTTTACTAACCCGAAGTCAGTTTAGAGGTAATAACCTCATCAGAATTGATCCCAGATCAAGGTGTTGGACACGTGCCATAATAGAAATAGAGAATACGACAATCTTCGATGTGTACATAAGTCTTACTATTGGTCTCTATCCACATTTCCCACCTCATTTTCCAAATTAGAGGTACTTCCCATGAGTCTGAAACTCCATGGGTAGGATTTGTGCGAGGCATAAATCAAATAGAGATGAACTAACTCAATATCATAATGGTGGGGAATAAGCACAACAAGGTTCGGCAAGCCCAGCCCTGTGTGTGCTTATAGCTACAATAAGCTATCCCCAAGCCCCTTGGAGCTCCCAGAGCTCATAGTCCAACTCAAGCAGAACACTCACAATAGGGTCTTTCCACAATTCCAAGCTGCTCATGGAAGGTTAGGAACTTGACCTTCCCCAGGGGCTTCATGAGAATATCTATGACCTACTCATAGGTTCCTATGTGATTGAGCCTTACGGCGCCTCGTTGTACCATTTCCTAGAAAAAGTGGTACTTAATATCAATATGCTTGGATCGATCATGGAACACTCGATTCTCAGAAAGACGAATCCCACTCTGGTTATCAAAAAAGATAACGGTGGTATATCGCACATGTCTAAACATCTCACTAAAGAGATTTCTCAACCAAACAGCTTCACAACATGCCATACTCATTGCAATGTATTCGGCCTTAGCAGTGCTCAAAGCCACCGACTTCTGCTTCCTGCTCACCCAATATATTGAAGCAGAACCCAAGGTGAAGAAACATCTAGATGTGCTCTTGTGATTCACCACACTTCCATCCCAATCGGTATCAGTATATCCATGGAGCCTAAAAATCTCAGAAGTGTATCTCATCCCATGGTTGATTGTGCCTTGAAGATATCTCAATAGATTCTTAGCACCAATCCAGTGAATGTGATGAGGCTCAACCATATGTTGACTCAAAGTGTTCACTCCAAAACATATGTCTGGACGAGAGTTCAATAAGAACATCAGGGCCCCCACAAGTTGTCGATACTCAGTGGGATTTCCCAGCTCAGACCCAGAAGTGTTTCCACACAAATTCTTAAAGCTGAGTTCCATTGGTGTCGACATAGACTTACAGTCCACCATACCAAATCTCTTCAGCAGCTTCACGACATATTTTCCTTGAGAAAGGAAAATCTCATCTGGCCTTTGCCAAACCTATAAGCCTAGGAAGTAATGCATCAGTCCTAGGTATTTCATCTCAAAATCAGAAGTTGGCTCCCTCTTACATTGATGAATGAGAGGGCCAACACTTGTTAGAAAGAGATCATCCACATAGAGAACTAGAATGAGAGGCCTCTCTCTATCAACCTTAAAATAAAGGTTTGGATCAACATTGCATCGAGTGAAGCCCAGCTTCGTCAAGTAGCTATCTATCCTCTCATACCAAGCCCTAGGGGATTTCTTCAACCCATAGAGGTCTTTCTTCAACCTGCATACATAGGTGTCTTTATCTTGGACTTCGAACCCCAGAGGTTCCTCCACATAAACCTCGTCCTTTATTGAACCATGCAGAAAGGCAGTCTTCACATCCATCTGATGGAGACTCCATCCTTGTGTTGCAGCAATGGAAATTATAGATCAGATGGTGGTATAGCAGGCAATAGGTGAAAATATATCATCATAATCTATGCCTTCTTTTTGAGAGAAACCTCGGGAAAAAAATCTTGCCTTGTACTTTTCAGCACTACCATCAGATCCAAGCTTAATCTTATAAAGCCATTTCGAGGTGACAACATATTTGTCGCCCAGTCTCAAGACCACTTCCCAAACATCATTTTTCATAATGGACTCATATTCTTCATGCATAGCATCCTTCCAAACTTGATTCTTTATGGCTTCTTCAAATGATCTAGGCTCGTATTTTACAATTGTACTCATGGCTGCTAGATACCCTTGGTATCTATTCAGGTTCTTGCTTTGACAGAATGTCCCCCTTGGGCAATATGTCTCTCGACATCTTCGAGAGTATCCCTAAGCCATGAGGGTCTTCTCTTATTTGAAGGAGGTGGATCAATAGGATGCATAGGTCCTTCAACATCAGGCATCGGTTCATCCTTCAGTTCTTCCTACTTCTCTGCTTCTTCATCTTCTTTATCTTCCTTGGAGCTAGGAAGATTTCTTACTTTCTTGAGGGCAACATCTTCATCGAAGGTGACATCGTGGCATATCTCCACTTCTCTTTGACTAGGCACATAGATTCTATATGCCCTTGAAGTTTCACTGTAGCCCACAAACATTCCCTTCTTTCCAAAAGCATCCAACTTGCTTCCCTTTTCTTTCGGCACACGAAAGTAAACAAGACAACCAAAAACTCTAAAATGAGAAACATCAGGTTTCTTACCAGAGAAGACTTCTTTGGGAGTCTTGGAGTCTAGAGTGGAATGTGGGCATATATTTTGAACGTACACAGTAGTGTTTGCAGCTTCTCCCCACAAAAACTTCGGAAGACCTTGGTCACATAGCATGGCACAAGAAGCTTCCACAATGGTCCTATTATTTCTTTGAGCAACACCATTTTGCTCAGGAGTATACACAGTTGTGGTCTCCCTCTTAATCCCAGCTTCACTGCAAAATTCATTGAATTCATTTGACTCATACTCGGACCCATTGTTGGTCCTAAAAACTTTGATTCTCATCTCGGCTTGATTTTCCACCAAGGCCTTGAAGGTATGAAACCATTTGAATGCTTCGTCTTTCTTCTTTAAGAAATATATCCAAGTCTTGCGAGAGAAGTCATGTAATAGGAACATCCTCCCAAGGATGTCATGGGCAGCATACCAGATAAATTAGAATGTATCAACTGCAAAATATCAATTGTCTTTATGACACTTGAGGAGAATGGTTCCCTTGTATGCTTCCCTTCGACATAACCCTGACATAAACCTTCATGATCATCTTTATATTTGGGCATCCCTGTCAACACCTTCCTTGCTTCGGGAAGGGCTTTGTAATGAAGGTGTGCAAACCTCCGGTGCCATAACTCTGTTTGAAGAGTTGTATCACATCACATAGCCCCCAATGGACTTCCTCGAACCTCGTAGAGTGTATCAACTCTAAAACCAATAGTAAGAGCTTCTTTGAAGTTCTTCTTCCAAATGTGTACCTTTCCATCAACGAATGCCACCTTGAACCCTTTGTCTTCCATTGCCGAAATAGACACAAGGTTCTTCTTCAAATCAGCTACGTACAACACATTTTGTAAATGGAGGACTTGACCTTGAGATAGATGCGGGTTCACAGTCCCTATCCCTTTCACGGGATATGTAGGATTATCTCCAAGGATAATTTCTAAATTAGTATCCTTCTATATCAAATCAGAGAGGGCTTCTTTATAACCAGTGAGGTTCCTTGAAGCACCACTGTCAATAGACCAGATATCCAGGATGTCGGAAGGAGATGCCGTAGAGAGGGCAGATACAAGAATATATTCATTTTTCTTATTATCAACAACATTAGACTCATCGTACCTGGAATTTCCCGACCTCTTGAAAGTTTTCGCATTTCCACTACGATAAGAGGGAGCCTTCCTTTTCCCTTTGAACCTGTTGTTCCTTTGATTGCCATTCCCACTGAAGTTGTTGTTGTCATCATCCCTGGGAGAGTTCCTTCTATTGGGGCACTCTCTTGCATAGTGACCAGACTTGTTACAAGTGTAACATCTTCCCTTCCTTCCTTTGGGCCCTGCTCTACCATGGTTTTGATTTCTCGGGCCACCATGGTTCTTCTTCTTTGCATGAGCAATGAAGGCAGTAGGGTCACCTCTATTTCCATTAGAGGGATGATCTGTCTCCATCATCCTTGTCTCCTCTTGAGAGCATCTAATCAACAATTCATCAATATTAGGAATCATATTATTATTAAGAATCGTAGTATTAAATACATACTACTCTCAGGGAAGTCCTCCAAGAGAAATGAGGACAAGCTCTCGATCAGCTACTTCTCCTATGGCAAGGAGATCATTCTTGATTTCTGTGAGCCTCATAAAATATGATGGAGGCTCATGAATCTTCCCTTGCACATAATCCATGACATCTTGATCTTCTAATGCCAAATCCAAGGACATCTTCCATGCATGATAATCAGACTTGTCAGTCAAATTATCATCAGACCATTGGTCCTTGACAAGACTTCTTCTTCGGTGATTTCTTTTCACACTATCTTGGCCTTTGTCTTCACCTTAGCTCTGATACCATGTTAATTTTAGATAAACATGGTATCTTCTATGCTTAATGCAATTTTACTTCAATCTTTCTTATAGGCCCAATTCAACACATAAACATGAAAGTAAAATGTTGATAGAACATAATAATAGATCAACATAAGACAAGCCAAATATTGTAGATCAGATTTACAATTCTTCTTGTCTAGCAAAGATAGAGAGAGATGTGTGTTACGACAGTCAACGGGATGCATCAACCATCAAAGTCTTTCTCAACATCAGATCAGCCAACCTTCCAAGTGTTACACACACCCCTCAAATACAGCTCCAAAAGTCAACACAAGTCAACAAAAGAATCCCCATCCATTTCTGGCATCATCCATTTTCGGCATCCATATTTCCGGCATCTTCCAGATTTCCAGCATCCATATTTCCGCCATCCATTTCCGGCATCGTCCATATTTCCATTATCCATTTCCGACATCATTTCCGACATCCATATTTCCAGCATCCAGATTTCCAGCGTCATCCATATTTCCAGCAACATCCATATTTCCCACATCATTTCCAGCATCCATATTTCCGACATCCATTTCTGGCATCCATATTCACACGTGGGAGAGAGAGAAGCCTCTTCTAGACCGTACAAACCAATCATATCATGAGGAATGTGTGTGATGAGGTGATGATGAAATGGAAATCATCTCTCTCCAATTTATATCAGTCAGTGAGGGTGTCTGACACATCTATTAGGCTTGTGAGACTACATTACAAATCTGGCCAACCTAGCACGTGTGAAAAATAAAATAAAAATATATGTTCTGCTCATCCAAACAAGATGATCTTTAGATCAATCTCGAAACCTCTCCGAAAGAGGAATCCAGCAAAAATATAATCGTCATCATATGAGCATTGCAACCTGGAGTTTGGACCTAGTTGCCCAAAATTAATAGAAAGACTATTCATCAAGGACTATTTGGGAATCCAAGTTCTTATAGGATTTTAGGGATCGAGAAGCATCTTTGCAAGCTATACCGTTCATCCTCACCTTCTAATCCTCGCCCCTTCTCCCTTGAAAGTCAAGGCCCTTGCTTAAAAGAGCAAGAAATCTCGATACTTCACCTCCTCCTAGGGAAAGAGTTTAAGGGGTCACTTCCTATCTATTCATCGATATATGCTTTATAAGTGGGTTCCAAAAAGCATCAAGACTCCTCCCATTGGTGAAAGTCCATAAAGAGCAGGGAGCCTCATCTATGGTGACAGTGGGCTAAGCCTCCATTGTTGCCCTTAACCTAGCAGTTACCCCCTTAGGAAACCCTTTAAGGTCCCCTAATAGTTTCAGTGGTAACAGTTCTGAGGCTCCTTTGAGTGCCCCCAAATCATTGAGGAACCCATGCACGTCCCAACCCCTAGTGGGCGATGAGCTGCCCCACCTTAAGGGGGTAATAAATACTTATATCATACACAAAATGCTCTCATTTCCTAGGTAAAACAATGGATGGGGTAACTCATGTATCCACAATTTCTCCCTCCTACATCTATACATCCAAATAATCATCATTTCCATCCTTGAAATCCATGGCATTTGGCCTTGAGACCACTGTGTCCCCATCCATTCATCATCATTCACATGACACCTATCAGTTAAAGGATGTACCAAGGACCTGTCTTTCCCCTTTGGGACCGGCAGCACCTAATAGGGTTGTTTATTACACACTCCTACCTAGGGAGGTAACAGTAAATTTAAAAAGGAATCCCACTATCAAGTCTTAATGTTCCCTTGATAAACAAGCTTGGTTCACTTAGATGTACCAATGAATTATTCTACCTAATTGTAAGGATGCACATTGGATATTATATGTGACTTGTAGGCGGTTTCATCATGGGTTGGGCAACCTAAACGGGGCCCATGTCCACCAGAGGATCATTTTGACACCCTCGGGTGAAGCGATCATTTGTAGAGCATCATGCAATGCCATGGGCATGCTCAACACCTTCACCAGCTTGCTCATTGCCCTACATAATTCATGAGATGATATGCTTGGACCAGTGTGCCCCGACCAACTTAACATTATATGGAAGTTGATCCAAGGCCCAGAGGAGGTTTGCCTCATCCATTGACACATGGGAGGGAAAGAACCATTGTCATAGCCCTCTATATTGGAGTATCACAGGCCATACTATCATCATGAGACACATTAGACCAGCTTTTGTGCCCCAAACTTCCTTTGGGGCCCTACATGATTACTTGCATGGAGAGTAAGGACCCATCCCATTGTTCCTGATTTATGGATCCCTCTCACATAGTTCGGCACCAAGAGAACTCAATGTGGCCCTCAAACAACACTACGTTAGTATGATATCATCAACTCGGCTACAATTTTGATGGTTATTTCCTAATTTGTAAAAGCTACTTGGTCGGCTTGTGATCAAGGGAAGTATTTTGCACATTTTTATAATGTTACGAGCCTTTGGCTAATAATTCAACCTACTAGGTCTCATATAAATAAAAATCAACTTCATTTGTTTTGCATCATCATCACACTTGGGAACTTCAACCTTCTCGACAAATCCGAACTTTTTCTTTGGATTAGCTATTTGATGTGTTGGATGCATTTTGATATTTGGAGCTGAAAATCGATTGTCTTTGGAGCTATCTCTTGATTTGTGGATGGATATATCATATTGTTAGCCACCCATAAATTCGGTTATATCAAGTGGTGGCTAAATGATTTTGGATAGCCTTCAAGAAACAAATTCATTGCTAGAAATTGTTGATGCTTAAAGTCTTTTAATATCCTTTGGGTAATCGTCACTGCTTTTCCCCTTTTCAACTCAGAAGTTTTGTTGTCATTACATGAAGAAAAACTGCTGCAAGCACCATTTTCCTTTTCCCCCTTCTTCCAAAAACTAACCTCATTTTAACCCCTTCCTCTCCCATGAAAAACCCTCATTTTCATGTTTCTCCCCTTTCCCCTTCATAAAAATCCCTTTGATAAGGTTTTAAGACTTTTCCCTTGCCTTATCGAAACCCTCAAACTCCTTTAAAAATCCTTGAAAATCCATAAAAATGCATTTCTCATATAGGGTAGACTTAAGCCCCTTTGGGGTAAGTCTTTAGACCCTTACCCTTCATGCGCCCTGGTGCTGGGACCGAGCGCCAGCCCTCCAAGCGCTTATCGCATCACCCAATGCCGATTCCAAACCGCCGGTCATATGTTTTCCCCTATAACCCATGGCCCTGCAGCCGGGCGCCTAACTATATTTTATATATATCCCGCCCCCGAAAATATTGAAACCTTATGTTATTTTGAAACTTTGGGTGTTTTATTATTTTCTAAGGTTTTCCGCTGGTCTGAAGTTCAAAGCACTCTCCACCGTCGATCTGATCTACAGATCGATGGCGTGCAATCCATCGCCCCAGTGGTCCCCGCTAACCACTCACCGTTGCAAAAATACGCGGTATTCATCGTACCGCTTTTGAGCGCGCGGCGGTATTTTTCATTTTGCAGTGATTCCATACACCGCTTGACGCGCGGCCTGAGCACTGTTCACAAAACCGCCGTCCATCGCGCGTTAAAGATCGGACGTGGACCCGGCGCGATATTGACGTCCACCGTCCGATCTGAGGCCGCTTATCGGATGGTGATCGCTCACCGAAGAAGCCCGACGGTTAACCAGGATATGGCGCGGTCATTAAAGCATCTCCGTCGTCGATTTGATCTACAGATCGACGGCCCACAATTCATCGCTCTGATTCCTCCGCTTTGAATTTTCGCCTCTGCTCCCGGCTGTCGATCTCTGCGCGATCGACGACTCCGATTCAAACTTCTTTTCGCTCTCCTCTGACCTCCTCTAAATCGATCTCGACCGTTGGATGATGCCATCCAACGGCCATGCTTCCTCGATGTGCCTTCTGAAGCAGTAAACCTACACATGCATAGATTTTATAATATTTGTTCGTTTTTTGCAGGGTTTAATGGTTTTTTTTGCTATGTCTGAAGAAATTTCAGAAGCAGAGGGTGACGATCCTCTAGACTCTGATCAATCAAAGAAAATCATCTGCAGATTTCAAATTCACGTTTCATCAGCGATTCATGAGGCATTGATGCCATATCACCCCTGCACAGCCCTGCACACCAGCAAAAAACACAGTAAATCAAGCACAGTCAGAAAAGTATCAGTGCCAAAGACAAAATATATCAGGACAGAAAATTGAAGACAAATCTATAGGGATTACGGCTAAAAATGGATTATCATAAGCCTAAAACATGGTTTAAAGAACATCGTGAGTTTTTATATCAGACAAAAAGCATGCGCTGCCACATCAAAGGCTAATTAAATTCCCAGCCACCTGCAGCCTCAAAGCAATCAAAAAAGGGTCGAAGTTATTACCAGACCAGGAGGTATTTTGCATCAATACAGCTGAACCGTTATTTCAACCAAAGGAACTTATGGTCAGCTGTCAGCAGAAGTTATTACAAGGATAACAAGGAGCCTTGAAAACAACAAATTCTTTCCAGCAAACCTAATAGTTAATATAAATGATTTTATACAAAGGACACCTATGTATTGAGCCCCCAAAGGCCAAGAAGCCATTTAAGTCTGTATTAATTATTTTTAGAGATCTTTTATCAGAGTCCACCTCCTCTTTCTTCTATAAATACTACTGCATAAGAAGAGTTGGTGTTGGTTGATCACTAGTTGTAGTATTGGAACTCTCTGAAATAATACATAGTCTGTTGAAGTTGAAGAAGAAATTGAAGTCTTGAAGCCCTGATGATGTTGTTGCATGCTTGTTACTGTGAAGGCTCTATCATTGGATCCATGAGCTTGGCTGTTGGTGAAGTATTTTGAACTGTTTAATGTTTTCTCCTGTTTTCATTCTGTTCCATAATTTCTTACTACAATAGGTTGAAAGTTTTAAGCTAAGAAATGACTCCTAGAAGCACCTTAGACCTGTTCATCCTTCACTGTTTCATGTTTTCTTCTACTGAGGTATTTTAGAGTCTTTTATCTCTCTCTTTAGTCCTCATGCTTGTTTATTTCCTTAATAGTTCGAACAGTTGGTTTCAGCATGACTTATGGTTTTTCCTGCTTGTCTGTTGCCACTTAAAGGCTGTTATTAAAGTCTCCCTTTGAATTTTTTCTGTTTATAGTGAGCCAAGGAGGTCTATTCTGATCTTGCCCTTTGTCCTTACTTAAACAGTTTTCTCAAAGGTATTTATACTTGTAATCATAGATGTGTTAGGTGTTCCCTCTTCTATGACTGCAATTATCAGTGAATCTTTTAGGTTTTCTAAGTCATTGAAATAAAATCTTTGAGGAAATAGGGTGTTCCCCGAATCTTAGATTTCATTTTAAAAGTTGTTTTGAAATCATTATTTTCTTAAAGGTGTGATTTGTAGAATTTATGGTTAGCCCTGTCTACCAAATAGCTCTTTATTGTTCAAATTGTGTTTTCAAATTCCCTTTGTTGAGAAGTAAATTTCTCTTTCCAAATCATTGATGTCCATCTCATTCCAAAACCATAGGATCCTGCGGCCAAGTTAGATTTGCCCTCTGATATCCCATATCCATTAATGAGTGTGTTATGACCTCCTCTTGACTCCATTGCCCAATGAACCAGATGTTTCTCCACTCTATATATCTTTCCTAGACCTTTCATGTTCTGTTGTATCAATCCAACCAAATAAACAATCAAACACCTACACTTAATAACTAGTCTAAAATCCATACTCTAAGCACACAAGATAAACCTTTGCAAACAAACATTTGAGAGATCCCTCTCTGAGAACAGGTGGACTAGATCGGGGAACTCTAAATATTGGTTCTGATGTTGCCTTGTCATTTGATTTGCCAAACTATCAAAACACGGGACACCAACATAATGGCGATCACGGTGGGACCTTCTGAGTTAGTGACAATCTAAGTACCCCTTAGGACTCCAGAAATCCTTTATTTTCAAAGACTATATAGTGATTATCAGCCACCTCATCGCCACCAACATAATGGAGACCACGGTGGGACCTACTGAGAATACAGTGGTTTAAAAACACTTCTTAAAACTCTTTAGGCCCTTAAACTTGATAAAGAACACCCGCTGGACTTATCCCACCATTCACACCAACATAATGGCGATCACGGTGGGACATTGAGTAACATCTTCAAAAAAAAATACTCACTGTCTAGTATAACATTAGTAACCTCCCTCAAGCACTACCAAGCAATGGTAATCATGATAGGACCTTTTGAATCAGTGACAAACTAAGTGACCCTTAGGATTCTCATAAAGCCTTTTCAAACCTTGAAGGATTCAGTTACCAAGCCATAAGAGTGAACTTTGTATGTATTGACACCCTAGCTAAGTGTTAAGTTAGATTTAGGATACTCTCATAACCTATAAGACCAGAATAACTCAGGAAAACCCAAAAAACATTTCAGCTTGACTTCACAATAAGCATGGTGGTGGAACCATCCAATATCTTACCTTCATAAAAGCTAAAAAGTTTCCACCTGGCGACTCTACTAGCCCCAGTAGGCCTATTACTCATCTAGGTTCCCAAATCTCTTCAGGACTGTGTTAACCAGCCTTGAAGAAGTTTAGAAGCCTATTCCCTTACTAGATAAGACATCGTGAGAGGTAAAATTCCCAAAAACAGTCCCTAAAACCTCAACCTCTCTCATTTTTGGAAAAAACACTCTGGCTTCACATAGGATTAACACTAGATCCCATCCAGACCCGAATCCTCCTTTAATAGTTGACAATCCAGAAAGAATTCTGTGGCAGACTTCTAAATCTGGAAAATTAGCTGCTAATAGGAGCCTCTTAAGAACAAACTCCCTCCCTGAAAACCTTGTTGTCTTAGAGGATTCACTCTTTGATTTACATCATACATAGAACATCTTTAGAACTAGATCTCAAGGTGATTTAAACAAGACTGACCTTAACTTGCAGATTTGCAACAGAGCTTTAGTAGGGAAGCCTCACCTTCCACTCCTCCTGATTCTCAGCTTCTTCATCACTTTAGCCTTTTCCATAACAAATCTGCTCAAAATCAGTTTGTTGGCCCAAGTATTTCTTCCACTCCAATTCATACTACCATTGTGCAAAACACTCCTGTTCAGCCCACTTTCACTATTGTAAATCCACCCTTATTTCCGGCCATGGCCACATGGTATGCCCCATAAGTGTTACCACAACCTCTACTTCCCTTACCCAATGATTACCAATCCAAAATCCCTCACTTCACTGGAAAAGAGTCTACAACAGCCCAACATCATGTAGATAAGATGGAAGATGCATTTGATTACATGGAGATAGAAGAAATTGTGAAGATGAGGATCTTCACCCAAAGTTTAGGAGGAGATGTAAAGAAATGGTTTAAAAGCTTACCTCCTAACAGCATAAATGATCTCCCTGCCTTGCATCAAACATTTATCAACAAATGGGAACTCAAAAGGAACCCTCTCCAAATACTAGCAAAGTATAGCATCCTCAAGAGAAATAAAGGGGAGAGTTTCCATGATTACTCCACTAGGTTCAATAGCGTTTACAACGCTCTCCCACCTCACATGAAACCTCCTCAAGGCATGGCCTTTGTAAGGTATCCCGAAGGCCTTGACACTGAAATGACTTATGAGTTAAGGGGGAGAGATTACTTAACCTTAGAAGACATGCAAAAAGGAGCTTTGAGTGTAGAAGCAAACATAATCGAGAAGAGAAATAGGTTGAGATTAGAGAAGACGGTAACTTATAATGATGACCTACTACCCTCAACCTCAGCTTCTGACACAAAAATTGACAACCTAGTAAAGGTGATGGAGAGGATGCTTGAAAAGATCAATTTGAGTGAGAGACTGCCACCAAGAGAACCTCAAAATAACCAAAACAGAAATGGAAATTAGAATTATAGAAGAGAAAACAATCAAGACAAGCAAAAGGAAAGCGACCAACAGATTAGACCCCCCTTCCAACAGAACTATGTAGATCAATATGAGGAAGATAGGGAGTTGGAAAGGTTGGAAGAATCTCATGTAAACTTGATTTGATCAGACAGTGGGAATGATGTTTTCCTCACTGAGGAAGAACAAGTTTTCTTCTCTTATGATCGAAATACAAACACCTATGAAGATTCTGATGACTATAGATTGGGTTTTGAAAATGCAATCATGGAGGTACACAAACAGTATGATCTTAGGAGCAACGGAAGCATAGATAATTCAAAGGATAAGAACACTAGCACTGCTGTCAATAAAAACGTAGACAACCAGCCCAAAAAGATAGCAGAGAAAACCAACATTTTGGCCAAGAAACTAGACTTGAACAAAGACAAAAGTGTCCAACCAAATGTTGAACAAAGTACCCCTAGTACATAAAGCACATACTCATAAAAATGTCGGGAATGCTAAGCCATTTTATTAATCTGAGAATATAATGAAATACAATGGATAAACAGAATGATAACACCTATTCTTGCTCAAGGCAAGTGAAGCACTCTCTCAGAAAGACAGGAAATGGCTGCTACAAGAAACTGCGTCCCAGCTGCTAGAAAACTGCCGTAAAACTGCTGCTGCTGGAATGGACTGAAAATAGGGGCTGATCCCCTTGCCGGAATGAGCTAAAAATCTGTAGATCACCTGTACTCACCACCCCGGACAAAAAACAGAAACCATGTCAAGAACGGTCAGCCTCCGAAAATCACTAAAGAAACCCTCCTCAAGGAATTACGCTACCTCTGCAAGGCTCAGCGCAGATGCCAAATGATAATAGCTGTGACAGTGCCTCAAACTCCTCAGGAAACCTCCTCCTGGCAAAGACTGATCCTCCACACCGGATATCAACTGAAACTCCTGCAGAAAACCCCGCAACGGAACACCTCCAACTAGAACTGCGTCCTCTCTCCCAAAGACTGCGCAGTCACAAGAGAAGGCCAGCTCCTCAGCCAAACAACCAACCAAATCTCCCGCTAAAGACTGAAGGAAAAACCTTGCCCGAGCAGGCACTCGAAGTCCCCCGGGGCTAAGGGCGAGATCTCCGACCGGAGACACTCAACACACTAAATAGTGCTGCAGATAGGCTAAACAGCCAGCGTGCTCAAGAAGACAAAATGTCTAGCTCCAATATCATCAAAAACAAGAATGCCCCAAATGAGGAGGCTCCTCCACCTTTTATAGCATTGGTTTCCCTCCAAAACCAACGTAGTCTCTCTCTCCTCCACGTGGTGTGTGGCCCCCCTTGGCTCCCCCCTTAAGTTACAACGTTGTGCTACTAGGAAGGTGTTTTATTCCACTAAAGTGAGTTATACCCCCTTTTACTCAATTTTTTATTTATCTACAAACCACATATGGCAAAACAATACAAAGTCGAATATTCCAATTAGCTGTTGCTAATTAGGAATATTATAGTCCCCCCCGGCAAAATGTTGCTTGCCCTCAAGCAACTGAAGTGATGGATGCTGCAAAATCTGCTCGCTCTCCCAAGTGGCATTCTCATCCGGCAAAAATTGCTTGTCCTCAAGCAACACTTGAACAAGCCTCCTCTCTAGCTGATGCTCCCTACCGATACTGCAAAATGTGCCTGGGTCCCACTGAAACCTCTCTGACCTCTGCATCACCCTGATACGAAGGGATATCTCAATGCCAGGATCCCAAAGTGACCTCTCACAGTACCAGCCAACCAATAATCCTCCTGGATCCCATCGCCACCGTGGCCAATAATCGCACAAGTCCCACGGCTCGGACTGTGCACTGCCTCTGGCTATGACCAATGCTCTAAGAGGTGAAGACCACCAACAAGCATCAATGCTCTCGGGCTCCTGCTGCGCTGTACCTGTAGCCGCATATGCTACCCCTCCAACTGCATACCAACTCATCACCTCTCTCCAATCCAAGTTGTGACTCAATCCCATGCTGATCCTGCTCTCCTGAAATCGGGATGGAGTGCTCAAGAAACGATGTCTTGTGTCGCCCTGCCAGCTGGAATCTATAACCTCTGTTATGTCCAAGGGCCCCTGCTCGACTGTGCTCCCTACGAAGAATACCGTACCATCTAGAGGGTACCAACTCATGATCTCCCGCCAGTCCATCCTGGAAGAAGAATCTAATGTAGCAATAACAACGGCATATGGAACACGCCTGAAGTGTTGCCGCCAACCCATAATCAACTCCCACTGCTCTGCCCTGTCTGCCAATGAGAGCTGCCTGTAGAAGGAAACCCCTCTCTTTGTAATGGGCCAAAGTGGGCAAGATATGCTACAAGCTCCATCGATGTACTCCTGGAGAGTACTACTCATTGAAAGTACTGTAGCTCGACCGACTGTATGTACATCTATCTATATCTCATCATTGTGTTGGCAAAAAGATGAATGCTCCACCATATCCAACAGCGCCTGCTGTCTAATGGCCAGGGATAATTTTAGGGGCGAATTTTAGCCCAAGGGCGAAATTTAAGGGGTTTTAGATTTTGGAGGGGCGAATTTTATATATATAATTTTTTTGTATAATTTTGTATAATTAGCCCCAAAATTATTTTAAAAATAATTAATTATTATGTTTTAGCCAAAAAAAATAATGGCGGATAAAACCTGAAATGCTAAATTCGCCTGTCGATTTACTCGTTTGGATGGTTTTGTGTTGTATTCGCCCCCAATTTACTAAGTTGCAGGGTTTTGGAAGGGCGTTCGCCCCAGATTCACTACGTTGTAGGGTTTTGGAAGGGCGCTGTGCTGTGATACTAAACTGGTTACCAAGCTACCAAGCTTGACCTTATGTTTATTAAGTTGCAGGTTTTTTGGAAGGGCATTCACCCCCAATTTACGTTGTGCTGTGATACTGACTTGGTTGCCAGAACTTCGTCATGACCAACAGCCTTATAAAGAATATGTCCGGGAAGATTTCAGCTTTGGCAACAGGGCTATGTCCAAGGGGAATGAATCAATCCTTCTTGACAAGGAAGGTCCCAACCTTTCTAAATTCAGATCCAGCTCCACTGCAGAGCTACACCCAAAAAGCCATGACGAAAAACATAAACAGATGCTCTTTGCGAGTGTCATGAACAGGCTTATTCCCATCATTGTCTGGAAGAAACTCTTTAGAAATCCCCACACATATTCCAGCGTAATAGGCCTCATATGGGCACTCATTTCTTTCAGGTATGCTACATTTTATTATGCCATGAGCATTAAATCAGTTCTGGTATCAATCAGCTTTCAGACTGCTCATATGGATTTCTTGTATGATCATTGTAGGTGACATGTTGATATGCCGAGAATTGTGGCGAAATCAATAGCAATCCTGTCTGTTGCAGGTCTCGACATGGCCATGTTTAGTCTGGGTATGCCTTTTCCTGGAAATTTATGTTATTTTTTAGTTGTACTCCCATTTTTCCTACGTGGGTAAATATTCTTCATTGGTGTGCTGATCCAATTTTTTCAGATATTTGTTAAGAATATTTTTTTAAAGGGGAATTGAATTTTATTGATACCATAGGACTTCAAGGGAAGGGGACATGTTTTTTTTTGGGACCAATCTTAAATACTCTAAATTATAACATTAATTGCATAAAATAACTCCAACTCTAAATCTCTGGGACAGCCTGAAAAGTTGCTGAATTTCTAGTACTGAAGGTAAATTCTTTGTGTGTTTAGTTGAGAAAAAGGAGAACATATGCACGGGAAAGATATGAAATTGAGGTAGACAGTTAACCGAAACTCCTGAGAGAAATTGTTAGGAAGCAGTAAATTGTGAGAATGGTGTTGTCATAACTGTCTTTACATGCTGTTCTGAAGTTTTGTTATGACTGCTTACTGACAGATCTATTCATGGCTTTGCAACCAAGGATCATAGCATGTGGAAATTCTGTTGCAGCTTTTGTCTCTACTTCCATGATCCTACTTGAGCTTATTTAGGATTGAAGCCTGATATATTGCTTTGCGATTTGACTCAAAGAGGGGAAAATCTCAAATGCATTGGCAGAGAGGGGATTTGGTACATAACATCTCCCTATTCATATTTGAAGATGGGGATTAATATTAACGAAATAAAATTTGGACTTCTCGTTAATTTCTTGTATGGAGCCCTCTTATAATGTGGTGTTGATTTTTAGAAGAAAATTAGCTTCTCTCCCTAGTGTCATATCAACAAATTGAATCTGAGCAATGCCCCTACATTAGAGGAGTCCCTTATTTATTTAATTCTGTAGGAGACCCTTATTAGCCTAATCTCCAGATTACTTGGATCTGTCCAAATTGATAATCTCCCGGCTTGTTCAATATTGTCTTTGTTAACTCCTTCCTGATGCCATGTTTGTTTTCTAACTCTTTCCATGCTTTTAGCTAATACATTTCTTTGTTGAATAATACGTATTTTGTACTTCTCCATATTGATTTTTCTGTGAAGTGATTTTTTTTTTTTGGGAGCCAATGCCCCTATCAAGCCTTCTATGAAGGACATGAAAAGAAGTTAAAACAGAGGAATAGATAAGTTCTTCCATTTGAAGGTAAGGATTCAATGGTTCCAAGATAATTCTTCTGCAATTTTCTTGAGAAATATCATTGTCTCGAGTATGTGTAGGCCTTTAATGACCCCTTGCAAAAATCATTAAGTAGTTTTTGAGAGTCATATTAAATTGGCTTTCCTGCTGATGTTTTTGAGCATTTTAATGACCCCTTGTAAAAATCATTTAGTAGTTTTTGAAAGTCATATTAAATTGGCTTTCCTGCTGATGTTTTTGAGCATTTGATTTTCTTCCTAGAGTGAGAATGTCTCACGTGTGTCTTTCCTGACCTATTCTAGGTTAAGATGGAGCTCAAATCATTTGACATGCTTGTGAAACACAGTGGATAAGATAAACCAAAGTTTCAAGATCAAACAACAGAATACACTGTTCGTTTTATAGATTTAAAATTGGAAGAAAACAACCCCAGCAAAAAGATTCAAATCTCAAATTGGAGTCATACTACCATTTTATGCTTGGAAAACATAATCATATAAGGAAATTAAAACCTGCATTACCTTGACAATCCATGTACATTTCAATATTTGAAAGATCTTATTGATGACATGCCAAATCAGATCATTCAAGAGTCCAAATCCAGTACCTGGAACACAATATCCTTGATGTTCAAACCTCTATCAGTAGGTTCTTTGGAAAATAAAGAGCCTGTACTAAATAAAAACTGACAACCTGACAGTGTTGTCTTTTATTGATCTGGGATTATCGTTTTGAACAGGAAGCCTTCCAACACTATATTTTGGCCTAGGTAACATGAATCTCGCTAGATGAACACTAGCATTTGTCTGGGGTGGGAGCATCTGTTTCAAAACACCAAGGCAAAGTTTTGACTAAAAGTTTAGTAGATTGTCCTTATAATAAAGTAAAAAATTTAGAGAGAAGCTTAAGTTTTTGTGCTTTGTTCTGTCATGGTTTTAACGCTAATAGTGTATTGCTGCTTAATATTTGACAAGAAACTCAATGCTTGCTTAGTGAACCAGGTAAGTATTATGTTTCAAGTATTTTTATTAAAATAGTGTTGTTGAAAATGCCAGAGTCTGTGGTGTCTGCAAAGAGTCAGAGATGAACTATGTGAGTTTCTGTTACTCTGGAGTTCCTTATAACGGCAATATTTTTATGTGTACCAGCACCTGGTATAAGTGCTTCTCCATCTGAGGACAATTTATGGTAATGTATTATGTTTCAAGCATTTTTATTAAAATAGTGTTGTTGAAAATGCCATAGGGTCTGTGGTGTCTGCAAAGAGCCAGAGATGAACTATGTGAGTTTCTGTCACTCTGGAGTTCCTTATAACTGTGTGCCAGCACCTGGTATAAGTGCTTCTCCATCTGAGAACAATTTACGGTATTTTAATGTGTTGATTCTTGGTCCATCTTAGTCTCCAGATGAAGATATTTCTCCTTATTCTTCCCAGTACATTTGATTCAACTAGTAAAACTCTGTTACTCTTCAAATGAACATTTCTCCTTGTGCTCTTGATTTTCTCTTTGAATGTAGCTTTATTGAAACCATTTCATTTAAGAACACTGTAATGAAGAGATTTCTGCTGGTGCACTGAATTTTGACTCTGTTTGGATACCGTGTTAACATCTTAAATTCAGTGTTTATGATGATTTCCAAAGTTTTCATCGTATTAACAGTTTGTTAATTGGATTTAAACTAGCAAGGAATCAGAAATGGGCCACTAGTTACAATAATTTTTTTTGTCATTTCTATGCTGCATATTCTTATGAACCAAATACGATACATATTGACAACCATTGTCAACTTTGTTTCCTGTTGTTGAGCCTGTCCATGAGATGAAACTGCTTTCGGTGTGTACAACACTGTAAAATTAACAGGGTAGGTTGACGGTTACCTGAGGGGGAACCTTGGGCATGGCAGAGATAAACCTGGGGATATCTGTCAGTGAAGTAGCAGGCATTAACCAGGGTTTAGCTACAACTATGTTGTGAGCAAGAGGTGCAACATAAGGGAAAATGCTCCTTACACTGCCTTACCTGTGCTAGCCTAACCAAGCTGGCCGTTCTCCTTTGATAGTTTCAGCAAATTTTTACCTGCTCCAGAAAAAAAACAATCGCATCGATACTAAACAGAATAACCACCTCAAACAGGTACCATGCTTCTCGCTCATGGCTGCACCCAACAAAGAATGTATTAGCTCTGCTCGAGGAAGTAGGCGGTGATCCTTCTGGAATTTCATTTGGGACAAGATATGTTGACGCTGTCTGCACCCATGTGTCTCAAACTCTCATTGACATTGCCAGAGCTTCGTCTCCAATGTTCTTCTGGGCAACACATATCAATGATCATCCATAAGATCTGCAAGCTTGGGAAATCTAAGTGGGTCGTGCAGAAATTTCATGAAGGGCTCTTGCCATGCAGTGAATTCAACTTCAATTGTAGAAAATGTATGTAATTTTTTAATGCGCGATCATTTTGATTGAGGG
The DNA here is from genome assembly GCA_034641835.2 of Pinus albicaulis. NCBI lineage: Eukaryota > Viridiplantae > Streptophyta > Pinopsida > Pinales > Pinaceae > Pinus > Pinus albicaulis. The sequence continues at coordinate 639,673,563 of CM076580.1, forward strand.
AGATAACTGAAGGTCTACTAACATAATTATTTTTTGTGCAGGCATGCCTCTTGGGAAGGAGACATGTTCCATCTCTGTTTCCAAAGATTTGTTTGGAATCTCATGTGCTGACAATATCAAGTCTTTGGCAGCTGAGGGAGTATGCAAATATCGATCCAACGCCGCTGCTAGGCAAATTGTTAAATAAATATGTAAAAAAATTGCGCCTCTCTCCATCAAATAGTTTTATTTATGGAAGCCTGCAAAAATAATCAATGACAAAGTTGAAGACATAAAAGTGTATACACAAAGCTTATATTTAGCTGTGTCTATTCAACTAATTAAAAATTGGTCAGGTAATCTAGTCCAATGTTAATTAGCCTTTGAGGGATCATTACTATTTTATCTCTAAAAATGGGACAATGAAATTTATGAAAATGATGAATATAAACATTATAATGTTTCAGGGTGAATTTTCTGAAAACTGTCTATTTATAATTGAAAGCTAGTTACTAAATATTTGTGAAGATGATGTTCTAATTCTTTATCCAATATCTATAATTATTAAGAACCATCTATTCACAACACATTTGTTTTGTTTCTTGACCAACTCCTTTCAAGAAAATGATATGTCTTGAATAGATATATAATATTCCTTTTCATGATGTGTTTGGAATAGATACATAATATTCCTTCTCTTCCACTCCCTGGGAAGAATCCCTTGGGAGGCATCATTGAAATATATTCATGGGATGTTCTCTTTTATTGCATTTTCTTAAAGATTATGGTCTTTACTTGAACATGGATAATCATTTAAATTTTTTTAGTACTTGGACTCCACATTTTAGGCGTAATGCCCTTTCTCCCTCAAGCAATTTCACGGTCACGATAATCAAACTCGCAAAAGTTGCAGCAACTAAAAGTAAGGTGGCAGCGAGAGTTTGGTTACTTGAGTTGAATATAAAGCAGTGTTGATAAAATTATGTGGCTTTAAGTTAAAGTATGGGTTTTATTGTTTAGCGATACCCTACATGATTCATCATAACTGTGGAAGTAAGTTTTTTAAATAGTTCCATGTCATCCTTTATATTATGTGTCTCATGTGCACATGTTTATTTTAACTCCAAGTTGATAGATATAAACCTCATTTGCATGCGGAAATTTTGAAGTTGAAAGTTGTACTTTTTATTATAACAATGTAATAATTTAAAATAAGACAATTTTTTTGAAAAATCTATGGATTTGATATAAAAATATGAATACTTTATAGTTAACATTTGGGGTGTCTTCGAAATTACTAAAAACTTTGAAATATGCTCAAACAATTAATTTTTTTTTCTTACCATATTAAAACAAGAGCCACATATGCAAAAGCAGTGACATTGCCACCATGCGGATATTCTTATGATTGCATTTTTGAAGGTGGGTCTCCTGACCATGAAGGTATGACTTTTCATTTGTATAGTTGAGTAATTTTCTTTACTTGTCATTTAATATCCCAAAGGAAATAACTGTAAGAATAAACAGAAATGCACTAACACAGATATAAACTGAACCAGATCACTGAATCATGACACATGTAACACCAAAATCTGAGCCATTTTATTAATCAGAAAGTACATAGAGAGGAGTACAATAAATCAGAGTAAGTGCACCTATCCTTGCCCTAGGCAAGTGGAGACCCTCTCAACAGAAAAGTGGCTGCCCCAAGGACAGCGTCCTGGCTGCTCTGCAACTGAAGATGAACTGCGCTGGGGCTGAAGACTGCAAACCCTCTCAAATGGAAAAACGCTCGTTCTCGCCAAATGACAACAAGCAGAAACGACAAAGCACTCGGCCTTCAACTCTCCGTGGCGATGAAGTCGCCAGATCCGGAAAACGCCCGTTAAGCACTCTCACAATGATCCGCTCTCGGGATCCGCGCCCCACCTCGATGGATTCGAAGCTCATCACAAATCGCGTCCTCCCTTTCCCCGATCCGCGCCCTCCAAACCCAATCGTCGCCAAACCCTCGTATCTATGCTAGATCCGGGAACTATCTCTCGCATCTACACCCCCTAGGGCTAGATCTCGGTGTTTCTTCGCATCTCGGACCATCCACAATATCTCCCAAGTATCCGCTGCTCCTCAAGCTGGATCTACTGCAAAACCCTCAGATCTGCAACATACAAGGCTAGATCGCTCCAGACAGATGGCACGCTACGGGATCTGGAAAGCGACTGTTCGCCTCCTCACAATGATATGTTCCTCGAGATCATGTCCCCAATATGGATACGAAGCCTCCTATCCTGACTGCGTCCTCCAGCTGCGTTGGTCTGCTCCAAAACCCAATACGCTGCCCAACCTCGGATCTATCTTTAGATACGGAACTATCTCTCGGATCTCGGCCTCTAGGAGGCTAGATACGCGTGTTCCTCGGATACGGGTAGATCTATAAATTACTCCTCGGATGTTGTCACTCTGCGTGGATCTACTGCAAAACCCTCAGATCTGCAACATACAAGGCTAGATCTGTAACATACAGGACTAGATCTGCAAGATCTATCCTTCACAAAGCTGGATCTGACAAGGAACCTTCAGATCTGCAACCCCCACCTCCAAGAATGGACAGCGTCCTCACTCTAGGCTTGATCAGCGTCCTTCTGCCCCTCAAACAGCGTTTTCTCTGCCAGTCTGGAACTGCGTTCTCCTTGGACAGCGTTCTACCTCTCCTGCAAGGAACAGCGTCCTCTCTTCAGATGAGACAGCGTCCTTCTCCTCTAAGAATCAGCGTCCTCCCTTCTCTTGCTCTGCGCAGCCACAAGAGGGCTTCCTCCTCCTCAGATATGCTTCAGAACTGCTGCTGCTTTGCTACTGAAAAACCTTGCTAGGGCGGGCACTCGAAGTCCCCAGAAGCTAAGGGTGAAACCAGAAAAACCTTACCAGGGCAGGCACTCGAAGTCCCCCGAGGCTAAGGGTGAGATCTCCGACCGGAGACACTCGTGCACTAAGCAGTGCTGCAGACCGACTAAACAACCGGCGTGCTGAAGCAGACAGAGTCTAGCTATCAATAAGAATATCAAATCATGGATGATCAAATGAGGTGAGAGCCTCTCCTTTTATAGCACCAATCTCCCTCCAAACTCACTCACCCTGGATCTGCGCAGTTTACCTTGGGTTAACTTTATGTCTCCTCCATCACCCACGTGGACCCCAAAGGCCCCCTCTCTAAGTTACAACGTCAAGCTACTAGGAAAAAGAACACTTTATTATAAAGTGAGGTGGCTAAAGTGAGGTGACCCCTCTTATTTCTCACTTTATTTATTATTCCTATCTAAAGCAGCAAAATAACACAAAAATGCAATATTCCAATTAGCAAAGCTAGTTAGAATATGCAGTGGATTCTCCTATATCCCAATGCCACCTATGCCTTGGGACCTGTGGGTTATGGTACCATTTGAGCCCTCCATCACTGCTCGTGCCAAAGGGCCCAAGCTTCAATATGCCCTTGGCTGCAAGTATCCTCTTAGGAATCAACCCATCGATAAAGTTCTAGCTCATAACTTCTTGCCAATCCATGCCTTGGGAATGATGAATACCTGCAAATCTACTATGTTGATGTTGCTTGATGCTCAACTTATGTTGCTCTACTCAGTGACCCAACATGATGCATTTGGAGAACTCTTCCATGCTCTTCCCAATGTATAAAGGTGGGTTGTTGGTGTTGCAAGCTTTATCTATGTATTCCTATATAGGGCTGCTCTGGAACTCTCAATTGTACTCCTTGCTGCCTTGTGAGGAACTTGAGTTGTTCCTCAACACTAGACAATTTGGTCATTGATTCCGCACATACCCCTATGAGCTCCTCAAATTTTCTGTTATCCTATAAGACAGTGTCAGACTGTCCAGACTGTCTACTTCAACAACATAAAATCTGTCTTGAAATGCATGATCATTTCCCGAAAGTCTTCTACTCGAAATTCTAGTGCCCTATTGAATGTCTCTGTATTTTCCTGCATCGAATGCTCGACGACCACTGCTTCAACTCGAACCTTTGACTGTTCCTCCAAAAATGACTCATCCTAAATACTATATATGTCATGCTAGCCTGCATGATCATGCTCATCATATCAGTTTATTACTATTGGCTCCTCATTTGATTCTCGTTGAGTGTTTTCTTCTTGGCCCTCTCTGCATGTGAGGATAAGTTGTCCATCCTCTCTGATTTTCAAACATGGATATATTGGTGGAATATTGTTTATATCTGATTGCGCATACTCTTTACGGATGTCCTCTAGCATATCTATAGATTCAACTAAAACATCATCAGGAGGAATTACCTCCTTCCTTTCGCCATGTACTTTTTCAAGCTGACTGATTAGCTTGTTCTGCAAGTTTCTCTGAAGAGCATGGTGTTGTTGTTCACCATTTGTACTTGACTGCTCATATCCTTCATAATCCCTCTCTTGAAAACTAGTGAACCCAACTATGGATGAATCCCCATGATGTGAAGAAGTCTCTAATTTTTCTGCCCTTGTGGCCTCCTTATCATCTGGACATGAATGGTCAAGTGCCCAAACTCCCTTGTATACAAAGCATAAGCCTTTCCTCCTTATTCCATTCTTGATGTCTCCACAAATATTTGTTAGTTCCTCCTTGGTTAACTTCTTTCTAAGTAGTTTGATTCTCTGTTTGATCAACCCCTCAGCTAGTTCTTAAGCATCAGGTGATACAATTAGCTCCTTCCTCCAAATGGCCAACAATTTGGATCTCAATTGTTTGCAGATGGCCCTATCTTCTCCTTAGATCAAAGACATCATATTTTGCATGTCTGTTTTGATGAAGTTTGGATGAGATGTTGTAATTTCGATGCATAGGTATTGGAGCATTTGAAGAATTAAGTCATCACACTCTAGATCCAACTATAAAATTCCAAACAATGAAAATTTTGATAGATCTAGAACATATTAGTGTTCTGATTTAAAACTACTTTTCATCAAAAACAAGAACACAAACATATCTAGAAATGCAGCCTTTTCTTTATATTATTAACTGAAAACAAAGATACATGCCCACACCAAAAATATCTGAGCCTTTGTAGTGGCATGCTCGGTTGCTCATTAAAATAGAAACCCAATACTGAAGCACAATCGTGGACCCTGGATGGATCCACCATACAAAATTCACCACGAGGTTTTCATCTCGGGATCAATGCTAGAACTGGCAATGCCAAGTTCTCAACCAAAACACAATAAGATAGATAAACCGAAATGATTCTAAGTGGCTAGCTTCTTACCTTTTTATAGGTTTGATGGACTTTCTAGAGACCTTATTTTATTATTTTTCTCGAAAATCGGCAACAAATACCATGGGCCGATACCATGGGAAAATACCATGGTAAGTACCATGGAACGATTCCGTCCAATTTGACCAGATCAAGAAAGCGAATATTACAAATCATCCCGCCCAAAGATTGCTTGTTCTCAAGCGATCCACTTCTACCCACAACAGAAGCATTTGTACATTGATACCAGGATCCCATACAACCTGATGTATTGTTCCATCCCTCCATGTTGAATGGTCCTGAATGGATCCTTCGATACCTGGATCCCAAACAATCCTCTGACCAATCCTTCCCTCAATAGTTTTACCTAGATCCCAAACAATCCTTTGGCCAATCCTTCCCCCAATGGATTCTCCTGGATGCCAATGCCGCCTAAATCCTAGGACCTGTGGGTTATTGTACCATTTCAACCCTCCATCGCTGCCCTCACCAAATGGCCCAAGCTGTAATTTTCTCTTGGCTATGGGTATCCTCCAAAGAATCAATCCATTAATGGAATACCAACTCATAATCTCTCGCCAATCCATACTTGGGAAAGAATGAATATATGCAAATCTACTATGTTGATGTTGTTCAATGCTTGATTCATGCTGCTCTACTTGGTTTCCCAACATGATGTATTTGAGGAACTCTGCCCTGCTCTTCTCAATGTATAAAAGTGGGTTGTTGGTGTTGCAAGCCTTATCTATGTATTCCTGTAGAGCGCTGCTATGGAACTCCCAATTGTACTCCTCATGCGGCCTTGTGAGGGACTTGAGTTGTTCCTCAATACTAGACAGCTTGGTCGATGATTTGGCACATTTCCCTATGAGTTCCTCAAATTTTCTGTTCTCCTGTAAGACAGTGTCTCGGGTTGTCTAGATTCTTTGCTTCAACAACATAAGATCTGTATTGAAATGCATGATACTCTCTCGAAAGTCTTTCACTAGCAATTCTAGTGCACTGCAGAATGTCTCTATTTTTTATTGCATTGGATGCCCCACAACCACTACTTCAACATGAACCTTTGATTGGCCCCTTAGAAATGACTCATCGTGCATACTATATTTTTCATGCTACCCTGCATGATCATGCTCATCATATCGATTTATTACGGTTGGATCCTCATTTGATTCTACTTGAGTGTATTCTTCTTAGACCTCTTTACATGTGAGGATAAGTTGTCCATCCTCTTTGGTTGTCCAACATGGATGTACTGGTGGACTGTTGTTTATACCTGATTGCCCATACTCTTTATGGATCTCCTCTGGTGTATTTATAGACTCAGCTACCACATCATCAAGGGGAATTACCTCCTTCATTTCGTCATGTACTTTGTCAAGTTGACTGATCAACTTGTCTTGCAAGTTTCTTTGAAGAGCATGGTGTTGCTGCTCACCATTGGTACTTGACTGCTCAGATCCTTCATAGGCCCTCTCCTGAAAACCGGTGAGTCCATCTATGGATGAATTCACATGATATAAAGAGGTCTCTAATTTTTCCATCCTTGTCGCCTCCTTAACATCTGGACATGAATCGTCCAGTGCCCAAACTCCCTTGCATACAAAGCATAAGCCTTTCCTCGTTAGTTCATTCTTGCTGTCTCCGCAAATCTTTGTTAGTTCCTCCTTGGTTAAGTTCTTTCTAAATAGTTTGATGCTCTATTTGATCAACCCCTCAGCTAGTTCATAAGCAGCAGGTAATACAATTAGCTCCTTCCTCCAAATGGCCAACAATTTGGATCTCAATTGTTTGCAGATGGCCCTATCTTCTCCTAAGATTGGAGACATGATCTTTTGCATATCTGTTTTGATGAAGTTTGGATGAGACGCTGTAATTCCGGTGCAGAAGTATTGGAGCATTTGAAGGATTAAATCTTCACACTCTAGATCCAGCATAAGCATACCAAATCTGAATTTCGCCATGTGTTCCAAAATTGTGCGCTTCTGGAAAAAAGTAAGAACGATGGTGTTGTCCAACCCTTGGAGTGCTTCTACCATTACTCGAAAATTCATCCTCATAATGTCATCATTGTAGGCTAGTAGCAGTGTTGTTAAGGCTACGATTTTACTGAGACAAGAGGTGGCTGTGAGTCTAACCCTTTCAGAAGAATGTTCCAATAATCTAGGTTGTATCAAAGAAAGCATGGATGGCTTCAAGGCCCAACTTGACCCTTTCCATTTTGATTACTCTATCAAGCTTAGAGTCATATCTAATGTGTCTAGTTGTAGGAGAACATCTTTTGACTTTGTACCCTGCAATTTGGATCCAAGATCAGAGAGACACTTACTTTTTACATCTTCCTTCCGGGTATCTTTTGACTGTTGAAGGATAACATGGACCTTTCAAGAGAAGGTTCTGTTGTTATGCTCTTGCTTCTGATTTGTATGTTGTTGCCATCTTTGATCCACAGAAGTATTGTAGCCTAGAGAATCGACTGATATATCATTATGTTGATTCTTGTGGTGTTTCCAAAAATAAAATGACGACGTTATGACTTGGCATCAATGGATCTCAATACTTAGCCAATGAGAAACCTAGGAATGATCTGTATTTAGCAATTAACTTTCCAACCTTTCAACAATGACCATATTTGCAAGAAAGATATGAGTCTTCCATACACATGAATAAATATCATGGGTACATTTATTCATAAGAGGCTATATACAAGCTATAACGTTGGATTAGCTTCTTCCAGGGCTGCTCATCAACGTTGCAATAACATAATTGTGGTTTTGCTATTATTAAATAATACTTCCATGATAATACTCTTTATGAATCCCAGAGACTTTCTACTCCCCCTCAAAGTGAGAGGATGGCACCCTAGGCCCCAATTTATTTTGTACAATGAGAAATGGGCCTCCAACTCCACGTTCCTGTATGATCAACTCTGTGTGGGATATACGGTGTTTCGATAGCCTACTTATGCCAATAAGTGGTCCGTCTTACCTGGAAATGTGACTGATCTCTCCCGATCCACTAAACACGCAATTGGCTCGGTTCAAAAATGTGTTTTGTGTCCTTACAAGGGATCTACTTGGCTAGTGTTATGGCAGATCTAGCAGGGGCGATGGGAAATAATTAAATTTCTGTTCAACCCGTGCCTCTGGTGCTTAACAACCTCACAAACTTCCTTGACTCATACTCTGGTTATGTAGCCTCTACATAGGCAAACGTCATCCAATTCTCTTCTACGTGTAGGTCGACTGGTGTGACACCCGTCCCTTCCACTGTTCAGGTTCCTCACAGACTACGGGCTTCGATCACCACGCTATTTCTCAGTGGCCGCACTTACTTTGGCCTGGCATGTCAGATCATGACCCCTCCTCGCCTAGTAAACCGTTGCAATGTCAGCCCATCTACTCCAAATATTGGCCTTGCCTGTTTAGTGAGATGACATTGCTCTGTTCCAACTTTGACACTATGGTGACACGGTGAATAGATCTACGCCCTTCGAGTATTGCGCAAATTCCACAGGCAGATACATATCTATGCCCTCCGGTGTTGTGCAAATGCCATAGGAAGATCGCTCCTCTGTCCTGCCTAATAACTTGCGATCCACATTCCTGGTGGCACTATAGTGAGCTAACATTGGCCTTACCCAATGATGGTCGATATTTCCCCTCTATGTTGTTGTAGTCAATGGGAGATAGCCTGATCTCCTATCAAATAATGTGACTCAATTTCCCTTCAGAACACGTTGCTCTGGCTTGAAAAGGGGAGGCCGCGATAGGAGATCATCACCTCTGTGTGTGAGATCTCAATTATATTCAACCCTTAATCAAAACAATACCCCAATCGAGCACAAACAAGGTTTCACGCTTCCTTTTTCTATTCTCATGTACCAATACTGAAAAATCCTCAATCGAAAACTAGCGTGAGCTCTCAGAAGATTCAAATTCTATTGGTGTCATCACATCAAATTAACTCCACAGCTAAACAATCCTGGCAGAATTATTCAAAATTCTTAAGTCATTTGTGGTGATAGAGTTTGCACATATCTTGTAGAAGCTAGATCTTTGGTAGCTACACGGAGCTCATCCACGAACTTCACTTCATAGATATAAGGGCTAAAATTTTGTTGAATATTTAGATCTGGTCGTCTTAAACATGAATGGACCGATATGGTAAAGCAGACCCCAATCCAATCTGAAATTTTTTTTAATAAATAATTTGGCAAAGGTAATGTTTGCCCTTCTTCTGCAACTCAGAAAAATTCTCTTTCAATCAACAAAATAAAATAAAACCAACTAGGGTGATGTCGAATACCACCGAAGATGGAGATGCCAGCTAGAGTGAGAATAAATGTCACTGAAGTTCCTTGCATGAAACCCTCAGGCTGGCAGGATGCATAGCTCTGATACCACTGTAAAATTCCAAGCAGTGAAAATTTCGATAGATCTAGAACATGTTAGTGTTCTGATTTAAAACTAATTTTCATCAAAAACAAGAAAAAAAACATATCTAGAAATGTAGCCCTTTTATTTATATTATTAACTGAAAACAAAGATACATGCCCACACCAAAAATATCTGAGCCTTTGCAGTGGCATGCTCAGCTGCTCATTAAAACAGAAAACCAATAATAATTCACTCTACCAAAGATAATAACTCAACTCCTACCACCTTCACAAAATGTAGAAGTTGGCCCCTTTAAAGATATTTAAAGGCCAAGTAGAATAAATGTTTGGCTTTAGTTCTCGTCCTTTTTAAAGAATAAACAATTTGGATTTGAATAAATAATATTTTCCCTCCTTAATAAAATGATATTTATTTTGCAAAAATGGTTGTCTCAGAGAATACCCTCCAGGAAAATCAACTCCAGACAGTTCAATAATAATGAGGTAATTAGGGTGGCTATAGAAATCTATCGAAATTGTTGGGATTCTAGCTAGGGTGAACTCACCGAAAACTAATTTCTCTTGAAACCCTGAATCTTCCTTGTAGTTGATCTAACTAAATATGAAAATGCATCAATGTTTATATTAATAACTGAAGAAAAATAGTACATGTGCATACAAAGTATCAAAGCCCTTGAAATGGCATGCACGACTGCTCATCAAATGAGAACAATAAAGACTGAAGCACAATTTTGGACCTTGGATGGATCCACCAGACAAATAACAAACTAGACCTGTTATCAAGAAAAACACAATAAGATAGATAAACCCAGATCATCCAAATGCCTAGCTTCTATCCCCTTTTAAAGGCTTGAATGAATTTTTAGAAATTTATTTTATTATTTTCCCTCAAGGTAAATACCATGGGCTAATACCATGGGAAATTACCATGGTAAATACCATGGAAATATTGGTAAATACCATGGGAAAATACCACTGTAAATACCATGGACATATTTCATCCATTTTGACGAGATCAAGAAAGGAAATATCACAAAATCATACTCCAAAATCCACTTAACTAGCAATTGCACCATCACCAAATGTTGCAAAGGAAACACCGTAAGATTCTTAAAGAGATCGAATAGTTGCTAAGAAAGATATGTGTAGTGAAATCGATGTTTATCCTATTTTGTGCATAACTTTCCATACAACTTTACACCATATCAATCACTATCAAATTTTTCAGATTCACAATTTGATGTCTACTCGACAAGAGATGATATTCATACCCTGAGACAAGACCTTGCAACAGAAGAGAAGATCGATATTGCTTTCAGGAGAAAACATGATCACTATGCTCTTTTGCATACAAAAAACTGGCACTGAGATACCACCCAACTTGAGATGCACAATCAACATATTAGAAAGGAAGTGTGAGTGACACTCGAGGTTTAAAATATATTGGATGTTGACACTGTAGATGTTGATAGAAAGCGCAGAGTGATGCCCCTTGGCCAGAGGGAAGAAGTAAGAATGATATATGTTTAAATTGAGATTGAGATTAAAATGGTATTGGTAATCCAAGACTCATGCAGAATGTCACAGAATCATCTTTTAATGCAGAATGATCTGACACTGTGGGAAGGGACTACAATGCATAGAGGTATGACATCATCTCATGGCACTCGATAATCATGACAGAAAACATAAAGTTCACAACATATAGAAATAAAACAAGAGGAGACTCCTTTACATGAGGAGCTAATCAATCCAAGTCTCATGCAGAATCGCTTTTTAATGCATATTAGCCATAGACGTTGTTAATACCCCGTTCAGTCAATAAAACATGTCAATTAATAGACCAGTGGCTATGACAAATCTCAATCCTTTACAACATTTAGTCAATAAAATATTTCAATTAACAAACCAACCATTACAAATCTCATTCCCTAACAACATTTAGTCAAAAAAACATGTCAGTTAACAAACCAGCCATGACAAACTCAAGTATGAATGGCTCTAACCATCATTTGTAAATATGCCATAATGTTTATATTGTGTGCTCAGTACACAACTCACTACAATGTTGTATAACCCCCCATGTGCACTACTATAATCTTGTGTTTTTCCTCTATTACACAAAAAATAATGCAGTCTGTTAGCTCATCACTCAGCCTCAGTGTACTTTGATATGCCTAATTTTACATGGGACGAGATATCTTGTTCAATCTCATAAATCCATTTCTTGTTGGGCACACAAGGCTTAAGAAAAATTATCTGCAATATTCCATTAAAATTCTTAAATTCCTTGGTATGGCACTACATGCATGTGACTACACTATTGTACAAATATTGTTCTCGGGAATGGATTTCCATGTCGTGAAATTTGTCTTAATGTGAAGAGACAAGGAGAAAATATGCTCATGATATAATGACAAACTTGACACATGTTTTAGAGCACCTGGGGTTGGATTCCGCAGAAATAGGTATTTTAGAACTACACACAGTTGGAGAAATGGTTGCAAATAGAGGTAACATAATGATAGAGCTACATAAAAATCTTACCACAAGAGGCGATGTAATGGGTAACGATCGAAATAGAATTGTTGATCACATAACCATAAATACAGAGATGCAACGGAAATAACATTTCATTTCATTAATATCAAAGAACTGAAATTTGCTTACAGACAAAATGGAAATAAACTAGCTAGGGCACTGGTAGCTATCTCTGAGAAGATATGTGGCAGCTACAGGCCTTTGAACTGTGTTACAATGAGGCTCGAGGGCCTATTTATTGTTTAGAAACAATGTAGAATCCGAAAACGTCCAGCTAGCAAGTGGGAAATTGGGCGCCAAAGCGGGCTTCTGGTTTGCATCAATCAGTGGGACAACTTCCGAGGCATGTTTTGTGTCAGAGTCTCAGTTTGTGCGCTCAATAGCTCGTTAGAAATATCTATCCGAGGACTACAACTTTCGGGACAAATTTGATCATCAAATTAGCTGGTAAAATGATACCCAAAAAACGTCGTTTAGGGCCTCAAAACGACTCTGGAAGTTGAGGACCCGAAAAAATGCTAAAAATAGTAAGTTTTGTTGCAACTTAAAAACTGAAAGAACTGGAGATGGGGGTTCAAATGGAATAGGTGGGTGGCCACCAATATCCACCTGGATCATTAAGCCCCCTAAACGACTCCGAGAGTGGAGGACCCAAAAACCTGCTAAAAATAGTAAGTTGTGCTGAATATGAAAAGCTGCAAGAATTGATGGTGCTGGTCCAAATGGAATAGGTGGGTGGCCACCGATATCCACCTGGATCAATTGTAGACCTAACAATGTATATGTGATAGAATCTATACAACACTCAAGGCTATGGGCAGTACCACAAATTCATGGATTTTATACTGTTATTGGACTCATGAAAATTTAATTTTCATGTGAATAATTTCTTCGTTGTCATTCAATTTCACCATTAATTTGAATTTTCCATCCTTTCATACAACTAGGTGGATTTTATTCCTTTTCTTGATTCAAACTCTCTTGAACATGGGGTCCCTTTGTTCATTGAAACTCTCCTCAATACTACTCAAACCCCTTTCTTAAATGTCAATTTCTATTTTTATAGGGGTAATTCATATGTAAAGGTACTTCTTTGTTAGTATACCTAGAAAAATCCACACATGGTTATCCAAATAAAACCAATTATTTAAAAAATCTAATCCCTGTGAGTATTTTTTATACATAATTGGCTTATAATAGATTTTTTCCTTTTTCTATGTTTGAGAGTGATACCAAAATGTTTGAATTGTGATGTGAGTGGTAGAAGGACTTAATTTGTAAACTTTTTGTTGATGTCATTAATTCCAAATGGAAGAAGGTTTCAAAGACGAAGGTAAGAAAAGGCCCAAAGTTCAAAATTGATCCCAATTTGGAAATTTGTAGAAAGTTTGGTTATGAAGGAATGAAGGATCCTCAATTCAAATATGCCTTCGCAAGCCCGCGACTATAGGCTTACATCCACTACCTTTCCTTGGCATGCCTACGGCTAAGGTTCAAAAGGGTAAAAAATCAGTTGCCCCTTAAGGTTCAGGGGTCTGGGAGGTTGGGTTACCTCCTAGAGATGTTTTTGATGTTGTGTAAGATGTGTTTGTCTTGTTTATGTTGGTTCCGCTTCCTTAAGGTCATCTAGGAGGTTGAATCTCATATTAGTAGCCTCTCGTCGCATGTTTACCCTGGTTGGCCGAGTACTTGGGTACATGTGGGAAGAGGGTGTTACAATTATAATCCCTCAAGGGAATGATATTATTTTTATTTTTTGTTCCAATTTTTTTTCATATTTTACATAGTTCATATTTTATTTTTATGTATGATGTGTAGGGTTATGTGTACTGCTTAATGTATTTTTGATAGAATATATAAAAAACTCAAGGCTATGGGAAGAACCACAAATTCATGGGCTTTGATATTGTTATTATACTCATGAGAATTTATTTTTAATTGTTAATAATTTCTTCTTCGCCATTCAATTTCACCATTCATTTGAATTGTCCATCCTTTCATAAAACTTAGGTGGCTTTTATTCCTTTTCTTGATTCAAACTCTCTCTTGAACATGGTGTCCCTTTGTTCATTGAAACTCTCCTCAATACTACTCAAACCCCTTTCTTAAATATCAATTTCTATTTTTATAGGGGTAATTCATATGTAAAGGTACTTCTTTGTTAATATGCCTAGAAAAATGCACATAGTTATCCAAATAAAATCAATTATTTAAACAATCTAATTCATGTGAATATTTTGGATACATAATTGGCTTTGGATACACAATTGGCTTATAATAGATTTTTTCCATGCATGTACTTGAGGTATTAATATACGAGGATCTCTAAATATTTTTTTAAAAACAATTTTATTTTTTCATAGTTTATTTCACCATTAATCCTCTTATCATAGCATCAAACTTACAAATAAAATTACTATAAAAAATTCATACCTACAAATAAAATTATTATAAAAAAATGTTAAAGGATCAAATTTGTTACTTAAGTGATGGTTTTTTTTGGTTTGGGTGGACTACATATCATCATGTCCAATAATCACCTTGGTAGAGGTAGTGCATTGAACCTGTGACTTCACATCAAAGATTGCCTTAACCGATTTGTTGAACACATGACTTCACATCAAGGAGTGCCTTAACGAATTTGTGTAATTTTTTTTTTTTTTTTTTAAATTTGGGTGGGACTACATCATCATGTCCAATAATCACCCTGATTGAAGTGAGGAATTGAACATGTGACTTGACATCAAAGACTCTCTTAACAAAGATTCATTGTCTATCCAAGATTTTGTAGAACATGTCATGGAGGCATCATAGTTTTCATCATTAAATGTGATATAACTTATGCAACTACTAACACATCATCCTCTTTGAATCCCTGAAGCATTGACCAATATTTACAACAACTATGAACATTATTTAAAATTATTTATGTTAATGAAATATTTAAATAACTAATTAAAAAAAGCTCTTGTAATTAAAAAATTATTATAATTGATTATATCTCTTCTAAATAATATAGAGGAAAGGGATTTATGTCAACAATAATTTTAATTGTTTGCTTGAGAAAATTCGGAAAAAAAGGAGAAGATTTTTTTAATATCATTAAATTATATATATATATGTATAATAATAATATCATGTCTTTTTTATTAATGACAACCATATATATATATCTTTATATATATATATATATATATGTATATATATATATGTATATATATATATATATAAGTGGGTAAGAGTGATTATTAAAAATTATGATTGAAAGTTATCTAAATATTTGACCTAATCATTGTTTATGTTAATAATTATCTGATTATTTTTTAAAATCCAAAAGCTATAGACGTGACACATCATTATTTTTGAAAGAAAAAAGCCATAAAACTGAGAAATAGTTAGCTTATTTAATTAATAAAAGCATTAAAAAAAATACTAAAATGCAAACTGGTGAATGTTAAAATGAATTGCGAACCTTCAAGCACCATGAGAGAAAATACAACTTCTTAAAATATGTGGGAAAAATAAGTAAATTTTCCATGCAAATATTACAAGAAAAGAAAAACAATCCAAAAGTTAACAGTTATGTCAAATTGTCAATATAGATTCAAGAGGTCGAACAAGGAAAACTAAGAAGACGGTTGACAAAGATATTAGTGTAATATCATGAGCAACCACTTACGGTAATTTATTGTTTATATTAGAGGACAACCGAATGCTCAGATAAATATCTACACTGCCTTGACCAAATTTAAACCTCGCTTAACTCAGGTTACTTATTCTGTGTATTTATAAATATCTACATTTCCATCGCCAAATTTAAACAAATAACGCAACAATCTGATTCTGAAATATTCATTAAATTTGCAATTTAAATACAAATAAATCAAATCTCCTAATTTAGGTTAGTGATCAATTGAAACCCAAATTCATTGACTTTCAAGGTTCAAAGTCTGATGCCAGAGTAAACAATCTTGAGGGTTCAGTTTCTTTCCTTTCCCCTGTATTTCCCAAATGAATTTTCACATTTTCATTACAATTTTCCTGGTTAATTCCATAGGGGTTATGTGCATGTTCATTTTGACCATCATCAACATTATTCGAAAGAGTCAGATCACTGATGCACTGGTTAGAAAATTAGTTCATTTTCGCTACATCCAAACCAATTTGGCCCCACTCCATTACTTTGTTGGACTTTTTCCCTTACGAATCCACCCTCTTTTTTGACAAATTCACCAAACTGGAAATTTCGGCTATTTTTCTTTAACCCATGGTTCAAAAAGTTACAACGCCTCTCACATCGAAGCACTGCTCTGCTATCAAGAAGTAAATTTCTAACTTTCTTGGAAATTTCATAGAATGAATGCAACAAGATAGATTCAATTTTATACATTATTTTTATTTCTTATATAGGAGAGTTAGTGCTAGAATTCGCTAACTGTACGATAACAGAGATTCCAATATTTAAATGGCCGGAGCCTTTTCATTTTTTTGACGGTCTCTGCAGCTAACAGTTCAAATGAACGTGTGTGCAGTGGAAGGCTGGCATAGCGTTTCTCAAGGGGACATTAATGCATCTTTCAACAGCACATTAACGCATCTCTCAACGGGCCAAATTGACTATCTGCAAAACTGGAACAGAGTGTAAGGTAAATTTATCCATTCCTTGTAAACACCGTTTGGAAATTCAAAGTGAGATTGTGCCTCTAAAACCTTATAACAGAACATTGAAATGCGCAAGGTTTTGGACAATGAATGCTAAAAAAAATCCATTTACACAGTTCTAAAAGATTATAATATGAAACTGTTTGCCCCATCTCTTCATTCCCTAAAACAAATATAGGGAACCTAGCTTTACAATAAAATTCATAATTCTCGCATACACCAAAGCAAAACAAAATAGCATGCTAATTTGCTGTACCGCCCCATCTCTTCATTCTCTAAAACAAATGCAGGGAACCTAGTTTTACAATAAAGCATAGCAATTCCTGGAGGCTTTTAGCTAAAACTCACATTCCCAGGAGACATAGTAGTCTACATGCGAAGAAAAGGCTGCGAGGTGTAAGGATTCTGGACACCACATATCTCCACAATGGTATGATATTGTCCACTTTGGGCCTAAGCCCTCATGGCCTTGCTTATGGGCTTTACCCCAAAAGGCCTCATACCAATGGAGATATTTGTCCATCCTTATATACCCATGATCCTCCCCACTTCTAGTCAATGTGGGACTTTGGTCGTATACCCAACAATCCTCCCCTCGAACAAAGGACCATCGAACCTCCCCTCAAACGATTATCCATCCGTCCACTCTCTACCAACCAGGATTCTCCGCTCCAATGCATTGGAAGCACACGCCTTACATGGAGCACCACCTGCCTCGAGAGCCTGCTCTATCCCAGGTCAACTCCTCTTCACCGTGTTGGGACCAGGACACGTCCATGAAGAATCCGGAGCATACCGCCTGTCTAACCGAGCTCATCCATGGATCCCATCGTGATATTACCGGGGCCCACCACCTTCGTTCGGCATTTGAGGATTCATCCACTTCGCTAACTTCGGGGCATGGCTCTGATACCACTTGTAAGGATTCTGGACACCACATATCTCCACAATGGTATGATATTGTCCACTTTGGGCCTAAGCCCTCATGGCTTTGCTTATGGGCTTTACCCCAAAAGGCCTCATACCAATGGAGATATTTGTCCATCCTTATATACCCATGATCCTCTCCACTTCTAGTCAATGTGGGACTTTGGTCGTATACCCAATTTCACTTAGCGGAGTTTTGGTGATTTGTGGTCTCAGCCCCAGTCAATTTAAGGAGGGGGTGTTGGGTATATGTTTCGGGGTAAAGTCAATGTGTGCAGGTAAGCAGTCCAGTGGTTTTCAAGACTTATAGTTTGTACCATGGTTTTGACCCACGGTATTGCATGTAATGAAGCCTATAAAAGGCTGGGAAGACTTCATTGTAAGGTAGGCCTGGAGGTGAGCGGTGAAGGCTCACTTGGTCGGATTGGCCAGGGTTTTGGCCAATGCTAATGAAATTTCATTAGGATGGGTTTTCCCCGGAGTTTGGGGTTTTTCCCGGTTAAACATTTGTGTTTATGTTAATGATTTGTTGCTGACCTTTTATGTTTATGTCTCTGGATATATTCTTTATTGTTTCTGCTGTGCATAACTCTAACAATTGGTATCGGAGCGCATGGTTCATATTTTGGCTTCAGATGGAAAGGGTTTGTATTGGCATGATGGAAAGAGAATGGCGCAGAGCATCATTGGATGAAGATGCTGGATATTGTGCGAAATTTGTTTAGATCTGACAGATCTGATGTTGAAGAATCTAGATCTGTTGTGTAGCAGACATATTGCTGTGATCCCGTTCGAAGTTGTATTTTTTTTTTTTTCAGTGCCACAAACTAGATCTGGTGTGGATCTATCTCCAAGAAACTCATGCAGAGAGGAAGATTTATTAGTCGGTATCTTGTTTAATTCATAACTCAGTGAATGGGAGATCGGATCTACGAAGTAGTCGACATGGCTCTTAAGGAGATCAATAAATTTTCTAAGAAGGCTCTCAGAACCACCGATGGGAAGAATCTGGATGTTTTGCGAAATTTATGTCAGATCATGATAGATCTGGTTGTGTAGATATTGGATCTATCAGATCTGATGTTTGAAGATCCAGATCTGCATGAGATGAAGGCAGATCTGCGTGACATTTGAATGGATGAAGAAGTTGCAGGAAGTAATATGTAAGGGTCGGTGTCTTGCAGAAGTGTTGCAGTTGACCAGAGAAGCTGCCCGTGATAACAGAAGTCCAGCCCGCGGTTGCGTTAGAAGGAAAAAAAAAAGGAGGAGAGCCCGCGGAAGTAGTTGAATCTGATGCCTCGGTTGTATCTCCTCCAGATCGGTGAAATGGAGGCGAGGCACAGGGTAATGCGGCATTGGAGTAGCACGAGTTAAGGGCTGACGGGATCAGCTACTCCTGTGAGTCGAAGAGTGTTGAAAAATTAGGTGATGTCAACATTTGACTGTGTATTTATTTCTAAAGAAGTTTTTCATTTGCCGCGTACATGTCTAGATTGATGTTGTAATCTCTTCCTTTGAGAACCACGTAGAGAGATATGGCAAGAGAACTTGTAACAGTCTTGGACAAACTTGAATGTCTGTTTTTTTGATGAATGAAGTTATATTCGGCTAATCATGACGCAGGAGTTTGGGGCAAATGCTGTTGATTTTTTTTTTTTTTTTTTTTTTTTGATGGGTTGGAGAGAAAAAGCGTAGGCACTGTAATGGTTGATGAGAACGTTGCATAAAGGTTTATGTGGAGCACCACAGGTAGGTAGATCGCTGTTCTTGTAATCATGTATGAATGTAGAGAATGGTCATACAAAGACCAGCAACAATGAAACAAAAAAAAAAATTATTATAATGGAGTTAATTTTTAACATGTAAATGGGCATACTGCTGTAAGACCTGGTATGGCATGCGTACCCCTGGGTAATCATTGGTAAAGTTTGGGTTAGACCTAGGTGATAGGGGGGATGTCAAGTTAACAATTACCCTGGGTAAAAATTTGAGGGGGGAAGAGCTAGAGTGAGCGGGGTTGTCTCACTTAGCAGGTTTGGCTGGATTTAGTCAAGAAGCCCCAAGTCAAGTTTAAGGGGGGAATTGTTAGGTAAACATGACTCGAGGTAGAGTCAATGTGAACTAGGGTAAACAGTGGTGGTTTTGGGGCACATGGTTTTGTGCACCCATAGTTTTTAGCCTATGGTATTGCATGTAATGGAGCCTATAAAAGGCTGGGAAGACTTCATTGTAAGGTAGGCCTGGAGGTGAGCGGTGAAGGCTCACTTGGCCGGATTGGCCAGGGTTTTGGCCAATGCTAATGAAATTTCATTAGGATGGGTTTTCCCCGGAGTTTGGGGTTTTTCCCAGTTAAACATTGTGTTTATGTTAATGATTTTTTGCTGGCATTTTATGCTTATTTCTCTGTGCAAATTCTTTATTGTTTCTGCTGTGATTAATTTCTAACACGAGAAGCGGGGATGATGATTATAAGGAAACTCTCAACTGCCTCCCAACTCTCGCAACTACCTCCAAGTGTTAATTGCCACAATTTGAATCTATGGATGATCATGATTCAATCGTCTAACAAAGGATCAAATGGTACAGATTATGACAGAAAGACAGCTAGGAAAGTTGTTTTCAAATAAATACGCCTTACGGCGTAATTATCAAATAAAATAAATATTCTAATTTATTTCTCCATTATTATAATTATTTAAGATAAATACTTTAATTTATTTATCCACTATTAATATTATTATTTCATAATTTTATTATGAAATTTCATTTAAATAATTTAGCTTATTTATCTCTATTGCTATTGTTTAATGAGTTGATTATTAAAATCAAATCCTAATGATGTGATTAATCCGAAAGTCCTTTTATCTATATAAAAATCAAATTTAATGAATAACATTTATATGAAATTCCAATTTTAAGTGATCTAGAAAATAAGGTCGGATTATAAAAATTCAATTTAACAAATAAAATTGATATGAAATTCCAATTCTACTAGATCTCAAAAATAAGGCATAGGTGGAATTTGATGATTAAATAACGAATTGCTTTTAAGTAATTTAGTTATAAAAAAAAACTACACATGTCATATATCAACTAGCACAATCACATTAATAAAGTGGTTGAAATACATTGTTTAGGGTCATTTTCCATCTTCCATGCATTTCTCAAAATCATTAAAAGATGGAAATTGATACCTATAAGCATATTTCATCCATTTATTAATATAGTTGTACTAATTTAATTATCAAATATATAAATTAGTCATTACATATTAAATAACTTTGAAGTGGTAATTACAAAACCCAAATTTCGGATATAACATTATAAAAAAAATTCAATCCAAAAAGTAGTGAACACGGCAAGATTCACTGGATGAAAGCACTTGTACTTTTCATCTAACTAGACATGATTTGGTATTTCTTGAGAAGAAGAAGAAGTTTAACATCCATGAGGCTAAAGATAGCCTATGGAACATATTGCTTCGCTATCTAGATCTTGTATTCGACCATTTTCCTGTGAAGTTTCACAATAAATGCTCTTAGCTTCTCAACAAACCCCTCGCTGAACACATTATCCCAAGAGCTAGATGCCAAAATATCTGCATAAATTTCCCTGTTGTCTTTGAAGGCCTCACATTCTAAAATGAAATGCTTTTATGTTTCCACTTTTCCGGAAGAGCAAAAAAAACATACTCTTTCCTCCCACACTTCTTTTGGCCTTTTCCAGTGCCTTTTTTCACAACAGAGTTTATGATAATTAGTCCTTAATTGATCAATAAGAATTTTGGCTCTCCAAGAAATATTGGCCCCTATGTACACTTTTTGTTGATGATTATCAGTGAGATTAAACTCTTCAATATAATACTTTTTCTTTCTCCCTGACTCCTTCTCCCAAGTACGTTTGTGGAACTTATCCATCACAAAATATTTTCTCTTTACTGTTTGTGGGACACATGATGCTCAAGCAAATGTCCCATTTTCTAAACCATCTGATATTTTTCTGCATCCAAGTCTTCTTTCATTTGCACAATATGTCATTAAACAAAACCTTAGGTCATTTTCCCTCTTCCATTTGCTCAATTTTTTTTAAATACCTTATGACCTGCACCATAGCAATTGCTTCAATAGCCTGATCAGTCCCTGTATCACTTAACAATATACCATAAGGAAATGCACTATTAATTTTGAATTTGTTTGTAATCAAATGCTTTTGAATTTTTTCAATTTGTTTCCACCACATGTTGGATGTACTACTGGCCCACAGTTCACAACAGTAGAGAATCACCAGAATCACTAAAAGCCCAAAAAGAGTTAGAGTGGTTTTCTAGTCCCATAAAGCTGCCTCTCTACACCTATTTTGAAAAGCATAAAATGCTTTCCAATCCCCCAAAGTTATTTTCTTTCTACATCCATCCCAACTTAGATTTATGTTGAAGCAAATTCTGAGGTATTTGTAATCCACAACTTATTCATGAAAGCTGATGGGAAATGCTCACGGGAAAGTAAGTGCTATTACAAACCAAGAACAGATTTAGCAATCAGAATAAGGTCATCTACGTACAAAAGAATCCTTATAACAAAATTTCCCAAAGGGATACTGTCACCCCCTTGCGAATATAGTCATTCTTCAAGCTTGTCGATTTATAAACGAAACAGGGTAGGAGACAACCAGGGAAACCTTGTTTGACCTCGATATCGCTTCTAAAACTTTAAAAAAATCTTGCTGATATTCTAATTTTGACTTTCACCTCTTCATACATCCTATGTATAACTGCTCTCAAATTCCCTAGAACCCCAAGTTACTCCATTTTGTGCCAAATCATATCCCTAGGAACCATGGCAAAGTCTTTTGCAAAATCAAGAAAGAAACAAAAGACTTCTTCCTTTTTCTCCCAAAATTTTTCCATGATGTGTCTTAAAGTTATACCATGATCAACCATGGAATGTTTAGGTATAAAACCTAATTTCCCTTTAGCACATTTATCTCTTTCTTCTACCCACTTGCTGATTTTATTTTCTAACATGCTTCCAAATAACTTTGCAAACAAGGGGTTTATCATTATGGTCCTATAATTTGAGGGTTATTGATGTCATCACTCTTGAAAAGAGGTATTTCTAGACTAGTTGTCCAATCTGTGGGGAACCCCTGTTGTATGATGTTATTGAAAATTTTTATAATGTGAGGTGCAAGAATTTTTAAGCCCCACTTCAGATACTCTGCTTGCAGTTCAGTTAAGTCTTTTGCCTTTCCAACACCCAACTTCTTGATACCCATCTCTACCGCTTCCATAGTGAAGAGTTTTGTATTAGTGTTGACCAAGGGATGAGGGTCAAACTTGGGATCTGGCTCATAAAGTTGTCTTTCATAGTCAAACCATTTATAAGTTGTAATATTGTTTTTAGTTTGCATCTTTCTCAGTTGGAGCTCCTTCCAAAATAATTCTGGGTTATTTTTCCCAAGGAAGATTAATTCTTCTCTCCTTGAAACCATGAAATCAACCTTTTTATTTCATAATATTTTCTTGTAAGCTTTGATCTTTATATTATCCTTGCTTGACTCTTTCCACATTCTCCTTGCCTTTTTGCATTTCTCATCAAACTAAGCATTAACCATAAAGAAATTTGTTTTAGACTGCTTAATTTTTTCTCTTTTGCACTCTTCAAGTTCACTTTGAATTAAATGTGTTAATTCATGACTATGAAGGTCATGAAATGGGATTTTATCCTTCTCGAAGAGCCTCTCTAACGCTATTTTGAAGGTATTACAATTTTCTGGAGTCAAAATAATTCTTCCTTTTGGAAGATTTTGTTGAACACACTGAGTTTTTGACCCTAACTGCTTCTTTCTGGTCGTCCAAGAGACACTTAAATAAATTGGATTGTGATATGATTTTAAGTCCCAAAGCTGATCTCTAATAAAAAAATTCCTCTATTTTCTCACACAAACTATGTGAGAAAATCACATAGACTACTACACTTGCCCCATTGTAAGTACTGCAAGTGAAATTACCAGACTTTTCCCATCTAGTATGTTAGGTCCCTATATTACTAGTGTAGTCCCTTATTGTTGTTAGTGTATCCCTCTTATTGTTATTGTTGTACCCCTGTAGTCCCCATAATTTTATTATTGTGCCCCATAAAAGCCCACTATTGTTATTGTTGTGCCCTTACATTATTATTGTTAGGTCGTCTAAGATTATATTGTGACCCCATGGACTCCTATATATAGAAAGGAGGTTTTTTCATTTGTATCATACAATAATTTTTCATTATGTAATGTAAATGAGGTTTCCCCCTTGAAGAGGTTGATCTAAGTTGTTGATCTCTCTTTTCTTCTATTTTGTGAACTGGTTTCATAACATTTGGTATTAGATCTTTAGATTCTAGGGTTTCGCTGATACAAATAGGTCATCGTGGAATTTTCACTATAAGTTTTATTCTACGAAGTTTCAAATAATAAAAGAAAAAAAACATTTGAGTCGAAATCTTGAGGAACATCGTGTAAAAATTTCAGATCTTGGTTCGCTATATTTTCTGAGATATGATCTGAGGAAGTTAGGGTTTTTGTAGACTCCCAAATTTCATCTCAAAGAGGTGACCTTGGGAAAATCATGATAACTGTCTCTCTGAGCATCATATTCAAATTATGTAAAAAGTGGTCGAAAGTGCATGGATTGTAGTTTCTTTTGTATCAATTTCATAACTGAAATATGAAACAATGACATGTGGCATGCTATACAAGTGGGATATTGGGCATAACTTTGTCTTGAAGAATCCAATTTAGGTCCGGCTTATGGCATTGGAAAGACGACGCAGAGCGCTACTACAGGTCCGATGTTAAAATATTGGGGATCCAAAATCACAATGATACAATAGGATCAATAGAGAGCTCCTCAAAAGCAAGAAAAATGCGTGTATCATTTTTTTTTCAATTGCATAATGTTTGTTTCAAAAATCAGTTTGAAGTGATTCCAAGGGCATATTGAAGCATAGATATTAGTGTTGAGTTATATAATGCCTCCCAAAAGGAATTACACACCCATTAAGCCCTCAGAAGGCTCTACTATGACACATGAAGAGGAAGAAGTGCAACATGATATATCAAAATTACGAGACCAAATGCAACAAATTTCGCTCTCGTAAAAAGTAACAAAAAATGAAATGGAAGCTAAGATGGATGGTTTGAAGAAAGACATGGAAGATAAGATAGATGGTTTGAAGAATGGCATGGAAGCTAATATGGATGACATGGAAGCTAATATCGATGAAAAAATGAAAGGCAACATGGAAGATATGAAGAATGATCTAAAAGCATACATGGAAGGTTTGAAGAAAGGTTTGACAAGGTTGCTACAAGAAATGATTCCTAATGGAAAAAAGGTAGTAGAGGAAACTCGTGATGAGAAAAAAATAAATTTTAACTGTGTTTTCATAGAATATAATGTTGGATTGAAGACCCATCATATTCCAAAGATCTATATGAGGAAGTTTGATGGCAAGGATCCAGTAACATGGATACTACAGATGGAGCAATATTTTGATCTCCATAATGTGCAAAACATACAAAAGATACATATTTCAACTTTATATTTATATTAAAATACATTTGTATGGTATCGATGGCTTTTCTCTCGTAAACAAATTGTGACTTGGTAAATTTTTATGAAGGAAATGATAGTACATTATGAGGATACAAAGAGCAAAACATTTTTTAGCCAATTGATAAATCTCAAACAAAAGGGTTCAATGGTGGAGCACATTGAGGACTTATAAAAATTGAATATAAGGTTAACCAATATTCCATAGGAACACAAGATTGATATCTTCATAGGGACTTTAAAGGATAACATCCATGATATAGATTTATGTAGGAACACAATAAAATATAGAAATAGACATAAACAAAGAGATGCAGTAGAAATAAAACTTCATTTCATTAAAGTCAAATGACTGAAATATGCTTACAGACATAATGGAAATAAACTAGCTAGGGCACTGGTAGCTTATCTCTGAGAAGAGATTTGGCGGATATAGGGCTCCGAACTGTGTTACAATGAGGCTTGGGGGCCTATTTATTATTGAGAAACAATGGATAACCCTAAACATCCAAAAATCTAATCGTAGGAGATGAAGCGACAAAACTATGGGCCCCATTTGGGTAAATTGGTACATCAATCTTCCCGGGGACGTAACTTTGGCATACAATCTCTGTTTGATGTGCACAATACCTTATTAGAAATATATATCCGAGGAATACAATTTTTTATGTGAGAAAATTTGAAGGAACTTCCATTTGTCTCTCGTCTTTTCAAAAAAAAATGTCGTTTAGGGCCTGAAAACGACTCCAAAAGTTTAGGACCCGAAAAACTGCTAAAAATAGTAAATTGTGCTACAATTAAGGAAAGTGAAAAATGAAAGAACTGATGGTGGGGGTCCAAATGGAATAGGTGGGTGGCCACCAATATCCACATGGATCATTCCTCCCCACTTAGGAAGAAATGGTCCGCATTGTGTTGAGTTCCTCCATGAGATGAGGCAAATTCTGTTGAACTTGGTATTGGATTTATCGAAAATGTCACGGACCTGCTGGAAGACGTGCTAGACGCGTTCAATAAATTTTGTTTCTTTATCAGCCTCTGATAGTACATGTGTGGATTTTTTCTGTGTGGTCGCATGAGGTATGGCAACATCAGACGACAACGCGCCTGGGGTCAGATCAATGGAGTGCTTAACCTGACAGTGTAGAGGAACCTCTGTGGGTGAGGAGAAAATGTCCTCGTGTTCCTCCATGAATTTCTCCATCTGCTATTGCCGTGTATGGGAGCCCTGTTTCAAGGTTGTGGCCCTAATATTCTTCTTTCCATGTGGGCAAATTGTAATGAAAATAAATTTCCTGGTTTGGGAAAAAATCTTACTGCGTTGTTTTGCAGTAGTAAAAGAGATGGCACGAGGTAGTACTACCTCCAATATCCTATACAATTTATTTACAAAAGTAATAACAATGAAACGAGGCTTAGACTCATACACAACATGTCGCTTCCATAAGTATGGTTGGCCCAATAATACATCAGGCACATCAAGAGGAGCAACATCACACAGTACCTCATCCGTGAATGGCTTGATGTTGTACGGAAGGTGGAACTACTAGTGATGCAGAGAGTAGGGGAATACGTTAAAAATTGGATGTAGTGAATATATGAGTGCTGCACAAAACAATGACTTGTGCACAAGAATAGACTTAACACAGTCTATATTGTTCTCTCAAGGAAATGAAACACCAATTTTCTTATCGCAATTATGAACCACTGTTTGTTTTTTTGCAAAAAAAACATATACAACATATACTGTGGATTTTTACGGTACTTCCATCCAGTCAGATGATAACCAATGAACTCCTTATATAAGGATTCAACACCAATATCAATTGAAATTCATTATAGCTCACAACTGCAGCAGATTTCTTGCGCTCTCCCAAATTGTTCTCATGTTACACAGGCTTCGCTCATGTGCGTCCACCATACCGTTCAACATCTCACGCGGACTCAGTTCTCACTTTCGCATTCAAACCTGCACCATTCAATTACCACTCCACGTTGACTCCAATGGAATTCACGTTCAGTCCCCAATCCCAACACTCGATTCCACGTCCAAGTCCAAAACAGTCCGCTTGCCACTTCACAATCTCAACACTCGGCCTTCACGTCCAAGTCAAAAAAATCTACTTGCCACTTCCCATGACAATCCAAGATTGAACTGGTAATGCGTGGATATTTTATATTGAAGCAGCTTCCATCCATGGTTTATTGGGGTCAACTTCTCTGATCGGAATTAGTTCCAATCGCACATCTGTTCCTGCAATTCAACAACACTCTTCCCCGGAATATATATGATGTATCATAGATTAAAATTAAAAAAAACATAGAACTGAGAGCGAGTACATGGAACGATTTCAGAACTATAGTAATAATGACTGTATCAAATTCTCATGGGCCGAATATTACATTTGTTGCCCCTTTTCTCTTGGCATTCTTCACACTGTCACTATCCCTCTCTACGATCTTGTTTTTTTCTCTCTTATTTCCCTATTATTTATACTTTAATGTGAAGTTGTTCTTCTTAAAATAGATTTCTTGTCAAACTACTCCAACAAACCAAGGCCTCCCTATTCCTAAGTTCTTATCCTTACTTGGCCCTATTTCCACGCATGGAAAGAAACCAATTTCTAATTTTATTCCTAATTAATTAAAAGATACAAACAACTAACTACTCTCATAAATAAATAAATAATAAAATATTAACGCTAATGTTTATTCCTCTCAGATTAGCCACAACATGTGAACATATAATCACATTCTTTGGCTAAGTTCGGATGCTCCCACATCAGACTCCCAGGGGAAAAATTGATTCTTCAACCCTTCAGGTCTACTCCAAACTTTTGTAGCTCTGCTGCAGTCATCCAACTGGCATCTTCTACCGGTTGTCTTTTCCATTTGACTAAATACTGATAATAGGTCTGTCCCTTGGTTTCCTTTGATACTCTTTTCTCCAAAATGGCTTCGACTTCCTTCTTTTATGTTTTTGGCATCTGCTCTTCCCAATTTACTATCGGGTTTTCTTCTGTTGTAGAGTCCTCTTGTGGTTCTTGGTATAGATACTGCAACATTAAAGATTAGCGATATTCCAATTCTTGTTGGCAATTCAATTTCATATGCATTTAAAGAAAATTTCCTTACAATTTTACATGCCCCTATCTTCTTCATTTTTAATTTGTTATAAGTTTTAACAGGAAATCTCTCTTTTCTTAGATATACCATGACTAAGTCACCCACTTGGAATTCCTTTTCTCACCTCCTCATATCAAATCTCTGCTTGTATCTGCTACTGCTTTCCTGCAATCTATTTTTGACATCTTCCTGTAGTTTCTGCCTTTGTTCTGCAAACTCTTCAGCCTTTTCGCTCCTTACCTCTTGTTTTCCTAGATCTTTGAGTTCATACACACCTATTGGATGCATTCCAAAAACAATCTGGAATGGACTCATACCAGTACTTCGATTTGGAGTATCATTATAAGAAAACTTAGCCTGAGCAAGGGATAAATATCACTGCTTAGGATTTTTATACACCAAGTTTCTCAATATGTTTCCCAAACTTCTATTCACTACCTCGGTCTGTCCATCTGTTTGAGGATGATATGCTGAACTGAAACTAAGGTTGGTACCTAGTTTCTTCCACAAAGTTCCCCAGAAATGTCCCACAAACTTGGTATCCCTGTCAGACACAATACTTACAGAAAATCCATGTAATCTTACGACTTCTAAAAAAAAACAGATTAGCAATATGTGTTGCATCGCTTGTTTTCTTGCATGCAATAAAATGAGCCATTTTAGAAAATCTATCCACCACAACATAAATGGAGTCATTTTCTATTTGAGTTTTTGGCAAACCCAAAACAAAGTCCATACTAACAACATCCCATGGTCGGTTGGGTATTGGTAATGGCTGATACAATCCTGTATCCTGACTTTTCCCCTTAGCATGCTGACAAATCCTGCATTTTCCCACGAATCGATTAACATCAGTTTGCATCTTTGGCCATTAATAAAAAGTATTTACCTGAGCACAGGTCTTGTCTTGTCCAAAATGTCTGGATAAGCCTCCACTATGTTTCTCCCTATTTATGTTTTCCCTCATAGAACATTTGGGAATACATAATTTATTACTTTTGAATAGAAATCCTCCTTGGATAAGATAATCCAACCACTAGATTCTATTATGAACTACTGGATTTTTTACGGCTGCATAAATTTCTTTAAACTCTACATCATCTTTATACATGTCAACCATTTCCTCAAATCCTACCACACCAACTTGTAATTCCTGCATAATGAAGTTCACTCTGCTCAAAGCATCAACAACTTTGTTCAATTTACCACTCGTACGCTTGATTACAAAAGTAAAACTTTGCAAATATTCTACCCATTTGGCATGTTTTTGATTCAATTTTGGCTGGGTGTTTATGAACTGTAATGCATGATTATCAGAATATAATACGAACTCTTTTGGAAAAAAATAATGTCTCCATTTTTTTAAAGCTTATACAACAACATAAAACTCTTTGTCATAAGATGAATATTTCTTATTTGTTTCGTTCAGTTTTTCGCTGAAGTATGTTATTGGTTTCTGCTCTTGACTTAAAACTGCTCCAATCACAATTCCACTAGCATCAATTTCAACTTGGAAAACTTTTTCAAAATTTGGTAAAGCTAAAACTGGTTTTTTGATAATTTTTTTCTTCAGCAATTTAAAGTTTCGATCTGCTTCTTCTGTCCACTTGAATGGATGATTAGTTTATCTGATTGTTTCAATAATGGGTGCACAAATCTGACTAAAAATTCTGATAATTTTTCTATAGAAACTGGCAAGACCATGAAAGCTTCTTACCTCAAATATGATTTTAGGAGTTGGCCAACTCACGATTTCTTGGATTTTTTCCGGATCCATTTTCAACCCACCCTTAGAGACTACAAGTCCCAAATAAATTATTTATTTCTTCATAAAACTACATTTCTTCAAATTTATTAGCATTTTTTCTTTCTGAAAAGTTTTTAGAACTAATATAAGGTGTTCCAGATGCTCTTCTTTACTTCGACTGAAAATTAGAATATCATCAAAATAAAAAAATTACAAACTTGCCTGCATATTCCTTCAAAACCTCATTCATTAATCTCATGAATATACTGGGTGCATTAGTAAGTCCAAAAGGCATTTCTAACCATTCATACAAACCATTGTTTGTTTTGAATGCCATTTTCCACTCATCCCCTTCTCTAATTCTTATCTGATGATAACCACTCTTCAAATCTATCTTAGAAAAATATTTCGACGCACTCAAAAAATCCATTAAATCATTCATTCGTGGTAAAGGAAAACAATACCTGATGGTGATTTTATTTATGGCTCTACAATCTATGCACATGCGCCATTCGCCCCCTTATTTTGGACTGAGCACTGTTGGTACATCACATGGACTGAGGATTTCTCTGATTAATCCTTTATCCATTAACTCTTGCACTTGTCTTCCAACTTCGGCATTTTCCTATGGCATTAACCTATATGCTGCTTTATTCAGCAAACTTTCTCCAGGGATTATATCAATGTGGTGACTAATACTCCTGATTGGAGGTAATGCATTTTACACCTCATCCACAATAATATCAGCAAAATCATTCAACAGATTTCGAATTTCTTCAGGTAAATCTTCTAAATTTGTAGAAGTTAAAATTACCTTGGGTCTCCCTACAACAGCAAAATGCATCTCCTCGCCTTTCTAAATTTCTTGCAGCAGGGCTTTACCACTCATCAACATAACCTTGTTTCCAGGTGCTTCTTTGTCAGCTTCAACTTTCAATGGAAGCAGTGTATGCGTGTTTCCATCTTTCTCGAGAGTATAAGTATTTCTTCTGCCATCATGTATGGCTTTCCGATCAAACTGCCAAGGTCTTCCCAACAATATGTGACATACATCCATCGGCATTACATCACATAAAATAACGTCCTTGTAAGTACCAATCTGGATTTCGACCTTACATTGTTCAGTTACAATAATTTGATGGCCTTTTTGGAGCCATGATACTTTATAAGGAGTAGGGTGTACTGTTTTCTCTAACTTCAACTTGTCCACCATTTTTGTAGAAACAAGGTTATGAGTACTTCCACTATCAATTACCAATTTGCAACATTTACCTTTTGACTTACATATAGTTTTGAACAGATTATTTCTCTGAGCTGGTTCTCCGACTTCTTTAGATGCTTTAAGCAATATCCTTTTCAACAACAAGGATTCTGTGGCTTCAGGTGGTTCCTCTTTGGCTGCAGTCTGAGGAATTTCTTCTTTTGTTTCAACAACATTCACATTTCGCTGGGTTGTTGATCTATTGTGAGGACAGTCCCATGACCCATGTCCCCACTCACCATATGTAAAGCACCGAATATCTCTTCCTCAGCCTCTACTTCTGGGCACAAACCTTCTGTGACCAAAGTCTCCTCTCTGTGGTGATATATTACTCGAACCTCGTACTTCATTCTGGGAGTGTTGAAATCTAGACTTAAATGTTCCTCTTCCTCTTGCCGGACTCTTGCCTCTATTCCTATGACTTTGTTTGTGCAACATTTTCTACTCTACCCTCAAAGCTGCTTGATAGGCATCCTCAATTGTCTTCAAATTTAATAAGATGATTTCAGCCTGTATATCATATCTTAAACCATTTATATATCTAGCTACCTTCTCTATGTCATCTTCAACATGTCTTTCTCTTATACTCAACTTATAAAATTCTTCAGTGATTTATTTGATAGTCATTCCTTTCTGCTTTAAGTTTTGTAATTGTCTAAAAAGATTGAATTGATAATATTTCAGCATGAAATTATCTTTCAGTTTACTCACCATCCTATCCCATTGCTTGATTTTGGGCTTCCCTTTTCTTTCTCTGGACAATTGTAGTTCATCCCACCACATGGCCGCATGACCCTTCAATCTGGTGGCTGCAAACTTCACTTTCTTCTTGTCATCGATTTCTTCATAGTTGAAATATTTGTCTAATGAACTGATTCAGTCCATTAGCACTTCCACACTAAGGTTTCCATCATATAAAGGTACTTCTACCTTTGGTTTGCCACTAGCCTTTGCTAGAATCTTAATAACTTTAGCTGCCTCGCTTTCTTCCTCTATTTCTTCTTCGATGGTTTCTTCTTCATCTGCATTGGCAATCCCATCATCTGTTTCCCTCCTCTAAGTAGTCTCTATTGTCTCCATTCTTGTACGTAGGTGTCAGATTTCCTCTAGCATAACTTCATTTGCTATAGGTCTCCCTCGACCTATTCCAGCTCCTCTTCTGGGCAGCATTCTCTGCGACTTTCAAGAACATACTTAACTAGATATGATACCAAAAATTGATGCAGAGAGTAGGGGAATACTTTAAAAATTGGATGTAGTGAATATATGAGTGTTGCAAAAAACAATGACTTGTGCACAAGAATAGACTTAACACACTCTATATTGTTCTCTTAAGGTAATGAAACACCAATTTTCTTATCGCAATTATGAACCACTGTTTTTTTTTTTACAAAAAAACATTTACAGTACTTCCATCCGGTCAGATGATAAACAATGAAATCCTTATATAAGGATTCAACATCAATATCAATTGAAATTCATTATAGCTCACAACTGCAGCATATTTATTGCGCTCTCCCAAATTGTTCTCGCGTTACACAGGCTCCATTCATGTGCGTCCACCATACCGTTCAACATCTCACGCGGACTCAGTTCTCGCCTTCACATTCAGACCTGCACCATTCACTTACCAAACCATGCTAACTTCAATGGCATTCAAGTTCAGTCCCCAATCCCAACACTCGCTTCCACGTCCAAGTCCAAAACAGTCCGCTTGCCACTTCACAATCTCAACACTCGCCCTTCACGTCCAATTCAAAACAATCCACTTGCCACTTCCCATGACTATCCAAGATTGAACTGGTGATGCATGGAGATTTTATATTGAAGAAATTTCCATCCGTGGTTTACAGGGGTCAACTTCTCCGATCAGAATTAGTTCCAATCGCACATCTGTTCTTGCAATTCAACAACACTCATCCCCGACATATATATGATGTATCACTGATTCAAATAAAAAAAACATAGAACCGAGAGCGATTACATGGAACGATTTCAGAACTACAATAATAATGACTGTATCAAATTCTCATGGGCCGAATATTACATTTTTTTCCCCTTTTCTCTTGGCATTCTTCACACTGTCACTATCCCTCTCTACGCTCTTGTTTTTTTCTCTCTTATTTCACTATTATTTATACTTTAATGTGAAGCTGTTCTTGTTAAAATAGATTTCTTGTCGAACTACTCCAACAAACTAATGCCTCCCTATTCCTAATTTCTTATCCTTACTTGGCCTCATTTCCACGCAGGGAAAGAAACCAATTTCTAGTTTTATTCCTAATTAATTAAAAGATACAAACAACTAACTACTCTCATAAATAAATAAATAATAAAATATTAATGTTAATGTTTATTCCTCTCAAATTGGCCACAACATGTGAACATATAATCACATTGCTGGCTAAGTCCGGATGCTCCTGCATCAACTGGAAAATGCAGAGATCTCTTCCTTTGTGAAGCCCCCCAATGGTATATGATTGCAGGTGTTCTATGGTCGGTACACCAAGCCGCTTCATGACATCTGCTTATATGAGGTTCTTTTGGCTTCCGCTATAGACAAGGAATTATAGTGGAGAACCCTTCACCCACATATGCGAATGGAAGAGGTGCTCCCCCTCCTCTGGATCCTCCCCCTAGAGTTTGGTGGTGGAAAAAATGGCACTGGGATCCACATCAATGATCTGCTTCCCTTTTTCATCGCCCTTGTCTAGTTTTGACTCGGGATCTGAACATGCATTTGATTCGGGTGCCTTTGTTCGGCCACCAACGACTGTTTGGCCCGACACATGTTTGTGCTTTGAGTGGGGTTGTTATGAAATTCAAAACACTTCACCGTGTCCTTATTTGGATTTTTTGTGTTGTTCTAAGTCACCTCGCTTTGGATTTTCCCCTTGTTCTGCAGTTTGGGGGCGCCTTTCCCTGGCTTCGGATTCATGGATCAAAAGTCTCGCTTCTTCTACTTAAATTTCTGCTCGATCTTGGTGGCATACCGATATGCCGTGCCAAGTGAGGTAATCTTAAGAAACTCCATCTACTCCTGAATGTATATGTGCAAATAGCTGTGGTACTTGAGCACCAAATGTCACTATGGATCTTAAATACCCAACTTTGTGCACAGGGTATGGAACATATTCGTCAGTTCGTGCACATCTTGATCCCTTTTCTATTGCAGCGTGGTCCATTGGATGTACTTTTCCTCATATCTCCCCACAAGGTAATATTTTTCCTTGATGCCATCTCATAACAAATTCCAAGTGGGTGCGGCCGATAACAGAGAGTGTTCCCTCCCATCCTTTTTCTCACGGTAGGTTTACCACCAATATTTAACATGGGGGGCGGCTTTGAGGAGCGCAAAAGTAATATTTTCTTGGTTGGAGAAATCATAGACCGAGAAGTACCCTTCCAGTAAATTCAGCCATCTATCTACAATGTCTGCATATATCTAGCCTTAAAATACAGGAATGTCAAAGTTGACTTGTACCTTTAAAGGCATGGCACCTCCAGAGTGGCTGTTGGATGTATATGCATCGTCGGTGGGAAACCGTTGAAGGATCTGGGAAAGTTATCCATTATCGCGTTCCTTTGTTTCTTAGGGGCTTCCTCAAGCAATAATTTGATAGGATCTCTTGCTCCCTCATCTTTATTTTCTTCCGCGATGGGAGGTCATTAGGGTTTTCGAGGTTGATCTTGCAAGGGTTCAACTAGATCATGCCCTAACTGCTTATACCATAACCTCATTAGGGACATGCAAAGAAAAATAGATAAAGAGAAGACCGCTCTAATACCAGTGATCCGGATTTATGCAGGAACATAATAAAATACAGAAATATACATAAACACAGAGATGCAGTAGAAATAAAACTTGATTTTATTAAAATCAAATGACTGAAATATGCTTACAGAAAAAATGGAAATAAACTAGCTAGGGCGCTGGTAGTTTATCTCTGAGAAGAGATGTGGCAGCTACAGGGCTCCGAGCTGTGTTGCAATGAGGATGAATGGCCCATTTATTATTGAGAAACAATGATAACCCTAAACATCCAAAAACCTAACTCTAAGAGATGAAGCAGCAAAACTATGGGCCCCGTTTGGGTAAATAGGTACATCAATCTCCCTTGGAAGTCAACTTTGACATACGATCTCTGTTTGACGCGCACAATACCTCATTATTTTACATCATCTCTTCATTGCTTCATCTTCCCACAAATTCATGTGGATGGTCAAGATGTGCTTCTTCCGTCATAGTTCCTTAGCCTCGTCGCGAAACACCTGGCTCGTCTACAAGCATGTCATTCTCTGAGCAGGCACAAGTGTGGGAAGCGCCTCCTGAAGCTCATCGAACATCTGCTCTTTGGTGCACAATTCCTGTGAGATTTTCTTGATGAGTGTATCGGTCTGTACTGAATTCCACAAGCCAATAGTTGCGTCCAGGAGTTCAGTGCCCTTGGTGATTGTTGCTACAATACTTGTTGAAGCCTCCTTTACTAAAGCAGTGCGTTGCGCTCGTACTTCCAACGGAGTCTCTGGTTGGAGTTTTTCCTGCAAATTTGCAATCTTTTGCTCAAATTCTACCTTAACCACTTGCACTTCGGAGCGGGAGGCCTTTAGGGCAGCCATTAGTCCTTTGACCTTAGCCTGGGGTGCAATAAAGGCCGGGATGGAAACCTCGGGAAGGTCACCACACAGGAAATCAATCAAGCTTTCAAATTCTACGCGTTGTGCCACTGCTACTTTTTGGGTTGTCTGTGCCTGTAGAGATTCTTCTATTAGTGCTGCAATCTTCTGCTTTGCCTCAGTGAGCTGCTGGTGCATGCACACCTCCCAACATTGCAGCTCATCTGTGATGATCTTCTGTATAGCGTGCAACTTTCTGCTGGGAAGCATAGACAGGTTGATTCCAACCTTTGAACATGTCTAGACCTGTGTGCGCAAGGCAAGTTGTTCCATCGTAACCACAAATCCAGGGAATGGGCAGATCTGACTATATGTTGTTTTGATAATCATGCTGGTGATCACGCTCACTTGATCTGGCCTCACCTGAGTCACGCTCACTTGAATTCTGCTGATTTTTAACTGAAGAACCTACAACCTGGTCTGCATTGCCTCCACTGCAACTCTGTATTTCTCCTCAAGCGCAGTCCACCAATCCTCAGAGGCAGATGCAACCACATCTGCGATTTTGTACAAGTCATCCTTCGTGAGTGTGACTTCCTCTGTGCCTACCGTCTTCGAGCCTTTTCATTTATTGCGCACACCCTTAGGAGTTTCAACTTTGTGCTTTGTGCCTTTAGGGGAATTTGCTTTAGTGCCATCTGCGCCACCAAGATCAACGTCCAACTCCATCTCAACTTCCTTCTCGACTTCTTTCTCTTGTTATTTCTCATCACCCTTCCCGACTTCTTTCTCCTTGGCGGCATATGTTGTCTCTCTGCCAGATGTTGAGGCCATGACACGCCGGGCAGAGCCTAGCCTAGTATTCCATGCATCAGGCTAAGTCGTAATGACTTGGTCAATTTCGGCCTCCGTCACCATATAAGGTAGGTTGTACCATACTTGATCTTTGCGCACACAGATTTGAACGTTGTGCATAGATGCCTTGAAGTTGGCAATGGCTTTGTACTTGTCGTGTGTAGCTAGGGACAATCGGGGCTGTGAGTGGATAGATGTGGCCAATGCTCCTTCGAATAAGATCCAAAATATATTATTCTCGATTACGCACTTTAGGTCTGTTGAGTCCCACAAGTTGGCATAGTGCGTCCCTTCAAATATACGAGGCTCTATGTCTGCGAGGATTGCATACGCTGGCAAGAGCAGCGTGATGAACAAGAGAAACCAAGAGTAGCAAAACTTTTTCCCCTCATCCCGTGCGTCGCGCACGTTCTCCAGGAACTCAGTGCAGAGGAATTGTGACTAGTTAAAACTTATGCCCTTCTCGCACTGCCCTGCCAGTGTGATGATGTGCGCAGGGACCACCTTAGGCCTACATTTGTGCATCATTTTTCAGCCCAACACTAAGGTTTTGAGGCACACTGCTGGATTGTCAAGCTGCTACACTAGGAAGCCCTGGGTATCATGCCCCACCTTGTAGTCCTTCTTGACCTTCGCAACTATTTTCATCTCTTGGCTCTTTCCATAATTAGCCATGGAGTTGGATCCCTTCTTTGGTAGGATGATGATCTGGTGGATCATTGCGACATCTATTGGAATTATGCTATTGATCCAAAGGCACCCATCATGCACCAATGCCAGTAGCTGGTGCACACATATATCCGTGATGGGATATCCGTCAAAGTGAGGAATGGCACACATTACTCAACCCACACGATCAAGGCATGGGCTCTACTTTTACGACTCTAGCATATGCAACGCGCTTAAGGTAGAATTATGGCGCCAATTTAGGAATTTCTTCTCATTTTCCAGATCATAGTCATCTAACTTTACTACAGGGATACTCCCAAACATATCCTCCTACAACGTGACCACCTTTGGGATCAATGGAATTTGTAGGTAATCACGCACTATGTCCAAATCCTTTGGTGCCTTCACACAGGGTTTGCGCGGCCTCACATACTTTGGGAGCCATGAGATGGGCTCAACGAAGAGCACGATCTCCTTAGTCATGCTCATGGGTCTCTTTGTTCGGTCACCTATAGGAGACCTATCCTTTGACGCCTGGCGCGGGGATGTGATCTGTCTAGGTGATGTCCACGATTTTGAGGACGATCCCTTTGTTATCTTGCCCTTTCCTTTGGTCGGTGCAGACATGGTTTCATGCACTTCAGGGACAAATTCTTATACATCATTAAAGCCTGGTTCAGTAGATGTCATAAGCATCACATAGTACTCCTCAGACTGCGCACTCGCAGCAGTGGGGTTAGTGGCCATAATTTTGGGCTTGAAGATAAAATCAAGGTTTCTCACGTCGAATGTGGGGGTCTCACGGCCAGACATACATTGCACAATGATAATTTTACAGCACAATTACTCAAACAACAAAGGAACGAAATGCGACTTGATTTATTAATTTTATAGGCGATACATGGTAAAAACAGTCGGAACTTCATTAATGACACCTTATCCCTGTAAAAACGGTCAAAAGTTCCATAATATCTCATCATTAATTGCAGAAGACCTGCTCCATCCAACGGTAAAATCAAATTTTCACCCATAGTTATTGTTCCAATGGTTAGTTTTTCCTGCCGCGCACAACCTCTATGCTCATGTCGCACCTACCTGCGTATGTCCCTTGCGTAGCGTGCAGAAAAGTGGATTCTGTTTCTCCGGCCATATAGTCATTTGGTAGGAACATGGTTATCCCTATATGACTTCAGTTGGCTTCCGTTGATGTACCTGGGAAGACTCTCGCCACGCAACGTGGCCAAGCGCACCGCACCGCCATTAGTGATATCCTTCACAATATACGGCCCCAACCAATGCTTTCTGAACTTCCCTGGGTGGTGCACAAACTGTCTGTCGTACAAAAAATCCAAATATTCTTCTTTGAATTCCTTCTGTTGGATGTGCCTATCATGCCAGGCCTTTTCGCATGCCTTTTGCAGTTGATAATGAAAGTTAGCAATAAATCGATCCTCATCTAATGCAACCAATTGTGATATATGTTCCTCCATGATGTCTGGTTCAACCATATTAGTGAATGATGTGATGCGCATGCTTGGGATGATGTATTCCATCGGAATGGTTTCTTCTTGGCCATAAACTATCCTGAATGGTGTTATACCATTCAAATTCTTGCATGTAGTCCTGTAAGCCCATAAAACAGAAGGGATGTGCACGTCCCAGTCATTTTGGTTTGCATTGCACATATTTGTGAGTGCATTCTCCAAGATTTTGTTAAAGGCTTCCACCGCACCATTTTCCTGAGGGTGATAGGGAGTACTCTTCTGGTGATGTATCTGAAATTCCTCTGTCAGAGCTTCAATGGTCTCATTAACAAAGTGCGTACCCGA
The DNA here is from genome assembly GCA_034641835.2 of Pinus albicaulis. NCBI lineage: Eukaryota > Viridiplantae > Streptophyta > Pinopsida > Pinales > Pinaceae > Pinus > Pinus albicaulis. Next base: position 639,713,035 of record CM076580.1, read on the forward strand.
TCACTCATTAATATCTTTGGGCACCTATATCGAGTCAAGATATTTTCAAAAATAAACTGCACAACTGTGTCTGAAGTACAATATTTTACTGGCTTAGCTTCTGCCCATCTGGTTACATAATATGTTGCAGTGATAATATAGTGGGCGCTAGTCTTTTTCCTGGGAGGATTAATAGGTCCAAAAAATTCTATGGCCCATTTATCAAAAGGGCCATTTGAGGTTGCAATGGCATCTCATATCTGCTAAAGGGCTTCCCTATTCTTTGGCATGCATCACAAGCTCGACAATATGCATGTGCATCGTTGTGCAGTGTGGGCCACCATAACCCAACACGCAACACCTTCTGCGCAGTAGATTTCCCTGCATAGTGGCCTCCTGCCACTCTGCCATGAGCTTCTGCTAAGATGTCTTGTCTTTCATGTTCTAAGACATACCTTCTTAATACTTCATCTGCTCCCAACTTGTACAGTTGACCAACAATCAATGTAAAGTGAGTTGTGTGTGAAACCAACTCCTTCTTTTGTTGCACTGAGTATTCAGCAGGCGCACTACCAGTAGTCATTAAGTGAATGATATCTGCAAAGTGTTCATCAACCAATTTAATAGCAAAGTGCTACACATCAGGTAGTCCCTCCTCCAGATTGGTCAGTTCCTCCCCATTCTCAATTCATGATAAGTGATTAGGTCCAAAATTCAATCTACCAGGGTTAACAATGATTTCAAAATAATATTCTTGAAATAGCAACAACGATCTAAAAACCTTCCCCCCCCCCCCAACATAGGCTTGTTGACTAGGTACTTCAAAGCAGAGTGGTCATTGAACATATTTAAGTGCCCCCTTAGCAAATAATGCATATATTTCTGCAGAGTGTAGACCATATCCAACCCTTCCCTATTGGTGGTTGAATAGTTGCGCTCTACACTGGAGAGATTCCTGCTTGCAAAGGCAACAGGGTGATCAATATCTCCTTCTCCTGGCTGCGCTAAGACAACTCCAAGTGTAATTTCGGATGCATCAATGTGCACATGGAAGACCTTGGACCAGTTCAGGAATATTAAAATAGGTGCAGTAACCATATTTTCCTTCAACAGCTCAAAGCTCTTTTAACATTCCTCATCCTAGAAAAAGGACACATATTTCTTCAACAGTTTTTCCATGGGTGTAGTGATCAGAGCATAGCCTTGGATGAATTTTCTATAATATCCTATGTGTCCTAGAATAGAGCACATTTGTTTCTCATTGGTAGGAACCTCCAAGTTGATAATAATTTCAATCTTGGTTGGATCTACCATCAACCCTTGCTGGAAAACAATATGTCCCAAAACGATTCCAAAAGGAACACAAAATATACACTTCTTCAAGTTAAGAGAGATTTGATGCTTCCTGCAAGTGTCGAGCATCATGTGTAGGTTGGAAACATGCTTCTTTACCAGGCCAAACACAGTCCAATCATCAAAGTACACTTCTAGAAACTTGTGCATGAACTCCTTGAATACAACAACTACTACATGTGAGAATATAGCAGGCACATTATTCAACACAAAAGGCATGTCTATGTATTGGAAGGAGCCCCATTCTATTGCAAAAGTGGTGTTACTTCAGTCTTCTGACGCAATCCTGATCTGATGATACCATGAAAATCCATCAGTGAAAGAGTAGGCCTCTTGTCCTCCCACATTGTCCAATATATCATCTGAAAATGGAGTAGGGAAGGGGTCATGTACGCATGCATCATTTAGTTTACGTAGGTCCACAAAAATCCTTATTTCTCCCTTAGTCTTCTTTTCCTTAACAACCATCGGGCTTGCCCAATGAGACTGGTCCACAGGCTCAATGATTCCTACAACAACCATTTTCTCCAATTCTTCCTTTAATTTCTGCTTATATTTGGGATTTAACTAGTATGGGCGCTACTTGATGGGGCGTGCATACGGTTTCAGAGTGTTTTTCATAACTCCCAAATCTCCTACAATTCCTTTGAGCTCAGAAAAATTTATGGGAAACAGGTCCTGATATTCAGTCAACAACTCCACAACCTTTCTCATTGTGTCATCATCCCAATAATATCCTATTTTGGCCAACTTGGGTTGTTCCTTTGTCCCAGTGTTGAATTCCTTTAGTTTTAGAGGCTTAGTTACATCCACCATTCCTAACAAGGGCCCTATAACAGAGCACTCACCCTTAGATTCTGGGGTATTAATATTTTTTGGATCTTCATCATTATCTTCGACTGACAGATTTCTGCAGTTGGCAATATCTTGCATCTGCACTTCCCATGGTGACACAACACATTCTATCTGAGGCCGGGAATCATCAAAGACAATTTCTTCTATATCCTGCAAGGCTTCATCCAATCCCTCTGATCTACCGGCCATGCCGAAGGTTAACACAAAACTTTCACTCATTTTAACCCAATTAAGAGTCCCTCGGTGCAACTTCGTCTCCAAATACCATGCAGTAGGGATTGGTCCCAACGTATGGACAAACATGTGAACCCATTCGGCCCTCAGCTTCTTATCCCAAACCTCCATTCGTGTAGCCAAGTGTTTGCGTGGATCACCTCGGCCACCAAAAATCTCAGTTGGTGGGGAAATGGGTTACTTAAAGTGCAACTGCATCATTCTGCTGTATTCCTATGAATCCTCAAATTTCCCTTTGTGCATATCCCACCAACGTGCTGGAGTTGTGCACATGGCAAGATCAAGTGCCTATAACCTTCGCTATTTTGGGACACCCGTTTCCAACTTTACCCAAAAAAAAAAAAAAAAAAACATTGCCATAACCATCAAAATAGGGTAATTCTTGTACCTATGAGGAGATGCATTGCAAATTTTTAGTGACTCCAAGGTAGTGAAGCATAGAAACATCATGCAGGCGATTTTGCTAGTTTTCCATTTCCCCATTTGAATTTGAGAAGCATGAGTTATCCTTTTCCCAATTTAGCATCCCATAAGTAGTAGGGTTGATCCAATCATCGTCTCGTGTAGTCAACTTGTAGATATGGTCAACATCATCTCCTTCGCACACTAGCTCTGTATATCTCTCTCGTTCTGCAGGATCCAAAGGTACTATAACCCAAGTACCATTTTTTTAAAATATCATACTCCTGCATTTTAAGTTGATGATGGCCCCCATGTCGATGGCCCAATCTAGCCCGAACAACACAACGTAGGGGTATGCAACATCCAAAATTTGTATTACTTCAAATTCTGTGCATACATTTACTTCAACAATATTTACCAAAACTTGTGTGAGTCTCCCCAGTGGAATAATATTCTGTTGATTGGCCATGCATAGCTAAATGGTGGACCATTCTAGCTTTGGTTCGCCCATATTCTTCCAGGTCTACTTAGGTAGAAAATTTGCATAAGATCCTAAGTCCAAAATGACCTGATCCATTTCGTATTCTCCAATTTGCACGGTCATGCGCATCTCCTGACTAGTTATCTTCTCATTCTTGTAGTATTGTTGACAACCTTGCTCTCAGTTCGAGGAAAATCTTTATTCGTGTAGCTTTCTATCAAATCTTGAAGGTTGCCTACTGCTTTTTGGTTACACAATAGCTTGATGCATGCTTGCAAAAAGGGTTTGAATTTTTCATCGACCTTTTCTTCTGTGACTGACTTGGATGTGGACGCACCTATAGTAGCAGAATCCTTTCTAGCTTCTACAAAAGTCTCCTTTTCCTTCTACAGGTTGAGTCCTTCCTTTTTCTTAGAAGCCTTCCTGATCCATGGCTTCGCACCAGCCTTCTTTCCCTCGTCTTCTCCAGCAGCAGCACCACTGCGTGTAATTATGTTTACACTTGGATCGTCATCCCACAGCTCAGCTCTAACCATTTCTATATTTTACATAGGTGTCTGTTGTTTATTCTCTTGCATTCTAGAAATCAAAACAAGACAATATTCAATAACATGATCAAACTATCTACAATACCTACAAGAGTGTTGCGCAGGTTTCATACAGTCGCGTGCAAAGTGCCCAGAATATCCATAGTTGTAGCAGATCAATTGTCCTCTTCCATGACCTGCACCTCCACCCCTCCCTCCTCCCCTTCCTCTGGCTGGAGATCCACCATGCCCAGAGGAGGATGCTGGTGAATATGGGTCGACCTACACTCTATAGAGGTTGGAATTGTCTATCATCAGATAAAATGTGCGGTAGTGGTGCTCATCATGGCCAACCAAAGAGAAAAACATACACCAATGTTGCTTCAGTTCTGGTACATAACTTCCTAATCGAGGGCAATGGTTTGTTTCATGCCGCCTAGCTATTTGAAAATCATTGTACCACAGTGTGGGAATACCACTTGGTCTTGCAACATCCCTGGGTTGCAATGGATTTGGTCCTCCCGCTTGCATGTAATCTTGAAGCAAGGTACACTGATATTTTGTGTGACTGTAACTTTATAACATATGCACCATACATATGTGCCAACTTCTTTCCCTTTGTATATGCACATGTTTTGAATTTCCAAGTGCATTGCTTCTATCTGATTTTGGATTTGCAGAGTTCCAAATTGGTCATCAGTTCTGGGTGCGACTTCCAGCTTCATGGAAACTTCAAGGGCCTCGGCCTGAGAATCAATTTTTTGCTGATTCAGAGGGTTGCGCAGGTGTGGCAAGAACATGGAAATAAACCATTCTTTATGCTTCTTATCATCATAGATAAATCCTCCATCACTGATGGTGCGCTTCAATCATTGATATACCTCCCAGACATATTCGTTTGGTTCTTGTCGGATTTATTTTAGCTCTATTACACATTGTGAGTAGGACTTTAGTTTTCTGAATTGCTTCTTTAAGGCCTTCTTGATTTCATCGACAATAGGATCGACGTTCTGATGTAGATATCCCATAAACCAATCTAGCGCACGACCCTCAAACACCATAGCTAAATGGAACCTCTTGACAACATCAGTGTTGACATTTTTCATAGTCCATACTGCATCTGCAACAAACTAGAATCTCTTCATGTATTCATCTCCCACACCCTTGAAGGTGGGTAGCTTCATATGCACGGCAGTATCGCCTCCTGGTGGTGGTGGAGGTGGGGTAGGGGATGACTTACCCTTGTGCGAGTTCAAATGTGGGGTGGATGGAGGGCTACCTATGACGTGCGTAGCCTCACCACTCTTTGTATCACTATTAGGTGGGTTTCTCAGAGGGCTGTATACAGATCTGTCTCCCCTCTAGTTATCCCGAAAGTACTTTCCATTGTGCGTAATGATTTCAACTTCGTTTGTGGTCATTAAATCAGTGTGACTGCACAGAATACCCTTTTGACACAATAACATCTTAATCAGAAAAGGTAAAGAGCGTATGAACTTACCTCTTAGTCCTTTGAAGAACCTCCTTTCTACTTCAGAATGTGACAAAAATTGATCTACTACAAACTTTGTCACAAACCCACCCAGAATTATGTCAACCCAATGGTCTACATTGTGGGTGATGGAGTTATAAGTTTTCTCTAACTGTTGGATCAAATCAGGCATCCATTGAGTGATATTATCGTCCTTCCAGTAGGCCTGAAACTCAGCTAAAATTAATAACCACTTGTAATTCATGTGAAAAGGTCATGTTGAGGCCTCAAAATTCTGTGCCAAAACATGGGGGGAAACCACCTAGTCCGGACCTTAAAGTAGCTCCTTTTTCATTTGGTATAGTGGCTCCGACTGGGGATAATGGGACCAGTTTCCCAATAAGGATGTTTTATGAGGGTGTTTGTGAATATAACATGCAAATGGATAATGATTTTTAATCTATATGCATATATCTAAGTAATTAATCTAATATATACCCGGGGTGTTTTTCCTTTATGCAATCTAAAATGATATCCTTCAACTATTAGTAATATAGATCATTTAACAGTCGAAAGAGATGAAAATTATGTAAAATGATTATTCTAACAAAATAGTTTGCATAGAAGAATTGTTCAAAACATATCACATTTTCCAATGTGATTACATATTCAATAAGAAACCATAGCTAAATATTAGAACATAAGTGCATGTAATATTTATATATGATAACCTTTCAAATATATAATGCAATAAAAAAATAACTATCAATTTAAGAGATAAGACTTAACACAAGTGAATAGAAGTACCATATGCATGAAGTCCTAATCTGTAAATTGACAACAATGAATCTGTTCCTTCCCACTTTCAATCGATTTAAAGAGTACAGTAGTGCAACATCAGTTAAATAGCTTTAATTGCTAAAATATAACATAATGTGTTCCATTAATTCATCAAAGCACTCACAAACTTACAGAAGTGCATTCTTTGCAAATGTTTTTGAAAAGTTTCTAGACCCTTCTCTAAATCCATGAGAAGGGTTTAAATACTAAACTAACTATAAACTAAAATTAAATTATTACAAAAATGTAGAGGAGGTTTCAAACAACCTTCCTCTAAAAGCTTAGTTTAAGCAACAATCTAGAAATTTAAACTAACAATCCTGATTTTGCGAATCTTGCCCTTCTTTCTGAATGTGATCATGAAGTTGACAAATATCTAACATTGCTTTGAGCTGAGGTGGCTGTGATATCCGTGATTGAATCTATCCCTTGAAAATAGCATTTGAGATTACTGACTGAGATCCTTTTTCTGAATCTGTAAGAGACTGAAGAGTTTGATGTTAATGGTAAGGTTTGATCAGAAAATTCCAGTAATTTTCCTGATCAAACTTATTAACTTTTTTGATCATTTCCTCTTGTGTATCTGCTCTCTATCTCCACTTTATTTCTACTTCTCTTGTTCCCAAAAACACATTAGATGTGTTTTCCTCAAGAAGTTATGTCTTAAACAATTGCTCACATATAAACTGAATAATCTCATTTGATTTCTTGGACGTCTTGGTCGCTTCTTTATTTGCTTGATTAATTTGTGCTTCCCATTCTGTGAATAACAGTTCTTTGTGAAGCTTATCTATTTGTGGTAGATTAGCTTGCTTTTCTGTATCTGAAATTTTCCACTGAATGTGTTCTTCGATTTTCTTTTCAAATCGTTCACATTCCAGTTTCTGAATTGCTATTTTCTGAATCATTATTTTAATGGAATCACAATAAGAATCAATCATGGAAGCTTGTTGACAAAACATTTCTTGTTCTTTCTTTAGCATGGTGTTTACGTCAAGTGCTTCTTTGATAAATTTTTCTAATTATGGCTGACTTTGTAACTCAGCCATTGCTATTTCCAGATGTGCTTGATTTTCATTAAGCTCTTTCTGATACTTCAATTTGAGGCTTTCAATATCTTCATGAAATTGGGTTGTGCTTATTTTGATTTTCTCAATGGACTTGGCTTTCTCTTCATTCAACAACTATTCTAATTCTTGTACTCTGGCTTCCTTTTGTTTCAACAATACTATAACCTCAGTAGCTTTATCAATAGTAGTGGTAGCATATTCCCTTGCATATTGTGATAATTTGGTTAGATTTTGGTTAGATGTTCAGTGGGATCATATGAGGAATCTTTCCATAGTACATCAACTGATTCATTTGTTGGTTTTGGAGTTGTTTCATCAATCCTTCTTCTTTTATTTATTTTAACTACAACCTTATAACTGGGACTGTAGAAAATATCTAATGAAGGAATATCTTCAATCTGTAGAACTATCTGATTTGTAGGGTAGGCTGGTATGATTTCTCTGTCATGCATTTCTGGAACTCTTTGTAGTGGATTGACAGTCTCAACTATTTTTTGTGAGGATTTTGGTGTTTGGAAACTTGTTGCTTGATCAGTATTGGAATTTTCTTTAGGAGTCTTTATTGCTTCGGAAACTTCTTCCCATTCATTAATAAGATCTTTTGCTTGTGATGACTTGGACTGATCTACCATGCTATGACTACGTAGAACTGTTTCGGAATTTGATTCCGTCCCATTATTTCTTGTTTTCTCCAGCATTTCTATCTCTTGAATAGCTTGATAAATTGTCTTTTCTGAATTTTATTTCTTAGATTCGGATTCATTTTCAGAGTGATTCGAATTATCAGACCGCTGCTGTGATTGACATGATTCATCTTCATATATATCTTTCATTTCATCATCCAGACTAACACTTGGAGTAGGTTTTTCATATTCAATAGTCAGAAAATTTAAAGGAACGTTTTCTAGTCTCTTGTTTCTGTATGCTTGAAAATCTTCAGCATCCTCTTGACTTAGTTGACTAGAAATGTACTTGGTAATATCAAAGAAATTTTCCATGCCCTGGAAGAGGTCATCGAATCCATCTTCTTCCTTAAAAAAAGGCTTCATTTTAAGCTCTGTGATGTAACTTTTAATCACATCATAGGGATCATATAATCTTCCTGGCATAAATGCCAATTTTAATAACTGAATCTTGGGAACCTCTTTGTAAGTATGGACGATATTAGCCAGAGCAAAGGTGCTGCATTGTAGAGGGAAATTAGGCCAAATAGCCTTTTTACCATCCTTCAGCTGCTTCATGACACCATTGAAAAGCTGATAGGATATTTCTTTTGCAAGTAATTTATCGAGCACATTGTAAGGTAAAACATGGGGAGAAGTATAACTCCCAAATACTCTAATGTATGTAAAATTTTCTTCAGCAAACCATCTAGCTACTGGAAGAATATATACATTGGCTTCTTCAGAAACCTTATGAGCTCTTTTGTTGAAAATCATCTGATGTATGAGAAATATGACTCCATAACAGATTTTATAGAAATGTAAGTGGAACTCTGAATCCCAGAGTTCTTTGTGGTATATGTGAATCGGGGTAGGGTCCTTGGTAGTCCATTTCCAACCCATGATAGGAAATTTAGAAGTAAAACAGATAACATCCATGACATAGGAAAACATATAAAAAGGAGGTATTTCTTTGAATGAAACACTTCTTTTATTCCTATATTCAATTATATGCTTGGCTAGGTAATTGGATAAAATGTCTGCCCAATTTAAGATAGATGAATTGATGATTGTGTCAATTAGGGGAACCCAATCTCTTGAAAATATAGTTCTATCAGGCTTGGAAAATATTCTACATAACATACCAGCGACATAACAATAAGGATTAGGAATTTGTGCAATTAGGTACGTACCAGACTTATCTTGCTTCAATTTCCCTTCATTTTCCTTCCATTCATGGATGACTTTGATAAGATCTGGATGTTCTGCTTTGAATTTCTGCACATATTTATTGTTTTATTTCTTCTACAGGGTTGGTAGATGATACATTGCTACTAAATCCTCTACTTTGAAAGAACCTATAGTTTCTCCTCTTGAATTTTTGAAAATTCTATCTTCAATGTTTAAGTGGTCAATTGCCCACTTAACCATATCTGTATAAGGAAGAATCTTTGGTCTTGCAGCTACCCTATGAATGTATGAGCATGGAACATCAAAAAGGGTTGCATCAGAGGTAGAAACAGTAACTGTTGTAGATACTTTATTTATCACCCCTGGTCCTTCATCTTCAAAAAGCTTATACATTGCCTCCCATGTCGAACTACCGCAGTCTTTGTTGCAGACGGTATCTGAAAATAATGGAGACATATCTATGTCTTCTGTGGATGACGTTTGAGAAGTTTCTTTGCCCCTTTTTATCATTTTGATCTTCTTCAACCCGTTAATTGGTTTCCTAAGAGAAAAGTGAATTTAACACATAAGGAGTATCAGAATATTAAATCAATCATTTACTTCAAACACATGCAAGAACATATCAATCTATTAATCATATTTCATAATTTCTAATTTAATATTTCACATGGCCTCACATGTAAGATCTATCAATCGTTTTAAAGTCGTTAAGATCTTAAATTCCATTTGATATGACACAAGCTGTTTCACACGCTGAATTCATTAACTACGCAAATCGCAATCATTCCTTATAATATTTCGTGATACTTGACTCTTAAAGGCTGCGAAATGTGATCTGCGCAAATCACAGATCACAAATTTTATGGGATAATGTTTGAGTGTATATTATAAGTTGCGCAAAATGTGAATCACAAAAACATTGAAGCGACCGTGATAGCCGAAATATTTTAAATTTCTTGGTTTTTTTGCTTGTCGGGTTCGCGGGTATCACAACTTATATCGTTTTCTTCTTAAAGCTTGATTGATTAAGTAAAGTGCGATGCAAAAAGGAAAACAAATATAACGATGATTGAGGTTTTTTGCAAGGTTTTTCTTAAATTATATCTTCAGAGAGGCTTTGAGCGCATTTCGTAATTCGCATATTTTATGTTTTATGGTTCTTTTTTGAAATAAAATATGTAATATGCGATGTGCTTTAAGGAAAAAATAGAAAATTTATATTCCAAGTTTTTTATTTTAGGAAATTATAAAAATAATTTCCTATTTATTTCTAAAGGGTCCTTATTTATAAAAAATAAATGGGGGGTTGTTGTATAGCACAACAATTGGCGATTCACTTGGGTGAACCAAATGTCTTTGATGAAAACTTTTGAAATTTCTAAACCTTTTTGAAAATAAAATAGTTTAAAGGAATGAAATTTCAAATAAATAATATCTTTGCTAAAAAATGAAAATTTCTTTTATTCACTATTCATAAGAATTCCTCTTTAAAGATATAAGTATGAAAATCTATATCAGTCCTTACTTAGTTTAAAAGGATAAAGTAAATGACCTTTACAGATCAGATTTATACAAATTTACTCTTTTATCACAGATAGAGCCTCTGTTCCAATAGGCAATTTTAAGCTTTTGGCAGGGTTATCTTTTACCCAGCTATGATCCATTCTCCCATCCAATATTTCTCATAATTTTCATAAGAAATTCTAATTTCTGAGAATTTTCTTTTATATATGTTTATTTACTTAAAAGCCATTATCTTGGCTTGGTAACCAAATAATGACAATGCCATTCACAGATAGTAATTAAACTGATTAAGCTGGCTCTTGATGAGACCCCTTGTCTTTTTGAGATAATCTGAAGTCATTACACTGTTTTGGTAGACAATATTAGTAATGTCAGTTTAACTATTTCTTTATGAACATGGTAAACAAGCTCATGATGAGACTTATTATCTTTTAAGTTTTTTTTCAAATCATATCTTTTTATTTTCTTTTGAATTACTTTCAAAAAATTTATAAGATTTTCCAGATGGGATGAATCATAGGTCCTTTTAAGATTTGGGATGATAATGTCGAGTTTTAGATTGATTTTTTGCAAAAAGGTTTTTACTATATTAAAGTGTCTTTTCTTGACTGATAAAAAGAATATTCATCATATCTATAAATGAGAGTTCATTAAAACAAATAACTGTTTTATTGAAATTTCATTTTTTCAGAAAGATAAAATCAATCTGTCTCTCTAAATCTTTCGATTTCCCTTCCTTAACATTTTCATTTTTTCATAAGTGAAAATAAAAATCAAAAGAAAGTCATCTAAGATTTGTTTTGAAAGGCCAAATATCAGTACTAAGCAATTTTTTATTTTTACAAGAAAAATAAAAGACTTTAATAGACAAGGATAAAAGGGGTTACCTCCTATGAGAAATATTTTTTAAAATCTGCCCATTAAGAGGCAAAGAATCCTTTTTCCTGATAAATATTGCAATAAAAAAGTTGATGGGCCTATTTCTTCAATTATTTGAAATGGACCTAGCCAGAGTTTTTGAAAATTCGTGTGTTTACCTTTTTCCTCATGCGCTTTGTCCCATTTCAATACCAAATCACCAATTTGAAATTTTTTTGGCATAACAGAAGTTGAATCAAATGAGGCTTTTATTATTTGTTGATGATGAATATGATTTTGTTTGGATTTTTCTCTTTCTTCTTCTAACTTAAGAATTCGAGCTTGTTTGAATTGTAAAGAAGAAGTAGGAATTTCATCAATAAATTGTACTTAGGAAAGAGATGGAATAACTACATTCGTGGGAAGAATAACTTCTTTTCCATATACATGATTAAATGGTGAAGTGCCAATAGAAGCTTTTTGAGTTATTTGATCTGCCCAAAGAGCGAAAATTAATGACTTATGCCAATTTCTTTTATTCTGATCAACAGTTCTTTTAATTATTCTAATCAAAATTTTTTTTGTTGATTCTGCTAAACCATGTCCGTGTGGGTAATAATTTGCAGAATATTTTAATTTGAAACCTCTTTTAATTGCAAAATCTATCATAGTAGTTTCGGAAAAATAATATGCATTATTAAACATCAAAGAAGTAGGTAGACCAAACCTGGTTATGATATTTTGATCTATGAAATCAATGATATTCTCTGAATTAGCTACTTTTAATGGAATTGCTTCCACCCATTTGGTAAAGTAATATGTAGCTGTAAGAATATATCTATGCTGTTTGGAAGAGTTTGGAACAATCTCACCAATTATATCTAAGCCCCATTGCTCAAATGGTTGTTCAATATTGACTGGCTGTAACGGGAATGCTGGTTTTCTTTGTTTTCCATATGTGCTTTGACATATTTTACTTCTCCTTGAATATTCATGAGCATCTTTGAAATGTGTAGGCCAATAGTAACCTGCATGCATAATTTTATGTGCTGTTGTATTTCCTCCAAAATGTCCTTTAGCTGGTCCATCATGGAGTTCCTGCAAGACTTTATTTGCTTCAGTTTTTTCTAGGTATCTTAGAATTACAAAATCAAAATTTCTTCTAAATAACACATCTTTGACTAACTTATATTGTTTAGCTTTTAGTCAGAGAGCTCTTTTTGTCTTATAACTGAGATGATTTGGAGCATTTCCATTTCTTGCATAAAATATAAGATCAGAATATTGTGAATCTGAATCATTGAGGCTTACCTCTGACATTTGCACATTACCTGAATCTTTTTCCAGTGGTGAATGTGATGCTCCTGCAAGCATTCTGCAAAAACCTTGTCCTCTAATGATTTTAGAGGGTTTTATTTCTACATCAAATTCTTGCAATGCAGTTACCCAGTTAGCCCTTCTTTCTCCTAATTCTTTCTGCATCAAAAGTTGCCTTACTGCAGAAAATGGAACTATGATTTTCGTATGATACTTTAGGAGAAAAGGTCTAAAATTTTTTATGGGTTTAAAAATAGCAAACACTTATTTTTCAACAGATGTATAATTCAATTCTGCACCTTGTAAATTTCAATTAAAGAATGATATTGGTGCTTCTGTTTGTTGGTCATTCATCTGTGTTAAAACAACTGCATATGATGTATCCGATGAAAAATTATATAATGTAAATGGATTAAGAAAAATAGGGGTGGTTAGGAATGGAGCATTAATATTTGACTGTTTAATCAGTTCAAATGCTTCTCTTTCGTTATGTCCCCATTTAAGAAAATATTTTTTCTTAATCATATTATGCAATGGTAAAACTATTAGAGGAAAATCAGGGACAAATCTCTTAACAAAATTAATTTTCCCAAGGAAAGATTGCATGGTTTTCTTGTTATGAGGGAAAGAAATTCGTTTAATTTCATCAACTCTTTCAGGATCAATATAAATACCATCTTTTGACACGATGAATCCTAAAATTTTTCCTTCATCTAAAGCAAAACATGATTTCTTTGGATTTAGTGAAATTCCGTACCTTATGCATCGTTCAAAGACTTGCTTTAGGTTATTAGCATGATGTTTTTCTGGTTTAGAAAAGACAGTAATGTTGTCTAAATAGATAACAAATGTTTTGTTTATGAGTCCTCTAAAAGATGTGTCCATGGCTCTTTGGAAAGTGGCACCTGCATTAATTAATCCAAAAGGAATTTTCTGATAAGCATAAGTTCCCCACTTAGTTCTGAATGTAGTTTTTAGTCTGTCATCTGGATGAACGAGGATCTAATTGTAACCTGAAAATCCATCTAGAAAAGACATAAGTTCATAACAAGCTACTTTTTGCAATACTTTTTCCATGGTTGGTAACGGAAAATTTTCCTTCTGACAAGCTTTGTTTAAATTCCTAAAATCAATGCAAATTCTAATATCACCATTCTTCTTCCTGACAGGTACTAAATTTGATACCCATTTTGAATGTCTGACCGGAAAGATAATTTTCCCTTTAAGAAGCTTATTCAATTCAATTTTAATTTGATTTTCCAAATTTGGGTGAATCTTTCTCAATTTCTGTTGTACAGGTTTTTATTCTGAGATCATAGGAATTGTATGTTGGATTACAGAAGTATCATATGTTTTAAGATCAGAATAATCCCAAGAAACAACACTTTTGTACATCCTAAATAGCTTGATGAATGATAATATCTCATCAGAAGACAAACCAAGACCTAGATTTATATTTTGAGGTTTTTCTTCATTTCCTAGATTAACTAACTCAAATCTTAAGGTATAACTTTGTACTTTTGAGTTAGTTAATCTTTTAAATCTATCCTTTAAGTCATATAGGTCTTCTAACTTGACAACAGATTTTGGAATAGAATTTTCATCTTGTTCTTTCCTAATTTGAGAGTCATGTTCATTTTCATCCATGATTTGATTATCATAAGATTCTTCAGATGTTAAAAAATCTATGATATCCGAGTCATTATTGAATACTCTCCAATTGGTAATGTTATTAGGAATATATGGTCTAAAAATTAACTTAATAGAAAATATATCGGGACTAAATTCTTGGGATGGGATCAACTTTGATGCTACATTAGCGAGTAAGTCTGCATTAGCATTTTGAATTCGAGGTATAGAAGAAATATTGAAGGCAAGAAAGTGAGTAGTTAATTCTTGGACTAATGGTTGATAATGTTTTAAACGTCCAGAATTACAATGGATAGTATCTCTCACTTGCCTAACTATGATTTCTGAATCTCATAAAACCTTCAAATATCTGATATTTAAATTGACAACTTTTAATAATCCTTGAACTAATGCTTCATACTCAGCTACATTATTGGTACAATCAATTTCTAATCGACAGGCTAACATAGTCTTTTCACCTTCTGGGTTTATTAAAATGCAACCCACACCTGCACCATCTTCAGATTTAGAACCATCAAAATAAAGTGTCCAAAACAAAGAATCAACTAATTCTTTATCTGAAAAATTGATACATCTAGAGTTATCTGGTTGGGAAAAATTCTCGA
Organism: Pinus albicaulis; assembly: GCA_034641835.2. Classification (NCBI taxonomy): domain Eukaryota; kingdom Viridiplantae; phylum Streptophyta; class Pinopsida; order Pinales; family Pinaceae; genus Pinus; species Pinus albicaulis. The sequence goes on from CM076580.1 coordinate 639,728,054, forward strand.
TTTGGGATACAACCGCATTATCAAAGAAAGGAGATGTTGGAGCATTGAAGTTTCCTAAAAAAAATTGTGTAGAATAGTTTCCAATAATGCTATTATTGAAAGCTACTAGTTCATTAATCTCTTCAAGATCAGTCACTGTGTGTTTCATAAAATTTTCACGATCAATTCGAATTTGATTTGGCTTTTCGTTATGTGGTAACCACATATGTTACCAGTCTGTGGAAAAATATCCATGAAGTTTCTCAAACCAATCACGGTTTAAAATTAAACCATAGAATTAGGGAATGTTTGCAATCAAAATATCAATTATCCGAACAAATTTTGGATATGATGATAATCTAATTGTAACAGATTTCAATTCTCCTAATACTTCTACTCTAGTTCTGTCAAGTTGTACTATATGAACTGGAGAACTCTAAGGAGTAATGTTCAATTTAACACAAACTGATTTTGGCATTATATTCAAAGAAGCCCCTGAATCTATCAAACAATTATGAACATTTTTGTTATATATTTCATAGGTTAAGAGAAATGGGCGAGTATGAGAGATGGATCGATCACCTATCATGATTAAATCTAAAGCATCTATTTTTTCTGAAGGAGAAGGTGGTTTACCTGTTTCATTAGCAGCTTGCACTATAACAGGAGCATGTAATTTTGAAGCAGGAACTGCTTTTAGTTCTCTGAGTAGGATTTGTTGTTGTTTCTTCAATTTGGTAAGCTCATGAATCGAAATATTTTCTCTAGTCTTCTTCATATCTTCAACTATATTATACTCAATTGTATCTGAGATAACCATTGTTTTAGATACAGGTGAAGAATCTAATGTAACAAGACTTGTTTGCGTAGCTTTTGAATTAGATTTCTTTTTTGTTGCTTTGTCTTTAGCAGGAGTAGAAATATTTTGCTATTGACTAGACAATGTTGTTTCAGTATTATTTTTTCTACGTGTGCTAATAGGCAAAGCTTCAAGTTGTTCTTCATTTGATAGGATAAAATCCCACATTCCATTAAGTTCAACTTCTTCTTCTTCATCATCTTCTTCTTCTTCTAATTTTTCTTCTTCATCATCTTGATCTAATTCAACATTTGATATACTAATCGGAGGTTGAGAATTAGAAGTTTGTTTTTGTTTGAAATTCCTGAAAACCTTTTTTGAATTCAATTTTTCAGCAACTTGTTTCTTGATGTATGCCATTTCATTGGTCATGGTTTTCAAAACTTTTTGAAGACCTTCTACATCGAATGGATCTTTTGGTGTTTTCTTTTTAGAATCATCTTTGAAATATATTTTGTTTGATTTACAATCTTCCTGAGAATTCTTTTTCTCAATAGCAGTTATGCATTTTTCAACAGATTTTCAGCAAGAGTTGCTAGTTTTTCTCTATCAACGAAAATAGCTATATTAGATGGAACTGATGAAATATACCACTCAATTTGAACTTCTGTACCTGGAACTGCAGTAACAAGAATTTTATTGAGTAATTTATTAAACCTTGAGTTGAAATCTTTTATCTTCTCACCTGTTTTAGCTTTAAGATTCGAAAGACCATTGATTAGAGTTGCTGTAGTTCTGTCATCTCCAAATTTAGCCATAAACTATTCTTCAAACCTATTCCAATTAGTTATGGAGTGAGCAGGTAATGAAAAATACTAGGATCCTACATATCCCTTTAAAGTATATGGAAATAATCATACAATGAAATCTTCCTCAACTACTGCATTTAAGTTGACAGCTAACATAAAATTATGAACATGTTCTTCTGCAGGAAGACCATCATTAGGGTTAAATTTTGGTAGCCATATTTCAGGATTTTTAGGTAAAGCGTGAATAGGAGGAGGCATATTTACAGCCCCTGGATTACTCTATGGGTTTACATTTGGTGGAGGGACTTGTCCTACCGTTGGATTGTGAATGGGTTGATTATGAATTGATGATGACATAGGTTGGTTACTAGGACCAATATTTTGAGTATTGGAACTAGTGAAAGTGATACCAACTGTTGGAATGAAATTTGTGGAAACGAGTGGAGTAAATGGAGATGAATGGGATGAGATCTTGCTAGTGATTGATTCTGATTGAGTCCTCTTTAACTTCTTCCGAGTACTATTGATGGCAAAATTCAAAAGGGAGAATCCCTGTTTTTGACTTTTTGATCGAGTTAATATTCTTCGAGGTTGTACAGAGGATGAAATATTAAGATCCGATAATTGTGAAGTTTCAGATTTTTCAGCAGAAATAGATACTTTTTCTAACTTTTCTATCAAAGACCGAACCTCAGGAAAATGTTGATGAATTTTTGGAAATAGTATAGTTTGAATTTCGCTAGGAGACTTAGGGGAGGGATGATCAACTTCAGATTTTATAGATGAAAATCTGGATAATTTTCTAGAAGTTGAAAGGGATCTAGAGGGAGATAACTTTGTTGATTGACCTTTATATTGATCATACCTTTGTGCCATTCACTTGGCCCTCCTTCTAGCACCAATGTGTTGAGGCCTCAGAATTCTGTGGCCAAAACATGGGGGAAAACCACCAGGTCCGGACCTTAAAGCAACTCCTTTTCCGTTTGGTATAGTGGCTCCAATTGGGGATAATGGGACCAGTTTCCTAATAAGGATGTTTTATGAGGGTGTTTGTGAATATAACATGCAAATGGATAATGATTTTTAATATATATGCATCTATCTAAGTAATTAATCTAATATATACCCGGGGTGTCGTTCCTTTATGTGATCTAAAATGATATCCTTCAACTATTAGTAATATAGATCATTTAATAGTCAAAAGAGATGAAAATTATGTAAAATTATTCTTCTAACAAAATAGTTTGCATAGAAGAATTGTGCAAAACATATCACATTTTCCAATGTGATTACATATTAAATGAGAAACCATAGCTAAATATTAGAACAGAAGTGCATGTAATATTTATATATGATAACCTTTCAAATATATAATGCACTAAAAAAATAACTATCAATTTAAGAGATAAGACTTAACACAAGTGAATAGAAGTACCATATGCATGAAGTTCCATTCTATAAATTGATAGCAATGAATCTGTTCCTTCCCACTTTCAAGAGATTTAAAGAGTACAGTAGTGCAACATCAGTTAAACAACTTTAATTGCTAAAAGATAACAGAATATGTTCCATTAATTCATCAAAGCACTCACAAACTTACAGTAGTGCATTCTTTGCAAATGTTTTTGAATTTTTTTTGGACCCTTCTCTAAATGCATGAGAAGGGTTTAAATACTAAACTAACTATAAACTAAAATTAAATTATTACAAAAAATGTAGAGGAGGTTTCAAACAACCTTCCTCTAAAAAGCTTAACTTAAACAACAATCTAGGAATTTAAACTAACAATCCCGATTTTGCGAATCTCGCCCTTCTTTCTCGAATGTGATCACGAAGTTGTCAAATATCTAACATTGCTTTGAGTTGAGTTGGTTGTGATATCCGTGATCGAATATGTCCCCTTGAAAATAGCATTTGAGATTATTGACTGAGATCTTTTTTGCTGAATCGTAAGAGATCGAAGAGTTTGATGTTGATGGTAAGGTTTGATCAGAAAATTCCGAGTAATTTTCCGATCAAACTTATTAACTTTTTTGATCATTTCCTCTTGTGTATCTGCTCTCTATCTCCACTTTATTTCTACTTCTCTTGTTCCCGAAAACACATAAGACGTGTTTTCCTCAAGAAGTTCTATCATAAACAATTTCTCACATATAAACTCGAATAATCTCATTTGATTTCTTGGACGTCTTGGTCGTTGCTTTCTCTCGCTTTATTAATTTGTGCTCCCCATTCTACGAATACGGTTTTTTGTGAAGTTTGCCTATTTGTGGTAGATTATCTTGCTTTCCCCTATCCGAAATTTGCCACCTGAATGTTTTCTTCGATTTTTCTTTTCAAGTATTTCACATTCAGCTTTCTGAATTGCTATTTCTTTGAATCATTATTTTAATGGAATCACAATAAGAATCAATCATGGAAGATTGTTGAAAAAACATTTCTTGTTCTTTCTTTAGCATGGTTTTTACATCAAGTGCTTCTTTGATAAATTGTTCTAATTGTGATAGACTCTATAACTCAGCCATTGCAATTTCCAGATGTGCTTGCTTTTCATTAAGATCTTTCTGATACTTCAATTTGAGGCTTTCAATATCTTCATGAAATTGAGTTGTGCTTATTTTGATTTGCTCAATGGACTTGGCTTTCTCTTCATTCAACAACTGTTCTAATTCTTGTACTATGGCTTCCTTTTGTTTCAACAATACTCTAACCTCAGTAGCTTTATCAACAATATCAGTAGCATATGCCCTTGCATATTGCGATAATTTGGTTAGATGTTCAGTGGGATCATCTGAGGAATATTTCCATAGTATATCAACTGATTCATTTGTTGGTTTTGGATTTGTTTCATCAATCTTTCTTATTTTATTTCTTTTAACTACAACCTTGTATATGGGACTGTAGAAAATATCTAATGAAGGAATATCTTCAATCTGTAGAACTATCTGATCTATAGGGTAGGCCGGTACGATTTCTTTGTCATGCATTGCTGGAAATCTTTGTAGTAGATTGACAGTCTCAACTATTTTCTGTGAGGGTTCTGGTCTTTGGAAACTTGTTGCTTGATTAGTATTGGGATTTTCTTTGGGAGTCTTTATTGCTTCGGAAATTTCTTCCCATTCATTAATAAGATCTTTTTCTTGTGATGACTTGGACTGATCTACCATGCTATGACCGTGTAGAAGTGTTTCGGAATTTTATTCTGTCCTATTATTTCTTGTTTCCTCCAGCATTTCTATCTCTTGAATAACTTGATCAATTGTCTTTTCTGAATTTGCTTTCTTAGATTCAGATTCATTTTCAGAGTGATCCGAATTATCGATCATTTGTTGTGATTGACCTGGTTCATCTTCAGATATATCCTTCATTTCATCATCCAGACTAACACTTGGAGTATGTTTTTCATCTTCAATAGTTAGCAAATTTAAAGGAACTTTATCTAGTCTCTTGTTTCTGTATGTTTGAAAAGCTTCAGCATCCTCTTGACTTAGTTGACTAGAAATGTACTTGGTAATATCAAAGATATTTTCCATGCCCTAGAAGAGGTCATCGAATCCATCTGCTTCCTTTAAAAAAGGCTTCATTTTAAGCTATGCGATGTAATTTTTAATCACATCATTGGGGATCATATAATATTCCTGGCATAAATGCCAATTTCAATAACTAAATCTTGGGAACATATTTGTAAGTATGGCTGATATTAGCTAGAGCAAAGATGCCACACTGTAGATGGAAATTAGGCCAAATAGCCTTTTTACCATCCTTCAGCTGCTTCGTGACACCATTGACAAGATGATAGGCTATTTCTTTTGCAAGTAATTTATTAGGAACATAGTAAGGTAAAACATGGGGAGAAGAATAACTCCCAAATACTCTAATGTATGTAAAATTTTCTTCGGCAAACCATCTAGCTACTGGAAGACTATCTACATTGGATTCTTCAGAAACCCTAGGAGCTCTTTTGTTGAAAATAATATTATGTATGGGAAATATGACTCCATAACAGATTTTATAGAAATGTAAGTGGAACTCTGAATCCTAGAGTTCTCTGTGGTAGATGTGAATCGGGGTAGGGTCCTTGGTAGTCCATTTCCAACCCATGGTAGGAAATTTAGAAGTAAAATAGATAGCATCCATGACATAGGTAGACATATAAAAAGGGGTTATTTCTCTGAATGAAACACTTGTTTTATTCATATATTCAGTTATATGCTTGGCTAGGTAATTCGATAAATTGTATGCCCAATTTAAGATAGATGAATTGACAATTGCATCAATTAGGGGAACCCAGTCTCTTGGAAATCTAGTGCTATCAGGCTTGGAAAACATTCTACATAACATACTAGCAGCATAAAAATAAGGATTAGGAATTTGTGCAATTGGGTACGTAACAGACTTATCTTGCTTCAATTTCCTTTCATTTTCCTTCCGTTCATGGATGACTTTGATAAGATCTAGATGTTCTCCTTTGAATTTTTGCATATATTTATTGTCGTATTTCTGTTGCGGGGTTGGTATATGATACATTGCTACTAAATCCTCTGCTTTGAAAGAACCTTTAGTTTCTCCTCTCGAATTTTTGATCATTCTATCTTTAATGTTTAAGTGGTCAATTTCCCACTTAACCATATCTATATAAGGAAGAATCTTTGGTCTTGCAGCTATCTTGTGAATGTATGAGCATGCAATGTCAAAAACGGTTGTATCAGAGGTAGAAGCAGTACTTGTTGTAGATACTTTATTTATCACCCTTGGTCCTTCATCTTCGAAAAGCTTATACATTGCCTCCCATGTCGAACTGCCGCAATATTTGTTGCAGACAATATCTGAAAATAATGGAGACATATCTGTGTCTTATGTGGATGACGTTTGAGAAATTTATTTGCCCCTTTTTCTCATTTTGATCTTCTTCAACCCATTAATTGGTTTCCTGAGAGAAAAGTGAATTTAACACATAAAGAGTATCACAAGATTAAATCAATCATTTACTTCAAATACATGCGAGAATATATCAATCTATCAATCATCTTTCATAATTTCTAATTTCATATTTCACATGGCCTCACACGTAAGATCTATCAATCGTTTTAAAGCTGTTAAGATCTTAAATTCCATTTGATATGACACAAGCTATTTCACATGCTGAATTCATTGACTACGCAAATCACAATCATTCCTTATAATATTTCATGATACTTTACTCTTAAAGGTTGCGAAATGCGATCTGCGTAAATCGCAGATCGCAGCTTTTATGGGATAATGTTTGAGTGTATATTATAAGTTGCACACAATGCGATTGCGAAAACATTGAAGTGACCATGATAGCCGAAATATTTTATATTTGTTGGTTTTTTTTCTTGTCGGGTCCGCGGGTATCACAACTTATATCGTTTTCTTCTTAAAACTTTATTGATTAGGTAAAGTGTGATGCGAAAAGGAAAAAAAATATAACGATGATTGAGGTTTTTTGCAAGGTTTTTCTTAAATTATATCTTTGGAGAGGCTTTGAGCGCATTTCACAATTCGCATATTTTATGTTTTATGGTTCTTTTTTGAAATAAAATATGTAATATGCGATGTGCTTTAAGGCAAAAACAAAAAATTTATATTCTATGTTTTTTATTTTTGGAAATTATAAAAAGAATTTCCTATTTATTTCTAAAGGGTCCTTATTTATAAAAAATAAATGGGGGGTTGTTGTATAGCACAACAGGTCAAAAATAAGATTTCGTGGACCTCTGTGAAAAGATAATTTTGTTCCCACTCTTTAGCAGCCAAATTCTTACTTATGTTCTATTTGATGGAGAATTCACGAATATTTTTCTCAAACCAGTCTTCTAGTTCAGTCTTCGATGGTTGCCACAACATCTAATCTCTCTCAAAATTATCCTAGTCCTGGCAACGAAACCATTTTTTGGCTTGAGGGGTCCTGACCCAGGTTTAGAGTTAGCACGTAACCATAAAACCCTCTTACGACTAGCCCTTTCGGTAATGACCTACTTGCACAGGACAAATTCTCACCCGAAGCAGTTTTGGGGGTGCTGGAACCAGGTTTCCACACCTTGAGAGAGAATTAAATGAAGTGGGCGTCTTTAGATATGTTTTACTAAATAGACTGACTTGTGCAACAGAAACCCTAGGTCAACTTACATAGGATAACCTTGCACACACACTGAAAGTAGATCCAAAATCCCTTTAATTGTCTAACAATGTAATATCTAGTGTTTACAACACTAGATCTATGCGGCTAACATTCATGTCAACAGTAAAATAGGCACGGAACCGATCCAATCACATGTAATCTAAATAATAAGAATGAAACAAAAATCATACACAGAAACATATTACAAAAACACATTACAGATGCATTTAGTACTCAAAGTTACCCAAATAGATCTTTATTCATCAATAGTTTGCAAAAACCCTTACAATCCTTCAGATCTACCCGCACACACAGCTAGCGGGGTCCGCACATAGCCGGACTAAGGTATCCACGAACACAGCCAATAGGAGCCTTTTAAACACATACACTTACACAGATTCGCTTCAGAACTCAATCATTCATCAAGACTTACATAAAAGTTACTAAAAATGCCTTATCCAACTCGATCTAAACTTCTACTTATACCTTATCCTGTGCTCATACTAAGGTCCTCCAACCGTGGTTTGAGACTCCTAGATTTACCCTTTAGCCTAATTGCAACTCATGAATGGGATTTGACCCACCCCAAAGCCCCTTGAATATTCATAGTGCAGTGTGAACGACTCAAAAATAAAAAAATTCTATTATTTAGCCCCAAAAATGCGGTCCTAAGGGACCCTGCACCAACAAGTACCCATAATTTTATTCATTGTAAGGTAGCCAAGGAATTGAATTGCTTCCTATACCTAGCACCAGAGTGTCAAGTGATGGTTGCAAATGGAGGAACTATAAATTGCTGTAGAAAGTGCCATAAGATCAAGCTAACCATGGGGGAATATGTATTGAATAGTCCAATGCTTTCCATTCCAATGGGTGGTGCTGATGTTGTACTAGGAGTACAATGGTTACAATCTTTGGAGATAGTAGATTTTAATTTTCAAGAACTTTTCTTGAAATTTTTTCTGGAAGGAAAGGAAGTTGAATTACAAGGTATCACAGGGAAGCCGAGAAAGATAATAAGCTCTAATATCATGACAAATCTTCTAAATAAAGAACAACGAGGCGTAGTTGAACAATTATGCTCACTAGAAATTCCAACATCAAAATCATCCATTTCTCTAGATCTCCAAAAAGTCTTGGACAATCATTCCAAGGTGGTTGAAACTCCCAAAGGACTCCCACCTATTCGTGATCATGATCATGCTATTCATTTGATTCCAGGAAGTGTTCCTCCAAACATAAGGCCTTACAGATATCCTTATTTCAAAAAGAGCGAAATTGAATGTATGATTGCATAAATACTAGAGGTTGGTATAATTCAACCTAGTCAATGTTCTTTCTCTGCTCCAGTAGTATTGGTGCACAAGAAGGATAGATCATGGCGCATGTGTCTGGATTATAGGGAGCTCAATAAGCTCACTATTAAAGATAAATTTCCCATTCCTATGATTGATGAATTACTGGATGAATTACATGGAGAAATTTATTTCACCAAGTTGGATCTCTGTTCAGGATATCATCAAATTAGAATGAAGACTGAAGACATTCTGAAAACAACATTTCCAACTCATGAGGGTCATTATAAATTTTTGGTCATGCCTTTTGGCCTTACCAATGCACCTTCTACATTTCAAGGATTGATGAATTCCATTTTCAAACCCTTAGAAAATTTGTGTTAGTGTTTTTTGATGATATACTAATCTATAACAGGTCTTTGAAGGATCATGTTCAACATGTTGACATGGTGCTCAAACTATTGGAGGAGAAACAATTATATGAAAAAAACTATAAATGTTTCTTTGGAGTACAAGAGGTGGAATATCTGGGTCATAATGTATCTTAGGAGGGTGTTAAGGTAGACCCTAACAAAATTAAAGCCATTAAGGAATGGAAAGTACCCACAACCATAAAACAATAGCGAGGATTTCTTGGGTTAATAGGGCATTATCACAAGTTTGTTAAGAATTATGGGAGAATAGCAACACCTCGAACAACATTATTGAAGAAAGATGCATTTTCATGGAATCCTGAAGTAACTAAGGCTTTTGAACATCTTAAAGAGGAAATGTGCCAAGCACTAGTCTTAGTTACACCAGACTTCACAAAAACCTTTTTTGTGGAATGTGATGCCTCAGAAAATGGAATTGGTGTTTTTTAATGCAAGAAGGAAGACCCATTTCTTTTGAATGTCATCCAATCAAAGGAAAGTATTTACAAAAAGATATTTATAAGAAGGAAATGTTGGAAATACTACCCGCACTAAAGAAATTTCGACCTTACCTAATGGGAAGACACTTCAAGGTAAAAACTGATCATGATAGTATTAAATACTTTTTGGAGCAAAGACTATCTTCAAAAGAGAAGCAAAAATGGGTCACAAAGATGTTGGGTTATGAATTTGAAATCATTTACAAGAAAGGGAAGCTAAATTTTGTTGCATATGCACTCTCAAGAAAGGATGAGGATGTGGAAGCATTGCTTTGTGCCATTTATATTATCCAACCAGATTGGATAATCAAAGCAAGGAAGGAATGGAAGAATGACGAAGAAGTGTGGACACTCATTCAAAAGTTGTAGCAAGATCCCAGTACATATGATACATTTAGTTGCAAAAATGATTCCTTATGGTACAAAGATTATTTATATATTTTTAAGAATTCCCAACTAAAACAAAAGATTCTTTTGGAATTGCACACCTCTCCCTTAAGACACTCAGGATTTTTGAAAACTTACCATAAGGCGAAGAAAGATTTTTTTGGGATGGCCTTAAATCTGATATTCAAAATTTTGTGGTAGAATGTTTGCTTTTCCAGCAAAATAAAGTTGAGATAAATAACTTCCCTAGGTTTACTACAGCCTTTATCCATTCCATGTTAACGTTGGGAGGATGTTTCAATGGATTTTATAACATGTTTACCTAAGTCCGAAGGAAAGAGTGTCATCATGGTGGTAATTGATAGAATTACCAAGTATGCACACTTTTGTGCATTATCTCATTCATTTAAAGTGAGTACAGTTGCTACTACATTTATGGAAACAATTCAAAAGCTACATGGAAACCCAAAGGTTATTGTAAGTGAAAAAGATCCCATTTTCACTGGAAATTTTTGGATGAAATTATTTACTTGTTTGGGTACTCAACTAGCTCATAGCTTATCTTATCATCCTCAATCTGATGGGAAAACTAAGATAGTTAACAAATGTTTGGAAGTATCTTCGTTGCTTTGTACATGATAAAATAACATAATGAGTCAAGTGGTTACCTCTCACTGAATGGTGGTATATTAACACTTCCTTCCACACTACATCAAAAATGACCCCATTTATGGCACTTTATGGATATCATCCACCATCCATCACATCATCTTTAAGAGAAAATTCTAAGGTTCACGTAGTGGAAGATCACATCGAGAATCAACAACAAGTTATCCAACTCTTAAAGGATAACCTAAATTTGGCACAAAATCAAATTAAGGAACAGGCGTATCAACATCGTAGTGAGAGAAGTTTTGATGAAGGCGACTAGGTATTTTTACAGCTACAACCATACAAACGAATGTCCCTCAAGCAAGCTAAGAAGGATAATAAATTATCGCCAAATTACTATGGTACTTACAAGGTGTTGCAAAAGATTGGTACTATGGCATAAAAAATGGAGCTTCCTGCTTCTTCCTAAGTGCACCCAGTTTTCCATGTTTCATGCTTAAATAAGGTTATAGGTGAAAAAATTCCAGTTCAAACAATATTTCTAGAACTTGATGAGGAAGGAAAAATCATATTGGAACTTGAAGCAGTCACATAAACAAGAACTCGACAGCTACTAAATCAGTCAATTTCAGAGTATCTCATCAAGTGGAAGAACTTACCCACTGAAGATTCCACATGGGAGGATGCGAGTTTTATACAAAAGCATCCAAAGCTACTCAAGCGTTGAGGATAACACTTTTTTGAAGGAGATGGGCATGTTAGGTCCCTATATTACTAGTGTAGTCCCTTATTGTTGTTAGTGTGGCTCCCTTATTGTTATTGTTGTACCCCTGTACTCCCGATATTGTTATTATTGTGCCCCATAAAAGCCCACTAATGTTATTGTTGTGCGCTTACATTATTATTGTTAGGTCGGCTAGGATTATATTGTGACCCCATGGACTAATATATATAGAAAGAAGGTTTTTTCATTTTTATCATCCAAGATTTTTTCATTTATGTAATATAAAGGAGGTTGCTGCCTAATTTCTGAGTCGTTGATCTCTCTTTTCTTCTATTTTGTGAATTTGTTGCATAACATAGTCAAACCATTACAAATGACTAAGTTGAAAGTCCAACATAGAGTAAGCAATTGTTCACTAAAGAGATTTCAACCCTTGTCCTTTAAAATTATTTCCCACTGATGATAACTCTCTTCTGTAAGGCAGATAGGATCAGAGTCTTCTTTACACCAAATAATGCTAGCTTTCTCACTTGCAGTCCTAGCATTGAAATTACCCACTATATGACTTCACCTAGCTGAGAATATGTTGCAATATCTTCCTTTAAGGCTGCAAAGGGATATTTGTGGTAAAGCCCTCTAATTTTGTAGATTTTTTAAACTTGCGATGCAAAATAGCATTCTGCAATTCTGATGTGATTTCCATTTTTTGATATTTTAAACCAAACAAATTGTTTATTTTCAAGTCTTCTTTTTCTAGTTGAATGAAACAACCTTCTTTTTCTCTCACTAATACCATGATACCCCTTGTGTCCTTTGTCATTCCTTGCTACCTTGTTCCACACTGCCATCTTCCAGTACCCTTCAAAAAAATGTGTTTTGCACCTTTCATGCTCATGTGTTTCTATGAGGAAAATTATGTCTCTATCTTCCACAATAGGCCCTAACCCAGGTCCTCGTCTCCATGGCTAACCTCTACAATTCCAACAAACTAATATTAAAGAAACCTGGGTATGACTTGATTGCTATTTGTTTTGACATGCAAGACTCACAATTGAGTCTTTGTCCATGCTTGCCCATACTGACCTTGCTTCCTGATTTCCTGCTAAAGAGTTGTTGTCTCTTCTTTATTATCATCTTGCTTCCCTGTTTTGGAAGGAGGTCTAAATCGCACTATCACAAATTTAACCTTATAAATCCATGCTCTCTTTTCCTCATCTCTTGATGCCATAACCTTTGAAATTTCCTCCCTCCTTTTCTCTTATTGTCTTACAATTAAATATTCTTCTAGAAAAAGCGAGAACCCGTCAAGAGATTATTCTTGTTTAGAATGATATCTTTATCATGCAAGCTAGGCATGATGAATCTTATGGGCACCGTTAAAACTCCCTACCCTCCATGCTTGGCATATTTGTCCTTGCCATAGTAGCTTGTATTTCAACAAGTCCCTTGCAAGGTCAAAAGTAGATTCATTTTTCCCTTAGTCTTTCACCCTTTTAATAATTGTGTTTGTTGCTCTATCTTGCCTTTCCTTGCTTTCTCTATCTTGCATGTTTTTGACCCAAATGCTTGTTTCTCCTTCCCTATTAGCATAATTGCTAATAACTTCAACCCAAGTTTTGGAAACTTTTGTGGAGCCTCCTTTCCTTTCTTCTCTTGATATCAATTCATGGTTGTCTATTTGGGCAACCACTTTCCCTTTATCCTGGGATGGTTTCACATTCGCTACCTCTGTACTCTCCACTACAAATTTCTTCATGTTTTTAATATCTTCCTTCATGCATTTCCATTATGTCTTCCCTATCAGGAGAGCTTCCTGTACCAATGCCACTTTCTCATTCAAAATTTTATCTCTTTTTGCTAAAGCCTGGTTCTCAACTGTTATTACATGAAATGTATGATCTCTTTCCTTCTCTTTAGATTTTAAAACCTCCAACCTCTTTTTTGCACTTAACAATTATTTCACCTAGAGATCAAATGACCAGGTGAGAGGTGTGGATGTGGGAGTATACAAGGCAGAATCCTCGATGAATTTTCCTCTCAGCTTGTTGTTTCCATATGCTTGCAAAGGAGACTTGTTTGAATATTGCTTATTGCAAAGGGCCCAAGCACTTTTTGTTTGAGACTGTTTTTTCCTTGTCTGCTCCCATTTTAGACTTGCTAGTATTCATTTTAAAATGCACAGATACTGTTTGACATTGAACCAAACACACTTTCCAAATTTGGCTGATGAGACAATTTTCACTTTTCCTAGATCATTTGTTTCCATGGGTTCTGAAATTTCTTGCCTTGTTATCATGTTTGAATGCATTTAGAAATTGTATATGTTAAGCTCCAACCCCTTCACTATTGTAGTTCTGAACTCCTAATTCCTCCACCCAGCTTCGAACTGTGCTTCTCTCAAACCCAAACCCAAACCCAAACCCTCATCTGGACAAGCCCTCATTACTAAACTATTGTTCTTATTTTCAAACATCGTTCCCCAATTAGCTCCTCTCGATTCAAATAAGCGAGTAGGAAGAAAATTGAAAATTTTGAAAAAAAAGGGTTTGTTTCAAAAATGTTTTATTTAATGATGATAATGGTAATTAATACTTTCTAAGATTTATATAATTTACTACTAAAATCCTTTAAAATTTATAAACTAAAAAATAAAATCTCAAATCATCATAAATTTGATAATTATTTAAATTTTTTATTTTTTAAAATATATTTTTATATGAATAAATGATACAAAACTTTAGTTTAGATAATATTAGAAAGGTGTAATTTAATTTACTAAATGAATTTTTTTCAGGGTATATTTTCCAACTAAATTTAACAAAAATCTTGTAAATATTTTTAAAAACTTGAGTATAAATTGTTTAATCTATAGAATTCAAGTGCCCCAAAAATTTCTCGAAGTATAACTCTATTTATGAATTAAAAATTAAACAAAAAATCAAAATCTTGAAATTATATTACCACTATTATAAAAAATAAATTAATATATATATTTTTAATTAAATATTATTTTATTTTTAATTTTCATACGTTATTTTTTATTAATTATCCTCTCAATTTTAAATTACTACAATATTTCAAAATAAATTTACAAAATTTCATCATTCGAATTTCCTTAACTCTATTATATAATGAAATTTCCATCACTGAAAGGATAAATATGTGACCAAACAGTAAAATTGGATGGACAAAGTCAATTTTGACTCGTATTATTTTGAAATTCTAAGCTAATTGTGGCCGCTCAGAGCTGTTTATTTATTTTATAATATCCGATATGGCAGTGACATAAAAATTCGTACAGAATGGACAACAAAAATGAAAATACCCCGTTATTTTCTGTGAAGGGAATGCTTATTGGAGTGAAACCATGTGGAAAAGAAATAATTCGTCAATTTCGGAATAATAATGTTGTAGGTAAGTAGATGTAATTTGGTTGATTTTTTTTTTTTTTAATAATTAGGTGGGATTACATGCTAATTATGTTTAATATGTTACTTTTAAGGAGTGTCTTAACATAAATATCTAATCACTATTTATCCTAATAATGTTGTAGGTAAGTAAATGTAATTTGGTTGATTTTTTTTTTTAATTGGCTGGGATTACATGCTAATTATGTTTAATATATTACTTTTAAAGAGTGTCTTAACAGAAATATGTAATCACTATTTATCCTAGAAGATGCAACTTGATGATGTTATTAATTATATATATATATATATATATATATATATAATTTTTTAAGAATAAGGTATTTTGTATTATTTATAATTTTTTAAATTAATGATTATATTATAAATGTGTTTATTTTGGATAGATATTTCTTAATTTAAATTTAATTGTCAATGACTATTAAGTGAATGGTAGAGATTTGGCCTCCACGGAATATTTTAAATGGTAGTGTATACAAGTCAAAGTTTGAGATTTATCTTTAAAGTAGTCATGCCTTGTTACCTTTTTAATTAAATTGATTAATTAAAAATAATGTGAACTGAACAAGCATCATATTAAGTGAGTTTGGTTTTCTGGAAATGTGGCATTGATAAGCAGTGGTATTGGCTCATTGTATTGTAAGAAAACTTATTTATAGATTAGGAATCTCCATGTTAAAGTGTGGGTAAATCTCCATGATAAAAAATCTTGTTCCATGTATTTTTTAATGTATATACATATTTAACTTATTGTTGGACAACTAATCCTCGGGGTTAAAGATTGGGTTAGTTTGTGTTATGGTGAGTAGTTATTGAGGTCCAAGAAGACCCAGAAACTAATTCAACAGTTTCTTGGACACTCTTGCTTCAGGCAAGAGTTTTAGGCTTTAAAGACTAGAGTGGGCTAACCATTCGATGAAACACCCTTTGGGTTTCGCACCCCTTCGTCGCCAATGAAGCCCTTCCGGCAAGGTTGTCCCCTTCGTCCCAAACATTAACGAAACAAATGTTAACCGACGTTACCTCCCTCGTCGTCCAGCTCCCACGGGTAGTGAAGGTATGTTTCGATGCTCTCTATTTGCAGGCCAGTGCATGCAGCGAGACACGAGCGGCTCACCTAACTCACACAGCTAGAGGAGAGCCAAAGTAACAGGTCACCGTTCCAATTTGAATTTTGAATAGGAAAAGCTAAATTTGAATTAATGAGGATTAAATGTTTCATATCCGATGAGTTATCTTGCCATCTACCACACATGGTCTGTCAAAGAATGGACGATCTGTCAAATGGTTTTACCACCGAAACCTCATTTCTATCCCATTTGAATTTGGAGCTCCTTTTGTCGAGCAAGGGTTTTCATTTCCTTGAGTGAGTAAAGGGCTTTCATTTTGTCGAGTGAGTAAGAAGGAGCTTTAAAGGGAAGTAAGCTCGATTGATTGCAAGGTAACTCGACGAGGAGGAATTGAAACATGGGCTTTAAAGGGGAGGAATTGAATTCTTACCAAGCGTGAAACTTTACAGAATACCAGGCCTGGAACTTTATAGAATACCAGGCGTGAATTCTTACCATCGTCGTCTAGCGAGACAGGAGCTGCCTCCCTTTCTTTTTGGAAAAATAGAAAAGGTAAATTCACTCACAGTTATTTGGAAACTCAATGTTTTTTTGTGTATCTGTGTGCTAAGTATATATTAACTTAGATAATTCGTCACTTCCACAATATATATTAACTAAAGTCCTAAGTCTGTTTTCTTTTTCTCTAGGATGTTGTTCCCATGAGTTACCACGAAAATGACCAATGAGTTACCACAACGATGACTAGTGAGTTTTCGCAACTAGGTCGTCATTGAGGCAACTCACTAGTTACCGTTGCCGCAAATCACTAGTTGCTGTTGCAACAACTCGTTTGTCACTGTTGTTTGTAATTTGTTGGTGGGATTCCATGAACATTGGTTTACTCCTTTTCTCCGCCTTGGATTCCTTAAAGTCTAATATCCTCTAATGTGTTGCAACAATTGATAATGTTATCTCAAGTTGTAGGTTTGAAAATTCATAGCCACAACTAAATTCATAGAAGTTGATTTATACTTTTTTGTCAAGCGACCATGGGAATAGTAGTGGTCTTTAGGCTATGATGGAAATAATAATGGACTTGGTGCTGATTTTGGGCTTGTAATATATTTTCTCTAATACCAAAGATAAGTAAAACAACGATAATAAATTAACACTATCTAAAAACAAATTGTCTATCCATAGAAAAATAAAAATCTCTTAAAATATTATATGACATCTCCTCCAACAACTAACAAATTCTATAGCCCCAACAATGAATATAAAGGTTACAAAAAAACATTCTACCATTCTGAATTAAAAAAAATTAATAAAGGTTTCTTAAATCTGGATCTATAAATATGTTGAACTTATGAAAATGATAATAATAATAATAATAGATGGTTAGTAAATCTATGTTTTAGATAATGTATCTACATAAATATAAGATAATAGTGATAGATGCATTGAACATTTTAATTGTACCATATTAATATTTTGGACACAAGATATAAATTATTTGAAAAAGAAAAATTAATTAATATGGGATCTTCCCCGATCATTACACAACAACTGTAATGAAAAGTGAGCCCAAAACATATGCATGAAAGTTGAAATGAAAGCACCATATTGTACACTAACATTATACAAGCACTATTTACAGAGAAATGTACAACCCAACCTTCTGCACCGGTTCACTTCATTGTAACTTCAACTTTGTTTCTTACATATCTTCAAGATTTGTGGTTCTATTACTCAGTGTTACAGTGGCAGCAATTCACTTTTATAGTGAGTTTTTGCTACTATAACAGGGAGTTGCCTCCAGAGTTGCCGCCACTATTATGTCAATGAATTGTGTGGTGAATCTAGATAGAAAGCTCCTGAAAGATTAAGTCACCTCATTAAACAACAAATTAATGTGAGACATCGTACCTAATTAAACAACAAATTAACATGAGACATATTTGTTAGTGAGAGAACTCAATGTCAATAAGGGTACAATTCCAATTCAAATGTATGATCATATAGAAAATTACAAATGCTTAGGTGTTAAACCTAAGTATGAAAAAGTCAAGCACTTTTGGCCCCTAAGTTTATAACCTAATTAAACAAGAAATTAACGTGAAAATATTAATTAAATATCAAATTAACATTAGACATCTTTGTTTGTGAGAGAACCCAATGGCAATAAGGGTACAATTCCAATTCAAATATATGATCATTTAGAAAATTACAAATGCTTAAGTGATAAACCCACCTTTTAGATCAAATCCATTTATTTTTATATTATCATGAATTAATAGTAAAAATCATGAAGGGCCACTTATTCTTTTAAACCCAATGTCTTGTTCCCAAGCTTGTTTGGCAACTCATAAAGTACGAATTTATTAATTGAGTACCAAACCTTGCAAATTGGAGGATTAAGACATGTGAATATCGAACTAGGTTAATTGGAGGATAAACATTTATAGTATGAAATTAAAGATGAATATATAGGTTGTTAATCAAAATATTTTTTTATTAAAAAAATTAAAAAATATAATTAATTTAAATAAAACCTTTGCACATTCCATTATTCATTTTTCAATAACATCATCAAAATTTGAGAGTGTTTTGATATATACTAAAATTAATATAAGAAAAAAAAAAGACACTTCATTTAAATATAATAAAAATAAAATGATAAAATGGAGATAAATACTAAATCAAAAAATGAAAACTCATCTCAATATTAACATTTTCTTCTTTATCTAATTTTCTAAATTCATAATAGTTTATTATTTGTAATTCACATCTTTTTACATTTTTACATGTAATCAACTTCTTTCTTTCTGAATAATGTTCAAATTATAATTATAAAATTAAATACTAAAATTTATTATTTCAAATCATCTGATTTTAAGCATTAAAAAATATTATATTATTCCCCCTCCCCCTTATTTTAATATTATTCCCTTTTTTATTTTTATAATTTAATCAATTTACTAAATTATTATATATTATTCATCTAACTCTTCCTCTTATTTTAATATTATTCCCTTTATTAAGGTTAATTTTATAATTTATTTAATTTAGTAAATTATTATAATATTTGTTCACCCTTCTAAAAAATATTTTTAAATAATTAAAACTTTTAAATTCTCTAACTAATTAACTAAACAATGACTAGATTTTAATGGCTAGTTTTAACAGTTATCACCGGGCAATGATGCATCCTTCTCTTTATTCAATGAGATCCACCTCCTTCTTCACCTTGTCGTGACGATGAACCACATTAGTTGGTTTGAAATGTCTTCTTTGACCAAATCTTACTTATGTGATTAATCCGAAAGACATTTTTCTACATTATGGATCACAAAAGTCTTAGATCTAACAAATATTATATTTTCAAATTCTATATTTTATATTAAAAAGTTATCTATGTTAGAGCACCCATGCAAGTCCCAGTAAGCCCATTCTTTAAATGGAGCTAGGACAATGACAACTTCTTTGGGCTACCTCAATCCTTATGAAGCATTATTATCATATTTATTCAAAATGTTTAGGAATTTTATCGTCCAATTTACAAGTTTTTGGGATTTGGGATTTTGCATTGATTTTTAGGATGTATAAAGTGAATGTTTCCTTTTGATAATTTTAAATTAAATGAATTATTTATTTTGATAATTGTATTTGTGGCTCATTATATTTGTGGCTATATCATTTTTTTCAACCAATATTCTCATTATATTTGTGGTTATATTACTCACCGTTACAGTGGTAGAAATTCAATTTCATAGGGAGTTTCCGCCACTATAACAGGGAGTTGTCACCACTGTTACAGTGGAAACAATTCACTTTTACAGGGAGTTTCCACCATTGTTACAGTGGCAACAATTCACTTTTATAGGGAGTTGCTGCCACTGTTATAGTGAGTTTCTGTCACTACTATGTCATTAAATTATGTGGAGACTTTAGTTAGTATATATATATATATATATATATATATATATATATATATATATATTTGTGGTTAATATTTTTTACAACCAAGATGTTCATTATATTTTATTAAATCATTTTTTTCATTTAATTGTTTTCCTCCTTTGTATATGGCGCAAAAGTGGACGCTCATCATCCAAGTTTGGTGCCATCCAAATCTAGGTTTTTCATAAACAATATTTGTGCTTCATAATGAAGCACTTAGCCAAGTCTTCAAGAATACTAAAGAGATTCCAGGGAGAACCACAAATAATGAAGCCTATTATATTTCTCTGGTTGATGGGCTTAGGGTATCCAGGAGTTATGGTGCAAGTGACATTGTCACTTACAATAATTTAGAGTTGATTACCAATGAAATGGTTGTCATTTACCAAGTGAGAAAATAAAATTTGAAACCCCTCGACCAAGAAACAAAAAATATTGCTGCACAATTTATTAGTTTTAACATCATTTACCAATTAGGTGTCCAAAGGTTTGTTGATGATATACTCATTCAAGCAGCATTCAATGGACATGGATGTGGAAGATATGTGGAGGAGCCAACATGTGCTTCACCAATTGTCATTGACAGGCCTCAATATACGTGGTCTGTTAATGAATTGACTGTTCTTATATTTTATATTGGGGTTTCTATGGTGGGAGTCCTATTATGGAGTTCTTATTTCTTGTGATCGATTGTAGTAGCATAAACAACTATTATGTCTATTTTTGAGGTATATATATGAGCTATTTTTTTTATGGAGGGGCTCACCTTATTTTTTGGTACTTTTTGCTACATGTATGTGAAATTGTATTTTTTCAATCAATACTATTACAGTTCGATTTCGTCTATTTGTTGGAAATAATGAGAAGGGTGGGGGAAGAATCACTAATTCATTTTACAAATGTTATTTTATCAATTGAGATCACTTTAAACGGAACCCAAAATTGAACAACAAAATAAAGGATATTATGATTATCAAATAGAGGACCCCAAGTACAAGTATCTAATAACTATACGAGTCTCTAATAAAAGTGAACTCTAATTCTTAAAGAAGCCCCTTAAATAAAAATTAATGTAAGATACCCTTGGTTACAAGCAAACTAAGATAACTTATAGATCAATCATCATTTTCCCTTTATACATGGTTAAATGAAAAATGCAATTGTGATATATTGCATTTTTCCAATCCATAACTCCAACTCCATTTAATGGAAAAAATTGTGATCAGGTGATTTGATTCACTTGGTTGTAAGAAATGTTTTCTTAACCCCATTATCAACATTTACAACCACAAGATTAGGTGATTTGAATTGAAGCACATTTTGACATACATGATAGCAACAACAACTAAGCTTGCAAACAATGAAAATAATATGAACAACATGCAAATCAAGGAAGTTAACTTGATAATCATGAAAAATTATAATATGCATTCAAGTATAACTAATAAATTGTAACGAATATGTTTTAAGGCAAGTAATTTAAGGAGTCAATGTAATGGTGCATGGGCCCACAAAGTTGCATTATTATGATTGCAAAGCTGGGTCCACTCATGGCAATTCACCCTCCCATTCGAGTGGACACCATTGCGACAACTCTTGACTGGGTACAAGGGGAATCTCTGACTGTGTACAACGATAACGAAAATCTCCCTTGACCATGACAACAATGAACCGTCGGTGTCAAATGGGAGGCAGTCGTTGCGGAAACACCTGATTGCATACTGGCACCATCATAGATGACGGGTCATGATATTACTCGGTGCATTACCCCAACTCTTCCATTGTGCCTTTGTCCCACATTCGAATTGTTGGAAAGAACAAACACAACCATAACCACTCTGAACTCTGACTAAATATGGGAGGTGAAAGAGTACACAGAGAAAGTGTCGAAGAATTGCTAGACACATTTGCACACATTAAACAGTGTTTTGAAGAGGGAGGTTAGATAGATTATATTTGCAGGTTTTAGGGGTATGACGGTGGCATAGCCATATAATTTTCCATGCATTACAAGGAGGGTAGATCATAGGTAGCAGGGATAATGGTGCAAGGGTAGATCAGAGGTAGCAGGGATAATGGTGCATGCGATAGAATAAGCGATTGCGGAAGTGACAGGGTTACCCTAGACAGGAGAACAATGGTTTGCGCCCCAAAAACCCCAACCTGATGTTGTGCGAAAATTTCTTGAGGAAGGTGAACAACTACTCAGGAGAGGCACAATATATGATAGGAATTCATTACTACAACCCTAGAAGGATGTTGCATTCCTTGTCCAGAGATTTTTCACGTGTGAAGGAAGCTATGTTGTTATTTATTGTGAGCACCTCTTCTTGTTAGACCACTTGCATCATGGAAGGTTGGTCAACATGTCTTTCTTTCTTGCAAAAATCCTAAACCAAATGGCATGAGGTGTCAAAGAGGTCACTCGAATCTTGTCCCACCATTTCCTTATTAAAATTTTGGTGGTTTCTATGCTACAAAGGGAAGGGAGAACCTGGGATGACCTAGTTGGAAGGCCATTGCATGTTGAAGCTTCCACCCCGCCAGAGGATACCCTAATAGCTGAAACTCTGCCCCATGACCTCCCAGTTGCAACTCTGCCCCATGACCCCCAGCTGCAACTCCACCCCATGATATCCCACCTGCAACTCTGCCCCATGACCTCCCATTTGCGGAAATTGTCATAGAACCTTTCCATATGGAAACCAAGCCATGCATTGTTAAAACTACGAGGGTTTCTAGGGTTTCTGCTGCTAAATCTGCACAGAAAGGAGATGACCAAGATGATGATGATGAAGTAGAAATATTGGGGAGTAAACGTGCGACCAAAATATTGAGAGGATACAGGAAATGCTTGGAAGTAGTGCCAGACGCCAAGCAGAACATGAGAAGAGAGGTCCTCTTGCTTCAGTTCTTGAAAACCTCCCCACTGTTACAAAAGAACTCCCAGAAGAGATAGAAATAGAACAAGAGAAAGGTCAAGAGCAAGAGTATCCAAAATATGTATTGATTGAAGGAGTCATGGACCAAGGATGCATTCAACAAGGATTAAAACACCTTGATGACACAGAAGAAAAAGTTTATAATCTTGCCTCTCCTGATTCTGACTATGATTACATAGATGGACTAGCTGAATGGTACTCCTCATAAGGCCTTGCCTCAACTCAATTTTTATATGGGGATGATGAGGAGTACCAATGAACTGCACCACCAGAATTGTATGGGGAAAATTAGCAGGGCCAACCAACTACACAACTAGAATTGTATGGGGATGATGAGGAGGACCAACCAACTACACCACCAAAATTGACAAAGAAGCATGCTGTAAAAGTAAGTACCCCTAAAGATATTCCTCTATATATTTTATAGTTTAGGAAGAATAGGATTCTCCAGATGAAAAACAGACAACTACATATCAAAGTTAAAACCCTAACAGATGAGATCAGACAAAAAGAATCTTTTGATAGATTAGATTGCTTGCCCAAGTTGCAGAGTCCATACCCATTGATGTCATAGATATTCCTTCTCTAGGGGTCCAACAAAATATACCCCTTGGGAAAAAATAGTCTGATGAAATTGTTGTGCAAACAGAGGACCATACCAAAATCACAGGTGTCCATACAAAGGAACATGAATCACATATGAAACTAATAAAATAAATGACTGTAAAAAAAGAGGAACAACAACCAGATATGAAACAAACATAGGATGAGGAACCAAAGATCAAATTGACCAAATACATTGCTGTGCAAAAAAAGGATGAAGAACCAAACGATAAATTAGAGATGTGTAAATTCACATATAAGGGACACCTAATACCTTATAGTTGGCACAAAAAATCACTTCATGACCTTTGCAAGATATGCGAAGACTATAAAAGGAAGGTGAGAAAGTTGGATAATGATAAGCAAGAACTCAGGCAAATAATGGATGACGTGCTTATTTGCAGGGCTCCTCCAACCAATTACAACATGTACTTGATAGAAAAATTGTTGATATTTAAAAAGAATGCTATAATTTAAAATAGGCCTCTTGAGGTTGGAAATAGTATTGGTTTCATGGAGGCATATATGGCCTACAAGATTCCAGATAAAGACTTTCTCTATGAACTGTACCAAAATAATTTTTGGTACCTCTTAATACAAAATGGAATCTCAACCATGCTATAAGGGATGTCCAATTGAGAGCCCTTGTATCGTATTTGAGAAATCAGGCCAGTTGGTTGGATTCTCTTAAAATTTAGTTTCATAATTCTGAGAGCTTTCTTGGGGTTAGAGGAGAACACCCCAAACCTATGGAGGTTGTTAGGGTCCTATAATAATAGGGTTCATAATTTTTGGATTGACTTTTATAGTCTTGTAAATATGTACATACCTTGCTTTCTGTAAGTTGTTTTCCCATATTTGAAAAATGAAAAGAGGGTAAAAGTCCTAAAAGAATAATCAGAGGACTTAGAAAAAAGATAGACCCCAAAAGAAAAAAGAGATAAAAATAAGGCCTGAAAGTGAGCAAGTCAAAATGCAACTACTATTTACTTTACTGCAAGAATAATGATTATGTGCAGATTGTCAATAAATGCCATAATCCATGATCATTTAAACAACTTTTCATGCTTTGGATTTCATATTTTAGATAGAGAATAAATATATGTCAAATAGTATAAACTTGACAAATAAATAGATAAGATAGAGAATAAATGAGGAGCTCAACAGTTTAATCTAAGCCCTCGGATTGTTGGGAAAAATACTGAGAGGGGGGGTGAATCAGTATTTACTGCATAATCAAAACTTTTTACCTTTTCATTCCTTAAAACCCATACGCTACTTTATTTCAGTAAACTCGCGTATATACGCGGATATCCTTTCTGAAACTCGCGTATACACAGATATCTAGATATGTCATTAAATATTCACTTATGTCATTCCATCATTCATTCATCAGATGTTCAATAAACAGTAAACATGTGCAGTAAGAACAGAATAAGCCATCACACAAAGCATCACACATGAACACCAGGATTTTTAGGTGGAAACCCAAATCGGGAGAAAACCACCGTCATAGCTTGCTCAAATTCTTCAATATTTTATTATAGAGAAAACATCTTACACATATGTGTCGGCGTGCATCACCAAGACACAGCACCCACTCCGCGCCGTTTACCAGCCTCTCTCCCCGGGAAGGGAGCTCCAACCTCGACTCGTTTTTACCAGCCCCTCTCCCCGAAGGGAGCCACGACCCGCCACCTCCGTTTACCACCTCACCTTCCCCTCGGGAAGGGAGCTACAACTCCCTGACTGAAGGCTACAACCCTCAGCACCTTTATGGACCACGTTTCATCAATTTTCACACTGGATCCAAAGCTTCCTTTAGGACACCACTTGCAGGCCACGTTTCATCATATTTTCAGACTGGACCCTCTCCATACTTTTAAGCTCAAACATACAACCAAAAGATACTTACCAATTCAAACAACACAGATCAGATAGCAGTAATGCAACAGAATAGATCAGATGTTTCATACCCCATGCTTCAGAAAACCCTAGTTTGTATACGCGCTTTCACTTCACTGATGTCGCGTATATACGCGCTTCCGTTCACACAAACCAGCGTATACCTCTGTACATATTTCATTGCGCAGACGCGCTTTTTCTTCAGCGAAGCCGCGTATATACGCGCTTCCTCCGTGGCGAAGTAGCGTATAGATCTTGGATCACTAGAGCAAAAAGATACTCATCGCACGTATATTCGCCCGATCTACCTTTGCTGCATGCATGTTCGCCTAGATGCTCGCCCCATCGCGCATCTAAGCCTTCCTATAAATCGATCTAGCAAATACAAGAGCAATTCGATCTAGATCCCCTTCTTCATCATTGGTGCATCATACATTCAGATTTATCATTCAAGTGTAACCCTTCCCATTCATATATACTTCAGAGAGAAGTATTCATTCAAGCTCAGACATCTTGCACCCATACTCACATAATGCACAATGAATTTGTTCTCCTTATATAGGTTTATCCTTTTTCAATACCATGAGCCCCTTTTTCAATACCATGGACCAAAACAATACCATGAGCCCAAAACTACCTCGCCGGGGTCAATTAATTAGGCGGATCATTACCCAATACCATGGGTCAATACCATGGTGGTTACCCGGTTTTGCACTCCTTGAGCGCTTTAGCCCATATGCGACTTGGCACGTTCTTTTCCACGTGCATACGCGACTTCCCTTAGACAGATCCGCGTATGCCTTGAGACATACTCTTTCATCATAGATTTAGCACATGCTGACTTCTTTTCTTCACTGCCTTCTGTACACACTGTAGATACATCATATTTAGCTCATCAAGAACATATTCTAGCAAGCACAACTTCATCAAGTAAGTTGTCATCATCTTCATCAAGTGGGTTGCCTTTCAAGAGCAACACTCAGCATCATATTGCTAACAAACATCATTTACCAAGACCATCAAGACAAGAATAACTTCATCAGGTGGATTGCCATCAAGGACAACACATGTCAACACTCGCATGCCTTTATCTTCATTCAATGGGTTGCCATCAAGGACAACACTCTGCATCATATTTCCAACAATCTCCCCCTTTGGACTTGATGGCAACCACGATGGTGTTTGGTTACCACAACAGATAAGTACATTGACACCATGTCACTCTCCCAATTCTTTGACACCATTATCTGCGTTCAAACACCATGTCACTCTCCCCCTTTGACATCAAGGGCAAAGGGCGGATCACAAACCAATGAAAGGGCGGATCAAAACCAGCGGATCAAAACCAACGCACTCTCCCCCTTTGACATCAAGGGCAACGGTCGGATCAAAACCAACACACTCACCCCCTTTTCTCTTCATGTAGAAGAAGCGTTCTGCAGATCTGATGTATACTGAAGTGACCAAGCTCCCCCTGATTTCATGCTGAATCTTCAAACATATTTTTCAATGAAGTACATGACTTTATGAACTTCCTATCACCAAAAGACTCATACTTACATAAAATATCTAACCAAGTGGATTTACATATGAGACTCAAGTACCCAACCAAGTGGGTTTACACATTTCAACTCAGCTACCCAACCAAGTGGATTTACAAAATTTGACTTAGCTACCCAACCACGCGGGTTTACAAAATTTGACAAGTCCTTACATGACTGAATATTACAATTTTACATCATGGGTCTCAACAAGACCTTTTCATCAAACTACAAATACAACTTTTAAGACCAACACCAGAAAGTCCTCAAGAAAGAGAACATATTTTTAGAACCATCATAATGCCAACACTGCATTATACTCAGCAAAGCTAATGCTCCCCCTGAATCTGTGCAACCAAGCAATCTTTCCAAAAGACTAAGGCTCCCCCTTAGTTTGTGCATCCTGAAAAACTTCCACCAACAAATCATCAAGGCATCTTCATCAAAACATTAGAAACAGATTTATGAGAACTGGATCACCACCAGAGATACCAAACAGTATCAGAGATACCAAACAGCACTGCAGCTGTGCTGAAGAGAGCTGAACCAATCAAAAATTGTCAGCAATCAGTCATACGCGGTTTTCTGTGCATAAACTCGCGTACATACGCGACTGTGTTTCAGGAAACCCGCGTATCCCAAGCCATCTTCAAAATTTTAACCAGATCTGATCCTCTGTGAGAAAAAGGCAGTGTTCAGCTTCTTTTGAATGCTTCTCTGGACTACAGATAGATAGAACAGTACATATGTGTCTTCAAGCGTCATCCAACGGTTGTAGCATAAGCACATTAGTAACCAAGCCTTCATATTCTTTGCAGCATCAATACAACCTTTAAGAGAGATTATCATACCAAAACAACATCTTCAAATATGTGTCAAGTAATCATCCATGTGGTCCAACATCACCATGATCTTCAGGATTTAACATGAAGTAACATATGAAGGCAAAAGATCTCTCAACCATAGTAACAAACTTTGCATGATTTATTTCTGAATCAAATGACATCCAACTCATCCATGTGTGAGTACAAAAGATGCTTATCAGCAACCAGGGCTCAAAAATTCATCATAATAAACCATGTACCAAGTCATCATCATTTGAGCATGAGTATCACAAAAACCAAAGACTAAGCAGTCATATTGCCAACAATGCAATCATTAGTATTCAACCTGCTGCTCCCCCTAAACCAATGCTCTTCCTTAGCTTGTGCAATCTGAAGCACCTTCAACAGCAAGTCATCAGCAACAATTTCTGCATGATCTGTCCTCATCTCTGAATTATAAGACATTCATCTCAACAACGAATGCTCTTCATCATAAAGCAACCAGGCTTCATCCATAATCTTCAACATAGGAAACCAAGTATCATATCATCATAATCATGAGTATAACCAGAATAATGCTAACAGTGCAATCATCAGCAGTCAGACTGATGCTCCCCCTGCACCTCTGCTCCAGATCTTCAGCTAGCATATAAATTCTCTTATCATCAATGCATACGCGACTGTGTCTGCTGTAACTCGCGTGTATACGCGACTTTTGTTAATACAACCTGCGTATGGAAAGTGAAGCATAGAAATTTTCACATTCCTTCATCTCCCCCTAAACTTGTACTTCCTGTACCTGTCTTCTCTACATCAGATGCGCTGTCAGAAGTAAACATAACTAGAATAATCAAATCAACCATGAGAGTCATCATACATTGCTCCCCCTGTGACGATACATTACTAAATATCATAATGTATCCCACATCATTCCTGCAGTCAATCAGAGAAGTAATCTTCAGAAGCATATGACTGCAGTAGGGTCAGTATTCCCTACGTTTCTGACCGGTCTTCCTTCTTTCTCCAAATTTGCTTGAACTTTCTAATTGTGTGATGGAGCTTGTCCACTTTCCCAGATCTGTTCATCCTGCATTCCTTTTCTATATGACCATACTTGTTACAAGCATAACATCTCATGTGGCCAGATAAATAAGTATAAGAATCATAATGAGCTTTTCTATTCTTCCTTCTATTGCAATCAACAGCTTTGTGACCATACTTGTTGCATGAAAAACAATATTCATTGAAGAAACCAGAGTACCTTTTTATGTAGGATCTGCTTGTGTGTGACTGAAACAATATGCTCCTGCAATTGGCTGCAATATGTCCAAAATTATGAAATCTAAAGCATTCAACATTATTGAATGATTTCCTTTGAGAATTCATGACTGTTGGTTGACCTTTTGTTTCTTTCAACACTTCAGGTTTCGCATTGACACCTTCCTTTGAATCATTAGCATTCTCTTGTGAACTAGATTCTCCTTTAACAGTTTCATGAAAACCAAGACCAAGTTTGATAGAAGGAGACCTTTGACTACTAATAATATTATCCAGAATCTTAGTACTATCTTGAAACCTCAAAAGTCTAACCTTTTCTTCTAAATTACCTTTGAGAATATTTACCTCAACCTCCAAGGCTTGACATTGCTTTGTCATGCTTTCTTCTTTCCTTCTTCCATCTTCTACTTGATCCTTCATATTTATAATCTCTTCTTTCAACCAATTTTCATTTTCTTCACATGTTTGTTGCAGCTCTTCATTCTTCTTCTTCGATGCTTCGAGATCTTCTTTGAGGGAGACAATTTCTGCTTCAAGTCTTGCATTCTTCTTATTTGATTTATCCAAGTCTTCTTTGAGGGAAATGATTTCTGCTTCAAGTCCTTCCTTTTCAAATGATGGTAGATGTTCCTCACTTTTCTTACTTGATGCTTCAAGTTTTGCTTGTAGAGAGATGATTCCAGCTTCAAGACCTTCATTCTTCCTTTTTGATTTTTCCAGATCTGCTTTTAGAGAAACGTTTTCTGCTTCAAGTCCTTCATTCTTCTCATTTGATTCTTCAAGTTCTGCTTGCAGAGAGATGATTCCAGCTTGATATCCTTTACTTCGATTGTATACATCATCGAACATCCTTTTCAGTTTAAATACCAAAGCTTTGGAGGCAACGTCCTGCTCATCAAATTTTCTTTGTTGATCTTTGATAACTTCTTCTAGAATCACAACTTTTCTCTCACTATCTTCATCATTGTTTGCACCACGAAGATCATACAAAGGATGATCACTATCTGATTCATCTTCTTCAATGTCTGCTAAACTGGTTTTCTGAGACATCTCCTTACTTTGAGTATCCTTCTTCTTTGCCATGAGCACTTGTAGAGCTTGGTCAGAATCTTCTTCATCTTCACTTTCACTATCATAATCTTTGCATATACAGTTAAGTAAAATACAAGAACAACGATCAATACCTGTTTCATCTCCTTCAATTTCTTCTATACATGATTTCTGAGGCTTCTTCTTTCTTTGAGTAACCTTCCTCTTTTGCTTCTTCCCCATTGCGACGGATCTCCTTCAAGCGATCAAGCTTCTGCAGAAGGACCATCCTCTGATACCAATTGTTGGGAAAAATACTGAGAGGGGGGGTGAATCAGTATTTACTGCATAATCAAAACTTTTTACCTTTTCATTCCTTAAAACCCATACGCTACTTTATTTCAGTAAACTCGCGTATATACGCGGATATCCTTTCTGAAACTTGCGTATACACAGATATCTAGATATGTCATTAAATATTCACTTATGTCATTCCATCATTCATTCATCAGATGTTCAATAAATAGTAAACATGTGCAGTAAGAACAGAATAAGCCATCACATAAAGCATCACACATGAACACCAAGATTTTTAGGTGGAAACCCAAATCGGGAGAAAACCACCGCTGCTGTTGCTCAGCCTTCAATATTTTATTATAGAGAAAACATCTTACAACATATGTGCTGGCACAGACTTGACCAGCACGCAGGCACCCACCTGCGCTCGTTTACCAGCCTCTCCTGGAAGGGAGCTCCAACCCCCTGACTCGTTTACCAGCCTCTCCCGGAAGGGAGCTACGACCCCCCGATCTCGTTTACCAGCCTCACCTGGAAGGGAGCTACAACCCCCTGACTGAAGGCTACAACCCTCAGCACCACCTTGGACCACGTTTCATCAATTTTCACACTGGATCCAACCACTTCAATAGAACAACACTTGCAGGCCACAATTCATCATATTTCCAGACCGAACCCTTTCCATACTTTTAAGCACAACCATACATCATCAAGAGATACATATCAACACATATCAGATAGCAGAAATACAGCAGAACAGATTAGATATTTCATACCCCTTGCTTCAGCAAACCCTAGTTTGCATACGCGCTTTTACTTCACTGATGTCGCGTATATACGCGCTTCCGTCCACACAAACCAACGTATACCTCAGTGTATATTTTATTGCGCATACGCGCTTTCTCTTCGCTGAAGTCGCGTATATACGCGCTTCCTCCGCGGCGAAGTAGCGTATAGATCTTCAATCATTACAGAGCAACATACTTCATCAGATCAGATATTCAGTTCAGATCTACCCTTTTGCTTCAGACAGATGTTCGCCTGGATGCTCGCCTCATCACAGATCTAAGCCTTCCATAATCAGATCTAGCAAATACAAGAGCAATTCAGATCTAGATCCCCTTCTTCATCATTGGTGCATCATACATTTAGATTTATCATTCAAGTGTAACCCTTTCCATTCAGATATACTTCAGAGAGAAGTATTCATTCAAGCTCAGACATCTTGCACATACACATATGTTATGCAAAATGAATTTGTTCTCCTTATATAGGTTTATCCTTTTTCAATACCATGAGCCCCTTTTTCAATACCATGGGCCAAAACAATACCATGAGCCCAAAACTACCTGGACGGGGTCAATTAGGCGGATCATTACCCAATACAATGGGTCAATACCATGGTGGTTACCTTTGGTTTTGCACTTTTTGAGCGCTTTAGCCCATACGCGACTTGGCACGTTCTTTTCCGCGTGCATACGCGACTTCCCCTAGTCCAATCCGCGTATACCTAGAGACATACTCTTTTTCATCATAGAATCTAGCACATGCTGACTTCTTTTCTTCACTGCCTTCTGTACACACTGTAGATACATCATATTTAGCTCATCAAGAACATATTCTAGCAAGCACAATCTCATCAAGTAAGTTGTCATCATCTTCATCAAGTGGGTTGCCTTTCAAGAGCAACACTCAGCATCATATTGCTAACAAACATCATTTACCAAGACCATCAAGACAAGAATAACTTCATCAGGTGGATTGCCATCAAGGACAACACATGTCAACACTTGCATGTCTTCATCTTCATTCAGTGGGTTGCCATCAAGGACAACACTCTGCATCATATTTCCAACACAGATGAAATAAGGTTAGACTTAGATAGTTTCTATGTTTTAAAAGAAAATTGATTTAGGGTTGCAAGCCTAAATGCAACCATGAAAATGAAGTAAAAAATGTTAGAAAAAATGATGGGTAGGTAGAAAGCAGTTGTGAAAGCATATAATAGAGCATCATCAGGAAAAAATTACTAATTTCCCCTCACCCACAATTATTCAGTATTCTAAAGTATCAGTTAAAAAGGCTTAAAGCATTTTTCTGACTTCTGTTGGGACCGGACTTAAGGCTCAATGACTGATTGGTTAAAAATATTGAATTCCTACACAAAACCCATTTTTTACTTAGTAAAAGTGAAACCCTAAATAACTAATTTCATTTCCTTTCAAAAAATCATTCAAAAACCCATAAAATGCATTTATCCTAAGTTAAAGTGTGAAAAATACAACAAAGACAAGCTATGCTTTATTTACACTTTATTTAGAGTTAAAACATGTATTTTTATTCATTATATTATCCCTTTATTTCATATTAACTTCTAGCTTATTTATTAACTCCCTAAAACTACACCCTCCCGTATAGTATTAAATCCTTTATTTTTAATAACCCACAAAACCCTCTACGTAATGTTTAAGCCAATGTTATAATAACCCATGTGATGAATTAAAACCCACCCTTATCCCATTGGTTTAAACTTATCAAATAAAACAAAATACCCTACCCCCTATAGTTTTAAAAATTTATCAAAATGTTTAAATACTATATAATAAAACCCGCACCCGTAATTAGAACATTGGCTAATGTTTTAATTAAAAAGCGTATATGACTATTACCTCCCGCCTATCCTATAGGCCTAAGGTTTAAACTTTAATAAACACATATTCATAAAGTTTATAATCGACCTCGCTGCATATATTAGACCCTGGACCCCACTCCCAAATCTCGATGTAGCTCTCAAAGTAGATCTTGACCGTTTGCATGAGTCCTTCATGATCCGACGGTGGAAAATATATATCGCAAATAAACTTGCGCGATATCCACCATCTCATTTCTACGTGAAATGGGTGGTATTTTGACTTTCTCCTTCCTCCACGTGGTTCCTTCTTACTAGATCGCATTCATTTCATCCAAAATAGCTTACCACCTAAAGTGAACGCGATAACCACTCGTGGTTTTATACCCTTTGAGCCCGAAAACCGCCATTTTTGACTTGACCGCCATTTATTACAGGCGTTACTTAAACCCTAATTTGCCTAAATAACATTGGAAATGCACTGATTTCCTCTCTTTCTACGTGTAATCACTGTATAAGCTATTTCGACTTTGAAACAAGCATTTTCCACCATTTTCATGTCAAAAACCTGCAAATTTAATCCTGTACCTATTGAAGATTGCCGAGAAGCTTTGAATTACTCCAGAGATCAGAAAGACACCATTGAATCTATTAAAAAAAATTAGAGACTTCTTCAAAAAACCATTACCTGCGTATAACAAGTATTCCGCCAACAATTAAGCTTGTTTTGATTTAAAAGGATTTAAAAAAAGGAACAAATTACATTTAGAGTTCAAATCCACCCAAACAAGCCTATTAAAATATCCGAAAAAACAGGCCAAACCCTGTCAAAATTTCTAAAAAAACCCTGTTTATGCTGCGCATTGTTTTAAAATCAAAATTGAGCCCAAAAACACTCTAAAGGTAGCCTCAACTTCTGTGCTTAATATAAAAGGATTTTTTACCCAATTACTCATAAAAAAAACTCAAGAAACCCCTGTTTCTTGTTTCTAAACGAGTAAAAGTTTGTAAATCTTATTGAGAGTCCAAAATTGAAAGGAAAAACCTAAGGAAAGACCATATTTTTCCTATTTTCATCAAAGAAATTCCCGTCAGAGTAAAAAATACTTCTGCAAACTGTTTAATCTTGCAGAAGTAGCTAGAAAATCCTAAAAGAAAGGTTTTGTAGTCTAAAAAGCTCCAAAATGCCTAAATCTACTCCAGTTGCATCTTCCAAAACTGCTATCATTATAAATCCTCTGCAACCTCCAGTTGTAGACATTGAGCATACCCCATTAGCAGATATTGAATATAAGATAGAAGACCCTATTGTAGAATTCAATTTGTTGGAACTTCACAACTGAAGCTATGAAAAATCTTTGGATAATGTTGAAGAAGTTAAAATTTGGGAATCACACTTGCCCAAATATGTTGTTCCAGTTACCCATTCATGCCCAGAAGTCATTAGGTTATGCCACCATCATTACATACCTGAGCAAAGAGCAATAGTATATGCCAATAAAGAAGTGCTTTTCACCATTACTTTGAATCCATTAATCAAATGTTACAGCTTAAACCTAATCCTCAAGCAGATCCTCTGCCCATTAAAGCATTTACCAAGCTGTATATTGGCCTTGACTTTCCTAGAAGATTCAAAATCTTCCAAATATTCATGCCCTTGCATGTAGAAATCCCTCATATCAATCCTCCATATTCCATTTCAAGATTTCCAGAGGGTTATAGACATGTCATCTCCATGCTCTCCTTCATCCTAGGGTATTTTACTGATGAACATACAAATGAATCCATTTTAGGTTTCCTATCCACTTTCGCACTAGGAAAACCTCCATTTTTTATCTTTGATTATGTTGGGTATATTGCTGATAATATTCATGACCAATTGGTCAAACTGCCAATTGAAGGAGTGTTTAGATACATATCTTTCCTTTTCCATATGTTCTTGTATTTTCAAGCAGATAATTTTCCATTAACTCTTCAAAAGCTTGATATAGAAGGGAATCCTCTTTAAGTTATTTTATGGACCTCTTTGATCAGGAAAGAGTCCACAAAGTTCACCTATGCAGAGCTTTTAGACTTCTTCATCCATCCATTGATAAAAATATTGAAAAATACTAAATAGCCAAGGATAAATGATGATATGAAGAAGATTTTACACTTGTCAGAACATACCAATACTGGTGATTGGTACTTGTATGAAAAGCACACTGAGATTAGAGTGTTTGGATCTAATTTGTTACCCTACAAGCTACCCAAATTTGTATCAATGAGGGTTTTTTCCTTGGAGTATATCAGGAAAATATTAAACTCTGATTCTATAAAATTCTTAGTAGCAAAGAAGAAAACATAGTTTAAATTGAAGAATCAAGTGGGACCATTCATTTGCAATCATAGAGATGCAGAGGCAGAAGCAACTAAGTAGTTATTAGAGTACAGATTTGAAGAGAGCTTTCCTTGGAATTATGTTCCACAAGGGATACTAAGTAAAATGAGGATTAAGTGCAAAATGACACCCTACATTCATGAGACAAAACCAGAGATAGAGAAATATGCCAACCAGACTGAGTGGACAGAAAATACTTTACTAGATGCAGAGAAGAAAGTGATACTAGTCACACTACTGAAACTAGGTTCAAGATTAGATATAATGAAAGGCCTAAAACAGATTCAGTAAGTAAGGAAAAGGTAACCATTGATGTTGAAGAAACATATCTCCTAGATACCAACATAAAGGCTGCCACTATTATAAGAAATGAGCAAGATACAGAGAATATAAATGAATAACATGTTGATAGTGGAAATACACAGTTGATAGAGAAACAACAGAACATGGAAGCTTCATCCTTAAAAATAGCGGAGGAGAAAGATTTAGATATCAGGGAAAATTACAAACAGATCAAGTTAAATAATGAAGAGATCAAAAATGATATCTACTCTCAATATTTGAAACAAACACCAAGTGTTCAAAATATACTTTTGTGTGCCTTTGATTATTCAAATAAAAAACTAATCATGTCAGTATTGCAGCCTACAGTAAAAACTCCAAAGACAGTGGAAAATTACAAGAAGATTGATTTAAAAGTTCAAACAGAAAAAATTCATGCTCTTGATCAGATAAAATTTCATAGACGGAGTTCAGAGATGATATACTCTACTGTTACAACCAAATATATGTGTGTTCAAAAACTTCAAAACAGTATTACAAACATGAAAGATCAAATGAAATTGGACAAAGAGTCCTTATATGCTAAAGATCTCAGGATCAAATCTTTAGAAGAATTGGTCTTGCAGGTTGGATATGACCCTGTAAATGTCAAAGCAGCATAACAGTTAGTGAAGAAGAAAAATGAGGACATTGCAGCATTGAGAAAACAACTTAAATTTCCATCAAGTGAACATCCTCAAGCTAAGGAAATAATACAAGGATAGAATGAGAAATATGATACGATGAATTTGATCTTTCAGCTAACAGTACAGATCAAAGAGATGAAGATTCAAATGGATAAACTTGTCCATGAAAAAGAAGCACCAAAAACATAAGAAATTCCTTCAGTTATTCCTATGGTCACTACAACTGTGCCATCAACTCTAGCAGAAGAGTTGGCACCCAAAGAGCCACTAGCTACTGCAGTGCCAGTGACATCATCAACAACATCAGCTACAAATTCATCCACTACAACAACTCACCCTACAGATGAGGCCAAAAAACTAGTGAAAGCTATGGAAGAAATGTCATTTCAGACAAGTGAAATTAATAGATTGAAAAATATGGTTGACAACCTTGAAAATACAAACAAGTTGGCTAAAATAAATGCCAAAACACATGAGAAAAAGTGTATTAGACTAAATGAAGAATTGAAGAAGTTACATAAAGAATTAACCTTAAAGGAACAAATTTCATATGTGAAAAATCATTTATGGAACAAGATCATTGAAGTCATCAATGATGTGTGGCTCTCAATTCAAGTGATTTTTTAACAGAGAGATTTACTCAAAGCAGCATTAGAAGAAATTCAGAAGACTAAAGATGAGCTTGACAACAAACCAGAACAAGCAATAGAATCAATCAAGTTTTTTAACACAAAAAACAAGAAAGAGATAGAAGAAATTGAGGTTACTGACAGGACTGAAACTATCCTTGAAATAAGGAAAGTTCTCACCAAGAAGAGCTTGATGAAACAACTTGAGGAGAAGTGTGAAAATATGAACATCACCATAACCAGGTTTATGGTCAAATTTGAGAATTTGAGGCAAAGAAGTTTGCCTAATATTTTGGTCATCAATGACAAATTAATGCCTAAGGAGGATTACAATAAAAATATCAGAAAATTTTCAAAGGAGCAAGTTGAAAAATCAAGTGGACAAGGCACTCCAAC
The DNA here is from genome assembly GCA_034641835.2 of Pinus albicaulis. Classification (NCBI taxonomy): domain Eukaryota; kingdom Viridiplantae; phylum Streptophyta; class Pinopsida; order Pinales; family Pinaceae; genus Pinus; species Pinus albicaulis. The sequence continues at coordinate 639,765,575 of CM076580.1, forward strand.
AGGAAAAGTCTTACTTAGAAGTTTTGAGGATTTGTTTTACTTGTAGCATGAGATAAGCCACTTGTTTGTCATTAAAGCAAATTTTTCTAGGTATACAGATGATCTGGATCTATGCAGGAACACAAAAGAATAAACATATAACCATAAATACAAATATGCAGTGGAAATAACACTTCATTTCATTAATATCAAAGAACTAAAATTTTCTTACAGACAGAATGGAAATAAACTAGCTAGGGCGCTGGTAGCTATCTCTGAGAAGAGATGTGGAGGCTACAGGCCTCTAAACTAAGTTACAATGAGGCTCGAGGGCCTATTTATTATTTAGAAACAATGAGAAATCCTAAACATCCAAAACCCTAACCCTAGGAGATGAAGCGCCAAAACTATGGGCCCTGTTTGGGTAAATTGGTGTTTCAACTTCCCGAGGACGTAACTTTGGCATACAATCTCCGTTTGACGTGTACCATACCTCGTTAGAAATATCTATCTGAGGAATACAAATTTTGAGTGAGAAACATTAGTCCATGGACCCATGTTGCCCCCCGTTTTCCCAAAAAACGTCTTTTAGGGCCTCAAAACGGCTTCAGAAGTTTAGGACCCGAAAAACTGCTAAAAATAGTAAGTTGTGTCGAAAATGAAAAACTGAAAAGACAATGGTGGGGCCCCAAGTGGAATAGGCGGGTGACCACCAATTTCCACCTAGATCAACAGAAGCAGATGAGAATTTCAGAAAGCTGAAGAAGATCCAAATTCCAAATGAGGAAGATTGGCAGTCATTAACAGATTTACTATGAAAGATAAAAAGGCAGAAAAATAAAAGGGAAAACAGTTTGCTGAATTGCAGTCAAAACATATTTTTATTACATCAGTAAACATATTTTACAATGGTTAAAGAGTATCTGAGTTCAAAAGAGTATCAGGGATTAAAGAGAATTAGTGAAAGAGTATAAGATAAGAAGATTTGATTTCAAAAACAAACTTGAAATATCTAAAGCCAACAAGAAGGACACGAAGGTAGCCAATTGCACCTCATCCATAATCAGTTACTATTTTATTTGGATAGATAGGACAACTTGCTGATTTGTTAAGCAACTATCTCTATTTTGTTGCAAAGATATTTTTATTTTCCTTAGATAATTCCTAGAAGCATTCTAGGATATTTTTTAAAACAATTATGTATAAATACTTCATCTTTAGAAGTATTATTGTGGAATAAATTGTGGAAGATTTCTATAGTCATTTTTTATTGGACTTGAAGGCTTTTTTGTTTCAAATCTCGAGTAGCAGACTGGATTGGATCAATTGGCATCATATTTCAGGATTCATGCGATGAGCTATTGAAGTGAAGTATTTCCTTCTTGTCATTGTTTATCTTTATTTTTTATATGCATCCATAATGTTTTCCAAATTTGAATGAATAAACAGGAGTATTACTTCTATATTTGTTAAAAGCACCTTGTCTTTACTGTTTATCATTTCTATGTTTTCTGCTAATTTCCAGAGTAGGGAACCCTTAATTGCTCCCTCTTTCATTTGACCTTTGCCTACTACTTCTCTTTTTTCGGATCAAAGAACCCTTCATTGCTCTTTATCCCGATCATATCACCTCACCAAACAAACTTCCAAGATCTTCATGGGTTATCTATCTTGCCCTGAAAAAATTTGACTACTTGACTTTGATCGTAGCTCTGTCTACTTGATTTTTGACTCCTCAGCCCAATGGACAAACAAATTTCCCACTATCCATCTCATTAGGTGAATTTTCCCACCAAATCAATCAAGCCAAAACCAAATTGCACAATCATAACTGGCCTAATATCATATAAAATAAAGAAAGTTAAATCTTATAGAGAGAGCCCTCTTTGAACCCTAGGAAGGCTAGATCCTAGAGTTTAAAAGTTGGTTTGTGGTTACCTTTAGTGTTCTTAGACTTTAAACCAAAATCTCACAACTTTAGAATTACTAGGGTGATAACATACTGGCGACCATACCGGGGAATAACCAATCCTCAATCATAAAATAAGTCATAAAGAAACTCTTTTCATCATTTTTTTTCTTTTAAGGCTGTTTTATAAGTTGTGAGTATCATTTTATCAAAAAAATTGTAATTTTGGCTTCTAGGAAAGTTTATCATACCAGGTCTAACCCGGATCCTAAACCTGCTGTTATAGTGAACAACCCGGACAAAATTAACAAAAAGAAAAAACAGATAGAAGATTTAGATGTTAAAATTTCAATTAATAGAGTCAATTCATTACCACAAGAATTAGTGAGTTTAAAGGATATAGAGTTTGATTTGAAATTTGAAAATTATTTGTTTAGAAGAAAATTTGAAAGTAATTTAAGTACTGTTGTTTTAGACCCTGTTTTTATTTCATTTTTGGAATCAAAACATAAAATATTGCAGCAAACTCTGAATTAAAGAAAATAAAAAATCGAGACAAACTTGAAGAGATTAATGCCACTATTCTTAAAGAAATTGATGAGGCTATAGAATTAGCCCAACACATAATTCCGAGAGCCTTCTTTGGGTTAGAGGAGAACACCCCAAACCTATGGAGGTTGTTAGGGTCCTATAATAATAGGGTTCATAATTTTTGAATTGACTTTGATAGTCTTGTAAATATGTATATACCTTGCTTTTTACAAGTTGTTTTCCCATATTTGAAAAATGAAAAATAATAAAAAATGAAAAGAGGGTAAAAGTCCTAAAAGAATGATCAGAGGACTTAGAAAAGAGATAGACCCCAAAAGAAAAAAGAGATAAAAATAATACCTGAAAATGGGCAAGTCAAAATGCCACTACTATTTTCTTTACTACAAGAATAATGATTATGTGCAAATTGTCAATAAATGCCATAATCCATGCTCAGTTAAACAACTTAATCTTAACTTTTCATGCTTTGAATTTCATGTTTTAGATAGATAATAAAGATATGTCAAACAATATAAAATTGACAAATCAGTAGATAAGATAGAGAATAAATGAGGAGCTCAACAGTTTAATCTGAGCCCTTAGATGAAATAATGTTAGACTTAAATAGTTTTTATTTTTTAAAATAAAATTGATTTAGGGTTGCAAGCCTAAATGCACCCATGAAAATGAAGTAAAAAATGTTAGAAATAATGATGGGTAAGTAGAAAGCAGTTGTGCAAGCATATAATAGAGCATCATCGGGAAAAAATTACTAATTTCCCCTCTCCCACAATTATTCAGTATTCTAAAGTATCAGTTAAAAAGGCTCAGAGCATTTTTCTGACTTTTGTTGGGACCGGACCCAAGACTCGATGACTGATTGGTTAAAAATATTGAATTCCTACACAAAACCCATTTTTTACTTAGTAAAAGTGAAACCCTAAATAACTAATTTCATTTCCTTTCAAAAAATCATTCAAAAACCCATAAAATGCATTTATCCTAAATTAAAGTGTGAAAAAATACAATAAAAACAAGCTATGCTTTATTTACACTTTACTTAGAGTTAAAACATGTATTTTTGTTCATTATATCATCCCTTTATTTCATATTAACTTCTAACTTATTTATTAACTCCCTAAAACTACACCCTCCTGTATAGTATTAAATCCTTTATTTTTAATAACCCACAAAACCCTCTACGTAATGTTTAAGCCAATTTTATAATAACCCATGTGATGAATTAAAACCGGCCCTTATCCCATTGGTTTAAACTTATCAAATAAAACAAAATACCCCGCCCCCTATAGTTTTAAAAATTTATCAAAACGTTTAAATACTATATAATAAAGCCCATGCCCGTAATTATATAATTGTTTAATGTTTTAATTAAAAAGCGTATATGACTATTACCCCCCGCCTATCTTATAAGCCTAAGGTTTAAACTTTAATAAGCACATATTCATAAAGTTTATAACAGACCCCATTGCAGATATTAGACCCTGGACCCCACTCCCAAATCCCAATGCAGCTTTCAAAGTAGATCTTGACCGTTCGCATGAGTCCTTCACGATCCTACGGCGGAAAATCCATATCGCAAATAAACTTGCGCGATATCCACTATCTCATTTCTACGCGAAATGGGTGGTATTTTGACTTTCTCCCTCCTCCACGTGGTTCCTTCTTACTGGATCGCATTCATTTCATCCAAAATAGCTTACCACCTAAAGTAAATGTGATAACCACTAGCGGTTTTATACCCTTTGAGCCCGAAAACCACCATTTTTGACTTGACCGCCATTTATTGTAGGCGCCAATTAAAATCTAATTTGCCTAAATAACATTGGAAATGCACTGATTTCCTCTCTTTCTGTGCGTAATCACTGTATAAGCTATTCCAACTCTGAAACAAGCATTTTCCACCATTTTCATGCCAAAAACCTACAAATTTCAGCCTGCACCTATTGAAGATTGCCGAGAAGCTTTGAATTACTCTAGAGATAAAAAAGAGAACATTGAATCTATTAAAAAACCTCAGAGACTTCTTCAAAAAACCAGTACCTGCGTATAACAGGTATTCCTCCAGCAATTAAGCCTGTTTTGATTTGAAAGGATTTAAAAAAAGGAACAAATTACATTCAGAGTTCGAATCCACCCAAACAAGCCTATTAAAAGATAAAAAAAACAGGCTAAACTCTGTCAAAATTTATGAAAAAACCCTGTTTATGCTGTGCATTGTTTTAACTCAAAATTGAGCCCAGAAACCCTATGAAGGTAGCCTAAACTTCTGTATCTAATCTCAAAGGACTTTTTACCCAATTACTCATTGAAAAAACTCAAGAAACCCATGTTTCTTGTTTCTAAATGAGTAAAAGTTTGTAAATATTATTGAGAGTCCAAAATTGAAAGGAAAAACCCAAGGAAAGACCATATTTTGCCTATTTTCATCAAAGAAATCCCTGTCAGAGTAAAAAATACTTCTGCAAACTGTTTAATCTTGCAGAAGTAGCCAGAAAAGCCTAAAAAAAAGGTTCTGTAGTCCAAAAAGCTCCAAAATGCCTAAACCTACTCCAGTTGCATCTTCCAAAACTGCTATCATTATAAATCCTCTGCAACCTCCAGTTGTAGACATTTAGCATACCCCATTAGCAGATATTGACTATAAGATAGAAGACCCTATTGTGGAATTCAATTTGTTGGAACTTCACAACTGAAGTTATGAAAAATCTTTGGATAATGTTGAAGAAGTTAAAATTTTGGAATCACACTTGCCCAAATATGTTGTTCTAGTTACCCACTCATGCCTAGAAGTCATTAGATTATGCCATCAACATTATATACCTGAGCAAAGAGAAATGGTCAATGCCAACAAAGAAGTACTTTTCACCATTACTACTGAATCCATTAATCAAATGTTACAGCTTAAATCTGATCCTCAAGAAGTTCCTCTGTCCATTGAAGCACTTACCAAGCTGTATATTGGCCTTGAATTTCCTAGGAGATTCCAAATCTCCAAATATTCATGCCCTTGCATGTAGAAATACCTCAAATCAATCCTCCATATTCCACTTCAAGATTTCCAGAGGGTTCTAAACATGTCATCTCCATGCTCTCCTTCATCCTATGGTAATTTACTGATGAACATACAGATGAATCCATTTTAGGTTTCCTATCCAATTTCACACCAGGACAACCTCCATCTATTATCTTTGATTATGATGGCTATATTGCTGATAATATTCATGACCAATTGGTCAAACTACCAATTGAAGGAGTGTTTAGATACACATCTTTCCTTTTCCATATGTTCTTGTATTTTCAAGAAGATAATTTTCCATTAACCCTTCAAAAGCTTGATATAGAAGGGAATCCTCTTTAAGTTATTTTATGGACCTCTTTTATTAGGAAAGAGTCCACAGAGTTCACCTATGCAGAGTTGCCAGACTTCTTTATCTATCCATTGATAAAAATATTGACAAATACTGAACAACCAAGGAAAAATGATGATATGAAGAAGATTTTACACTTGTCAGAATAGACCAAGACTGGTGATTGGTACTTGTATGAAAAGCACATTGAGATTAGAGTGTTTGGATCCAATTTTTTACTCTACAAGCTACCCAAATTTGTATCAATAAGGGTTTTTGCCTTGGAGTATATTAGGCGAATATTAAACTCTGATTCTATCGACTTCTTAGCAACAAAGAAGAAAACATAGTTTAAATTTAAGAATCAAATGGGACCATTCATTTGCAATCATAGAGATGTATTCGTAGAAGCAGATAAGAAATTATTAGAGTATAGGTTTGAAGAGATCTTTCCTTGGAATTATGATCCATAAGGGATACTAAGTAAACTGAGGGTTAAGTGCAAATTGACACCCTACATTCATGAGACAAAACCAGAGATAGAAAAATATGCCAATCAGACTGAGTGGACAGAAAATACTTTAGTATATGTAGAGAAGAAAATTCATACTAGTGACACTTTACAAACTGCAGATCAAACAGAAAAAGCCACCAAGAGGGTAAGAGAAGAAGAAACTTTTGTTGTTGAAAACACTACTGAAACTAGGTTCAAGATAAATATAATAAAAGGCCTAAAACAGATCTAGTAAGTAAAGACAAGGTAACCATTGATGTTGAAGAAACAGATCTCCCAGATACCAACACAGAGGCTGCCACTATTATAAGAAATGAGAAAGATACAAAGAATAGAAATGAAGAACAAGTTGATAATGGAAATACACAGTTGGTAGAGAAACATTAAAACATGGAAGCTTCATCCTCACAAACAGCTGAGGAGAAAGATTTAGATATCGGGAAAAGTACAAACAGATCAAGTTAAAGAATGAAGAGATAAAAAATGATATCTAATCTCAATATCTGAAACAAACACCAAGTGTTCAAAATAGACTTTTGTCTGCCTTTGATTATTCAAATAAAAATCTAATCATGTCAGTATTGCAGCCTATAGTGAAAAATCCAAAGACAGTGATAGATTACAAGAAGATTGATTTAGAAGTTCAAACAAAAAAAATTCATGCTCTTGATTAGATAGAATTTCATAGACATAGTTTATAGATTTTATAATCTACTGTTACAACCAAAGCTATGAGTGTTAAAAAACTTCAGAACACTATCAAAAAAATGAAAGATCAAATGAAACTGGACAAAGCATCCTTATATTCTAAATATCTCAGGATCAAATCTTTAGAAGAATTGATCTTGCAGGTTGGATATGACCCTGCAAATGTCAAAGCAGCAGAACAGTTAGTGAAGAAGAAAAATGAGGAAATTGTAGCATTGAGAAAAAAACTTAAATTTCCATCAAGTGAACATCCTCAAGCTAAGGAGATAACATAAGGACAAAATGAGAAAGATGATATGATGAATTTGATCTTTCAGCTGACAACACAAATCAAAGAGATGGATATGCAAATGGATAAACTTGTCCATGAAAAAGAAACACCAAAAACATTAGAAATTCCATCAGTTATTCCTATGGTAACTACAACCGTGCCATCAAATCTAGCAGAATATTTTGCACCCAAAGAGCCATTGGCTACTGCAGTGCCTGTGACATCATCTACAACATCAACTATAGAGTCATCCACTATAGCAGCTCACCCTATAGATGAGGCCAGAAAACTAGTGAAAGCTATGGAAGAAATGTCACTTTAGATAAGTGAAATTAATGTAGAAATTATATAACTTATGTGTTATATATCCAAGATTATCCTGATCTCACACTATTTTAACTTCATGCAAAATACAAAATCTATTCCGCCATTGATCATTTGCAGAAAATTAAATCAAGATTGCAATGCACACATGAAACAATAAAAATTCACACACATTAACACAGTTGTTTAATAGGAAAGCCTGAAGTTGAAAACCCCAACTATATGTATATAATATATGTAATAGCTATCATGTAACAATCCTCATACAAATTTGATCATATCAAGCTCTCAGTACAATACAATCGCTACACACTAATCAGGCCCGATCTTGCAAATCCATGCACCGATCTTTGCCACCTACTAGCTTGCCTCTACTGCGCAATCCCTACTGAAGAATGGCTCTGAATGCGTTCAAATTTCTCCAGCCTTGCTCACGAAATCCTCATTGGCATCTCCACTAAGTGTTGGATGCAATCAATGCATCACTATAGTCACAACTGATAGTCTATCTTGCCCTTTCACCTATCTCTCCACTGGTCTCCACTGAAACTGCCATGCACTGTAGTTAACTGCTGTATTGTTTATTTCATTAATGAGTTATTATTTGTGAATTAATTAACTAATTAATTCACTCCACTCTCACTAGTGTATCAATCAGTTAGACTAGATACAACTAGCTCAAATTAGTCTAACTGAGTTAAACTAAATACAACTCCATAACTACTTTTTCCAACTGTGTCATAACTCTGCCACTTGAGTTCTAACTGAGTCCTCCATGCAATAGCTCCAATAAACCCTCAGGAATAGCGTAATTACTTCTGTAAGCTGTTCTGCCACATCTGTGCACTGAACTGAAGTGCTCCAAGAGAATAAGACAATGTTTAGAGTCCAAATATTATTAGGAGCTAATAATATTCGACATATCTATTTTTAGACTGGCAGTCTAAAAATAGACTCCGCCCAAAATTTCTAAAAATAGAAGTCCATCTATTTTTCCAACTTGACCAACCATCCACAAATAGCATCCTGCAACTCATAGAATATGATCGACATGTCTAAAAATAGAATTTGCGCCAAAAATAGCCTGCGGGCCCACTTAGTGAAGGTAGTCTCTCAACACTCCCTCTCAACAAGATAGGGATTATCTGCCACCCTGATCTTGTCTCTATGGTATTCGAATTTGATCTTGGTGAGCGCCTTCGTTAGAATATCTGCATCCTGATCTTCCGTAGGAATGTAAGAAAGCAACATGATCCTCCGCTGCACACAATCTCTAATATGATGGTACTAGATGTCAATATGTTTAGATCTATCATGAAATAATGGATTAAACGAGAATTTAATACAACTCTAATTATCACAATATATCACAGTAGGATCTAAATGAGAACCAAACAAATCGACCAGGATCTTCCTCATCCATATAGCCTCACATGCAGCCAAACTTGCTTCCATGTACTCAGCCTCCGCTGAACTTAGTGCCATGGATCTTTGTTTCCTACTGTACCAAGAAACTGCTGTAGATCCGATATTGAAAATCCATCCAGATGTGCTCTTTTTGTTCGTTGGGCTTCCTGCCCAATCTGCATCCGTGAATCCATGCAAATTCACCTCATCCGACTGTGTATACCACAATCCATACCCAGATGTGCCCCTGAGATACCTCAGGACATGCTTGCCTGCCTTCCAAAAGAGCTTGGTAGGCTTAACCATCAATTGTGAAAGCTAGTTCACCGCATAGCATATGTTCAGTCTTTTATTGACTAAATACATGAGCGAACCAACCAACTGTCAATAAATAGTGGCATCCACTACCTTTGCTGATGTAGCATCCTCCTTCCTCCAACCACTAGGAAGGGGAGTGTCGATAGGCTTGCAGCCTTGCATGTGAAACTTCTCTAGTATCTCCCGGGCATACTTGCCTTGAGACACAAACAATTCACCTTTCTGCTGCCAAATTTTCAATCCCAGGAAATAATGAAGGAGGCCCAAGTCCTTCATCTTGAACTCCTTTGCAAGATCTTCCTTGCATGAGTGTATCAAAAATTCATCACCCGTTAGTATTAAATCATCTACATAAAGCACAATGATCAAAATCTTACCCTCTACCACAATCTGGTATAGGTTTGGATTCGCCTCACTCTTGGCGAAACCAAGTCCGGTGAAATAACTGTCTATCCATGTGTACCAAGCACAAGGTGCTTATTTCAGCCCATACAGTGCTCTTTTGAGCCTGCACACATGTGACTCGCTGCTAAAGATTTTGAATCCTTCAGGCTGCTCAATGTACACCTCCTCCTCAATGATTCTGTTGAGGAACGCAGTCTTCACATCCATCTGATGAATGTGCCAACCCATCTGCGCTGAGAGAGCAAGGATGGTCCGTATGGAAGAATACCTTGCGACAGGTGCAAAGGTTTCTTCATAGTCGACCCCCTCGATCTGTGAGAAGCCACGGGTAAAATATTTGCCTTATACTTCTCAACTCTCCCATCACCAGCTTGCTTCACTTTGTAGATCCATCTCGAACCTACCACTGATTTCCCTTCCGGCCTTGGGACAATCTCCGATGCACTGTTTCTGAAAATCGAATCATACTCTTCCACCATGGCATCTACCCATGCAGGATCCTCCACAACTTCCTCGAAAGAGGATGGCTCTGTCACGATACACTTGCTCATCAGAGCTATGTATCTAGTAAATCAATGAGGTGACTGTCTCTGTCTGCACTGTGATGTAGGAACTTCTACATTCTGCACTGCATCAAGATTAAGTCACTCAGCTTCTGTAGTGCGCTTCCGCCCTCTGATGTTTGGCGCTGCATGAGTGGTTTCTTCCACTCCATGAACCTCCTCTTGTGGCTGATCCACATCTTGAGGCTCATCTTTAGGAACAAGTAGCTCCTCCTCTGCATGCAAGTGTATCTCCCTCTCAAGTGACAACTTCATGGCTTTCTCCTCATGAAATTTGATATCCTGTCGCACGACAGTCATCCGACTGTCTGGAAAATACACACGATATTTGTGGGGTGTTTCTGTGTACCCCACAAATATCCCAACCTTTGCGGTCAGCTCTAGCTTCTCCTTGGCATCCTTCGTCACATGAATGTAAACGGGTGAAACAAAAATATTCAAATGAGAAATATCAGGCTTCTTACCAGAAAATGCCTCTTCGGGTGTACTCATGCCAAGTACTCTATGAGGACAACGGTTTTTCACATAAACTACAGTGTTGCATGGCTCAACCCACAAGTGTATGGGAAGGCCCTGATCATGCAACATCGCTCGTGCAACACCTATGATCATTCTGTTCTTTCTCTCCATGACCCCATTTTGCTGTGGGTTATGAGGTGCTATGAGTTCTCTTCGAATTCCTTCTTTGCTATAGAAGTCTTTGAATTCGCCAGAGATGTATTCACCACCATTATCGCTCCTTAGAACTTTCACCTGCTTCCCCGACTCCTTCTCAACCAATGCCTTGAACTCACAGAACTTTGAGTATGTCTCGCTCTTTTTCTGCACGAAGAAGATCCAGCACTTACAAGAAAATTCATCAAAAAATATCACATAATACCCGTGCTTTGCTGTTGAAGCAATCGAGAAAGGTCCACACACGTCTGTGTGAATTCTCTCAAGGATCGTCGAAGCACAACTATCCTTCTCATGAAAAGTGGTCTTCACAAATTTTCCTAAAGTACATCCCTTGCACTGATCTGACTGCGCAAGTGTACCTTTGGGAAGCCCGGTAGAAATCTGCTGCAAAATTTTCAAAGCGCCATGGTGAAGATGGCCCAATATCCTGTGCCATAATTCACCCTCATCTCGGCTCACCACTGCTTCTGCTTTGCTTGCCATTGTAGTGAAACCATCTACCTGCAATTGATAAAGATTCTTAACTTGAATCCCTATCCTCCTGGTTTGACCAGTTGTTTTATGTCGAAGGAAGGCTTTTCCCTCACTGAAAACAACATCATAACCCTTGTCTTCCAACATCGTCACAGAGATCAGATTCTTCTTCAATCCTGGAACATGCATGACATCCTTCAAGATGAAAGGTTTACTAGACTCCCTCTCAAAGGAAATGGTCTTGATACTAGTCGCACTGTATCTACCATCATCGCCCATCTCGATGTGCACTCCAAGATCCTTTTCCTCCAAATCACTAAGCAAATCTTTGTCTCCGGTCATATGGAAAGATGCACCACTGTCAAAAAACCACACCGATCCCATCACACATGAAACCAAGCATGTGATCAAAGAAAATTCAAGCTCAAACTGTGAGGCTAAGGCCTCTCCTGCTGCAGAACCAACATCGCTCTTATTCTTCTTCTTTTGTGGATAATTAGTGGCGAAATGCCCGTGCTGGTGACAGTGAAAACACTTCACCTTGGAAAAATCCTGCTTCTTGCCTTTAGCTTCAGATTTGGAAGATTTCTTCCCTTTTCCTTTCTGAGCTTTGGTAGCCAAAGTGAAATTTTCTTCAACTTCATTCTTTGATGAAGATCCATCTCTGGTACCCCGCCTTATCTCCTCTTGCACAAGATCTGACCAAAGTCGCTCCCATCCTCGCAGTTTCTCCCGTCCAATGACAGAGTCTTTGTAGCTATGCCAACTCTTCAGAAGTCCAAGGAGAGCCAAGCTCACCAAGTCTTCTTCATAAACAGTAACCCCCACACTTCCCAGCTCATCCTTGCAGTGGAAAAACTTCGTGAGGTATTTTGGTATACTGTCGCCTTTCTCCATTTTTATTTTTCTGAGCTTGTCTTTAAGCGCCAACTTCCTCTGGTCACTTCTACTTTGGAAAAAGTCTGTAAAAGCCTTCCACATTAAGAATGGAGTGGATTTCCCATGAAGGCTGGAAACAATGTGGTCCTTCACACCTTCCAAAAGAATCCTTCGACACTTTTCTACCTTCTTTTGCCATGCGTCAAGTGCGGCTGCATCGCTAGAAGCAGGCTTCGGAATATCAACATCTATGAACTCCTTCAACCCATTATCATCCGGCACCGCCTCCATCTTGTCCTTCCATGCTATGTAATTCAAGTTCCCATCAAGGGCGTACTCCAATCGCAATCCATTGAAAGACATTTCAATGAATGCTCAACTTCGACACCAAGAAAACACTGCAGCAAATTCGAATTCCACGAGCACAAAACTCAACTGCTTCAATAATTGAAATCTCTTCCAATGATCAATACTGCTCTGATACCATGTAGAAATTATATAAATTATGTGTTATATATCCAATATTCTCCTGATCTCACACTATTTTAACTTCATGCAAAATACAGAATCTATTCCACCATTGATCATTTGCGGAAAATTAAATCAAGATTGCAATTCACACATGAAACAATGAAAATTCACACACATTAACACAGTTGTTTAACGGGAAAGCCTGAAGCTGAAAACCCCAACTATCTATATATAATATATGTCATAGAGATCATGTAACAATCCTCATACAAAGCTGATCATATCAAGCTCTTAGTACAATACAATCGCAACACACTAATCAGGCCCGATCTTGAAAATCCATGCACCGATCTTTGCCACCTGCTAGCCTGCCTCTACTGCACAATCCCTGCTGAAGAATGTCTCTAAATGAGTTCAAATTTCTCTAGCCTTGCTCACACAATCCTCATTGGCATCTCCACTGAGTGTTGGATGCAATCAATGCATCACTATAGTCACAACTGATAGTCTATCTTTCCCTTTCACCTATCTCTCCACTTGTCTCCACTAAAAATTCCATGCACTTTAGTTAACTATTGTATTGTTCAGTTGATTAATGAGTTATTATTTGTGAATTAATTAACTAATTAATTCACTCCACTCTCACTAGTGTATCAATCAGTTAGACTAGATACAACTAGCTCAACTGAGTCTAACTGAGTTAAACTAAATACAAATCCATCAACTACTCTTCCAACTATGTCATAACTCCGCCACTTGAGTTATAACTGAGTCCTCCAGCAAGAGTCTCAAAAGAAAAACCCCTCAGGAATAGTGTAATTCCTTCTCACACTGCTAGTGCTACATTTTGCACCGAATCGAAGTGCTCCAAGAGAATAACAGATAATATTTAGAGTCCAAATACATTATTAAGAGATAATAGTGAAGCTCAACATATCTATTTTTTAGACTGGCAACTAAAAATAGACTACTTAAAATGTCTAAAAATAGAATTCCATATATTTTTCCAACTTGACCAACCATCCACAAATAGCATCCTGCAACTCATAGAATATGATCGACATGTCTAAAAATAGACATAGTCTAAAAATAGACTTTGCGCCAAAAATAACCCGCTGGCCCACTTAGTGAAGGCGACTCTTTTCACTAAGATCATCATCTTGTTGAATCTCAACAATTAATAGATTGAAAAATATGGTTGAAAACCTTGAAAATACAAACAAGTTGGCTCAAATAAATGCCAAAACACATGAGCAAAAGGCTATTAGACTAAATGAACAATTGAATAATTTACAGAAGGAATTAACCTTAAAGGAACAAATTTCATATGTGAAAAATCATTTATGGAACAATATCATTGAAGCCATCAATGATGTGTGGCCCTAAATTCAAGTGATTTTTGAACAACGATATTTACTCAAATAAGCATTAGAAGAAATTCAAAAGAGTAAAGATGAGCTTGACAACAAACCAGAACAAGCAATAGAATTAATCAAGTTTCTTAACAGCAAAAACAAGCAAGATCTAGAAGAAATTGAGATTACTAATAGGACTGAAACTATCCTTGAAATAACGAAAGTTCTCACTAAGAAGAACTTGATGAAACAACTTGAGGAGAAGTGTGAAAATATGAACATCACCATAACCAGGTTTATGGACAAATTTGAGAATTTGAGGCAAAGAAGTTTGCCTAATATTTTGGTCATTAATGACAAATTAATGTCTCAGGAGGATTAAAATAAAAATATCAAAGAGTTTTCAAAGGAGCAAGTTGGAAAATCAGGTGGACAAGGCACTCCAATAGGAAAAGTTTTACTCAAAATTTTTGAGGATTTGTTTTACTTGCAGCATGTGATAAGACACTTGTTTGTCATTAAACCAAATTTTTCCAGTTATACAGAAGCAGATGAGAATTTCAGAAATCTCATGAAGATCCAAATTTCAAATGAGGAAGATTGGTAGTCATTAACATATTTACTATGAAAGTGTTGTATGGTACAACAACCCTCCCCATTTCAGAATTTTTAGAATAAATTTCATTTAGAAATAAGTCCCTTTTTTCTTTTTAGATAGGAATAAAAGACTTAGAGGAAATCTGATCATTTTGAAATAAAATAATAAAGGTTCATTGTTAAAAGGGCATATATTGCATATCTTTAATAACAAGTGTATATAAACAAAATGCAACATTGGAAAATTCCGATGCAATAAGATATAAAAACTTTATCACATTAACGTAATAACTAAAAGTATTCAATTGGAGCAAGGTCCGATGTGATAAAGAAATCGCAATCACAAATCGCAGATATCTTTAAGTTGTATATTTGTTTTTGAAAAACTCCGATGCGATGCGATTGATCGCAATCACATTTCAGAAGAGCAATGTAATATGCGCATGTTTTATAATCTCCAATGTGATGGGCCCCATCGCAAATCGCAAAATCGCAAAATGAAAATGAAAACTCTTATTCGGTCATTTGCAAAACTCCGACGCGATGTGATTGATTGCAATCGCATTTCGGAGGAACAAACATAATAATCACTCATGATACTAAATCTCCAATGCGATGGACCCCACTGTAATCGCAATCGCAAATCGGCTAATATAATTTTACAACTCATTTCTTTTGAAAAGAGTCGATGTGACCATCATTGCAATCGGAAATTGGCGGAGATCATAATATGTTATTTGTTATCCCTTTGAAAATCCCCGATGTGATCAATACTTAGTCTTTTTTTTTTCTTTCTACATTGCGCATACACTATTTATTCATCGCAATCGCAAGAATTCAAAAGGGAAATTTTATATTCTTATTTCAAAAAACCTGATCTCTGATTGTACGCTCGCCATTAATAGAAAATCAAATGAATAATCATGATTGATTTTGTTTTGAATGCGTGAATGTGACTTGTATAGAAGGCATTTAAGTTTTAACACAGAGTTAATAAATTGAAGACAACGAATAAATCCTTTTGTATAACTGTTCTCTTTATTGCATTTTCACCACGTCTGAAATATTTTCTCCATTTCAGAACTCCAGAACATCTAATCCTTTCATTCGCCGAGAAAGAGAAACGATACCAGACAACGAAATGTCTAAGAGATCGAGGAAAGAAAAGGCCACTATTGCTGCAAAGAAACCTATGTTCGCCATGTTACCTAAAGAGAAACTAGCCAAAATTAAGCTTGTTACAGACACATCGTGTCAAGGTCTTGGAAAAATATCTTGGGAAGAGGTATATAACCTCATTTAAAAGGAAAAACCTAAGGTCACTATGGCTAAGGGAATAGTCCCTGACGAAGATGACTCAAAGTCCGATTTAGAAACTTCTCTTCAAGCACTTGCGAATTCATTCTTGCACCAAATTGCAGCTCGGGCAAAATTTTTTCCCTACTATGATGTGATCCGATGGGTGATAGATAATGTCACCATCCAGAATAGAAAATTTGTTTCAGCTGCTGGGACAACATTTGGTTCATTTAAAGCAGAGGATATTAAAACAATGTACCACCTTCTGGACCCACAGAAAATCTACAACAAAGACTTCATCAAGGAATTTGGTGCAAATAATGAAAATCAGTCAGAGCCAATAAGAGAGTGGAGAAGAGCTCCAGAGAAGCAAAAAAATGAAGCATCAGGTATGTACTCTGTGGAGTCCCTTTCACCTCCATACTGTTATGCCGCCACAATGATGTGCCAACTATTTGGGAATGATAATTTAGCTAGGGTTTCAATACAAATGGTGCCTTTAATTCATTCTGCTGTAAATTCCGAAATCATGGACTGGGATGTTAGTCTTTTAGATAAGATAACCAATAGGATGCTCGAGTATATAAAAGATAAGGACACAGGAAACACAACCCCATTCTACTTTTCTGCCTATATTCTAGACGCCCTATGTTTCAACTCTGAATTTCCCATGTTAGGATGGAGATGGACCCCCAAAGAATCCGTTCCTATCCATATTTACCATAAGTTATTGTGGAAGGGGCATTTTAAAAACCATGTTTATAGAGTTTGTCACGGTTTCCTCATCCCTGTTTATCAAACTATTTTTGGCCGATTTCCTCCCAGGCTTTCTGAAAAAGCTAAGTTTAATTTATCTCAGATTGGTGACTGGTTTGGGGAAGAGAAGTTTACATATGTTATAATTTTTGGCAGAATTGTAGAACCCCATATTCTGCCTCTGTATGTTCTCGATAAAATGTTAGCATAAGAGATTTCCTATTAGTTAACAGTTGAAGGGATGTCTAGGTCTTTGAAGAATAATAAAAAGTTAATGTGGCCTACTTTTGCCTTCCACTGTGGAGATTTTACTCTCAATAACTTCACACATGCTGAAAAAGAGGTTATAAAAATAAGAGATCTTAAACTCTCTATAGTCCAAGGCAGGCATTATGACCCAAAGAATGTGGCGTTTGATTTTACTACTTTAGTTTCAATTGCTTGATTTGAGCATGAACCAGATGAGTTCGATGATTTGTTTGTTTCTGCTGATAATTTGTCCCAAGTATATAACTTAGCCAAGTCTAAATTTCAAGCTGAAGAGATGAATAAATTCATGTTATTTAGAAGCCAAAGACTGCTCAAAGCTCCTCTAGATCAATTACGAATTCCTGTGCAAGAATCTGAAACACAACAAAAGGAAAAAGAGGATGCATCTGATAAAGCAGCTAAAGAAACATCTACCAGCGGGGCCAATGTACAGACATAGAAGGAAGTCATAGGAACTAATCCTATTGTGCAGAAAGATAATACTAATGGTAAAATCAATGTACATATTGATCAGCAATCTACAACTCAGACAGGAAAGGAAAGCACAGGTACTGAGACCGATGTTCATACTGAGAAAGGGGACACAGGAAGTAAGCCTATTGTACAAGCAGTAAAAGGAGATATGAGCAAGAATCCAGATTCTCATCTTGGAAGAGAAGAAACTACTGAAAAAGTAGTGGAATCTGCTGAACTTATAATTTCTCCCCATTTGCTGAGCCAATTTGAACAATTTTCCCAGAAAATAAGACAACAAAATAATCCCCAAGTTAATGTTATGGAAGATCAAGATATGGAAGTTATTCCTGAACATCCTACATGTGAATTTATGTTGAAAGTAGAAGAAATTCATCCTCTCGACATATTTTAAATTCCTAAGCATAGGGATGTTGTTAGAAAACAGAGGAAGAGGAGAAGAACTGATCAGGACCCACTTTCAACATCACAAGTGGAATTTATGAATATTGTTTATAAAAATGCTGAGGTGAATCCGTTGGAGGATCTCACCAAATTATCTAAATACGTAGGTGCGTATAGTGCTGAAACTATAGAAAAAGCTTCTGAAGTCTCCCAGTTGATGAAACAAAAAGACTTATAGATAGCTATGTTAGAGGAATAGGCCACAGAGAATCAGCAAAAGCTTGTTAAGCTAGAAAAACAAATGCAAGATCAGGAGCTCAGATCTAAACAGCTAGAAGAGCAGCTTAGCATTGAAAAGAAGAAGATTGATGAACAAGCCTTGAACAAACAACAACAATTGAGTCAAGAGGTAGAAAATTTACAAAATCTTCTGCAAAATGAGAAAAATGCAAAGATTGAACAAGATAAAATATTCCAATTAGAAATTGGAAAAATTCAAGGATTATCCTAAGTTAGCTCAATTCAAAACTGAAGCTCTTGAAATAAACAAACTGCTATCTCAGCAGTTAATTGAATTTTGTCTAAAGTTGGCACAAATTGAGCCCTTGTGCGAAATAACATCATCTTTGATAGATGAAGCAGTCACTCTCAGGCAAGAAATTGATGATGCCGATGATAAAATTTCTGAATTCCTTTCATGGCAGGATATAGAGCAAGGAAGAAAAGCTAGTCTTCCCATAATTGAGGAGAGACGCAAGGAAATTTTATTTGCGGAATGGAAACAACAGTTGATGAAATCAGAAAGAGCCATATCAAGAGCTAAAATTTTGATGAATAATACAACACAATTGGTTAATGACAGCTTGTACGCCACTAATTTTATCTCAGATTGTACCCCAGGAAAATTACCAAAAGTAAAAGAAGTTGATTCCAGGTGGAAGGAAGAGATAATCAATAAGAATCAACAAATTAGCAAACTTCAAGGAATTTCATGGGATATTATGTGGACTTATCTAATCAAGCCACACAGCCAACAAATGGCCATCAAATTCCTTTCAAATGCCATTCATTGTATCATTCCTTAATTCTCTGATGCTACGTATACTGGGCAGCTACATTTAAGGCTAAGTCATCCAATAGAAGTGAAAGATATGCTCAAAATTTTCCATCTGGGCACATTAAACGTAGGAGATAATCAATGAATCAGTTTCACTTCAAGATTGCAATTCTGTTTCTAGATTTCTGATTAGATAGATTGTAGGAATAGTTTTAGTTATTTTGTTTTATTAAGTACCTATTTAAACCCATTTCATGCATTTAGAAAGGGGTCATGAATTTGTAAAATTTTGAATTGGAGATTAAATTTCTGTACTCCATTAACTCTTATATTTTTATAAAGGATCACATCTGGTGATTTTATGCAAATTCGTCTTTAAGAATTGCATTTCTGTATCTTAGATTCTGTTTTACATTAAAGTGTTGGATTTGAATATCGAATTGCATCGGGAAAAGTATCAAGATGGATATGGTATTTCTATCTATTCACTGTTAATTTTCTTATGTTATGAGATATTCTATTTAAAATTTTCTATCATTTATATGTACTCGTTTTATAATATTTCCTTATACATATCATTCTGAGTGTGTAGAAATATTTCATCTTTTATAAGTGTATATAAATGGTATACTAAATGATGAATGCAATGTGTTATTACAACTTTGTTTAATTTCTTAAATAGAGTTATCTTTATTTGTTACTGCATATTTCAATTAAATTATAATACATTTTCATGGTTATTGGTTTAATTGAAACAATCTTTAAAGTTGTATTCATATTTGATACCCGGGTTAGTTTTAGAATTATTTATCAGTTATAGATTAGATTAGATAGTTTATTTCAGTCATTTAGTCCCATTTTCCATTTCATCAAATCATTCCATCACCAACCGATTTAAGTTATCAGGAAACTGGTCCTATCAATCCAGTCAGAGCCACCATACCAAATGGAAAAGGAGTTGTCCTAAGGTCCCGATTGGGTGGTTATCCCCCAATGTTTGAAGCAACGATTTTCAAGGCTTCAACATTTTTGGCGCTAGAAGGAGGGCACAAGCTATGAATGACAGATAAATCCAAATCCACAGGCCATTCTAAGAGCAACTCACCCTCATCACCTTCTTCTATTTCTTCCACATCTCAAATCACCAGAGAAGAAATTGATAAGAGTATTCAAACACCCACTACCAAAGTCTCAATTCAATCAGATAATCAACCTCCTGAGTCTCCTAAAGTTGAAGCTTTAGTTCATAAAATTCAAGGGTTATCATTATCATTAGAAGAGTCTGAAATATCTGAAGGTAGTGTTACTTCAAAATTTGTTTCTTCCAGACCTCTCACTACGTCACAAAGTGAAAAACGTGGTATTCCTCTAAAGCAATTTCCTTTACATAGTAGAGTTGAAACAAAAAAAACCCCATCGGAAATAGAAAGTGATATTAGTTCTTCATCGCAAATTCAATCATCTGTTTCCCAAGCCCCAACTCAAAAAAATTGCAGTTGTATCATCATTATCATCTACTCAAACAACATCTGTCCAAACACCAATTGTCTCTTCTAGTCCTTCAACTGTTACTACTCATACACCAATTGTCACTTCTAGTTCTTCAATCATCATCACAACAATGGCACAAAGACCATGGAATAGTCCAGGAGCTGTTAATATTCCTGCACCCTTACATGATTTACCAGATAATCCTGGAAAATGGCTTCCAAAGTTCAGTCCTGACACGAACATACAAGCTGAAGAACACATAAATAACTTTATGCTTGCTGTAAATTTGAATGCAGTAGAACATGAAGATGTTGTGGTTAGGTTATTTCCTTATACCTTACAAGGGGAAGCATGATCCTGGTATTTTTCATTACCTTCAGATTCTATCACAAGTTGGGATATTTTCCAAAAGAAATTTTTGACCAAGTATGGAGATGATAGATCAATAGCTACCCTAATCAATGATCTCTCCAATTTAAAGACCGAGCCTAAAGAACCCATCAAAGAATTTAATTCCCAATTCAATAAACTCTTGAATAAGATCCCTACAACATCAAATACTAGTGAGCAGGTTAGAAGTGAATGGTATAGCACTGCCTTGCCTTCAAACATAGAAATTTTTGTTGATAGAGCCGCTAAACCGACTTTGGCCAAGAACATGAAAGAAGTGATTGCAGTGGAAAAAAGGATTATTGCTTTGGATAAGAAAAATGCCATTGAAGAAAGAAAATCCAAGAAAGTCAACTTTAAGGATGATTCAAAGAAGAAGACACCAAGAGATCCATATGACATGGAAGGCTTATAGAAAGTTCTTAAAACCATGTCTAATGAGATGATTGAGATTAAAAAGCAAGTAGCAGATACTTTTACAAAGAGACCATTCAGAAATTTCAAGAGAAATCAAGCTGAATATAGACCTCCCAATTCAATCTCCAATGCAGAATCAAAAGAGGAAGAAGAAGAAGATACTCCTCCAGTGTCAGAAGAAGAAGATGAAAGAGAAGAAATAGCTAAATTACATGGAATGTGGGATTTCATTCTCCCTAATTCGGACAGTGAAATAGAACAAGAAACTATGCCTGTGAGTACAAGGATCAAGTCTACATCGGAACCTATTCAATCTGTTCCTAAGAAGAAAACTACAACTCCAAGTACCAAAGAAAACTCTTCTGCAAAGAAGGCTTCTTCATTACCCACTCAGAATCAGCCATCATCTTCTAATCCTCCTACATCAACATCTAAGAGTTTGGTGGTATCAGATCCTATGGATTATAACATTGTTGAAGACATGAAAAAGACTAGAGCGCACATTTCTTTACATGAACTCAGTGAACTTAAACATCAACAGAAGCTACTATTAAAAGAATTAAATGCTACACCTATTTCTCCTCTACCAAGTGGTGTAGTTGCCAAAGCAGCTAAAGGGACTGGTAAGCCACCAGACAAAGTAGATGCCACAGATACTGTTCTTATTGGAGAAAGATCAAATTCTCAGACACCTCCTTTTCGGTTGACTTATGAAATATACAACAAGAATTTTCATAATTGTTTGATATATTTCAGAGCATCCTCTAATATAATGCCTACTTCAGTCTGTGCAAAATTGAATATTGAACCACAAAAGTCTGCAATTCACATTGTACAATTGGATCGCTCTAAAGTTCAAGTTGTAGGAGAAATCAATTTAGTTACCATTAGACTAGCTTTTGATCCTAGGATTGTCCAAAGAATTGATATTCTAATTGTAGATATTCCTAAATTTTATGGATTAGTCTTAAGCAGGGATTGGTCTGCAAAGCTTAATGGTTATATCATAACTAATTATTCACATATGTGGCTTCCCTACAAAGGAAAACAAAATCAAATCAAAATTGAGTGAGAAAAACACATGACGCACACTATAACTGAATTTGAATAACCAAATGAACCTGTAGCTTTCAACAACAGTATCCTTGGAGGTTATTCTGTTGATTCATTCCTTGGGAATTTCACTGCACCACAATTACCCTTTTCTGTAAATACTTTTGTTTCGCAAATTGAAATTTTTTTGCAATCTGATTCTTCTAGAATTGTTAATGTTTCTAATACATTTGTAGATAAACCTGTAGATAAGTCTTTATTTTGGTCATTATATTTTGATGGATCAAAATATAATGATGGAGTAGGAGCAGGATGCATCCTAATTGATCCAAAAGGAGAGAAAACCATGCTATCATGTAGATTAGAATTTGAGTGCACAAACAATACTGCAGAATATGAAGCCTTGATTCAAGGGCTTTATCAAGCCATAGGGTTAAATCTAAAATACTTGAAAGTATATGGAGATTCCGAAATTGTCATAAGACAAGGAATACCATCCATTGTCTTTCAAGACATCTCAAACATTATCAAACCCTAGTACAAGACCTTACCACTCAATTTCTAGCATTTAATATCTCTTCTATTCCTAGAAATCAAAACACATTATCTGTTTTGTTAGCTAATGTTGCATCCAAAATCCTCCCTGCTGAAGATTGTAGTCCTGATAGATTTTCAGTAGAATTGATTTTTCGCCCATCTGTTCCCGATAGTATCACAAACTAGAGAGTATTTACCATGATGAAGATATATTGAATTTCTTGACTTCGGAAAAATCCTATGATGAACAAATCATTGATGAAAATGATCATGATCTGCAAATTACTCCAAAAATTAATAAAAATCGTATTCCTAAATCTGTTGTTAAACTTGAGGATCTATATGATATTAAAGACAGATTCAAGAAAGTTACTAATGCTAAACTTCAAAGTTCTACTTTGAAATTTGAATTAGTAAATCTTGGCTCTGACTCTAAACCTCAAAATGTTAATCTAGGACTCAATTTAACTCCAGAGGAAAGAACTGCTTTCATCAAAATTCTTAATAGGTATAAAAATGTCTTTGCTTGGAATTATGAAGACTTAAAAACTTATGATATTTCAGTTATTCAACACACGATTCCAATGTTGTCTGATGTTAAGCCTGTTCAACAGAAGTTAAGAAAGATTTATCCAAATCTTGAAAGTCAAATCAAAACAGAACTCAACAAACTTTTGACAGCCAAAATCATTTTTCCTGTAAGGCATTCTAATTGGGTTTCCAACATGGTACCTGTCAGGAAGAAGAATGGTGATATTAGAATCTGTATTGATTTCAAAAATTTAAACAAGGCATGTCAACAGGATAATTTGCCATTTCCAACCATGGAGAAAATACTCCAAAAGGTAGTTGGTTCTGAACTCATGTCCTTCCTTGATGGATTTTCAGGCTATAATCAAATATTAGTACATCCAGATGATAGGTTGAAAACTAATTTCAGAACCAAATGGGGAACCTATGCTTATCAGAAAATGCCTTTTGGTTTAATAAATGCAGGAGATACTTTTCGTAGAGCCATGGACATAAAATTTAGGGGTATGATTAATAGATCAGTTGTTATTTATCTTGATTACATAACAATATTTTCAAAGAAGAGAGCCAATCATCTACATGCTCTGAAACAAATATTTGAAATATGTAGAAGGTTTGGTATTTCTTTAAACCCAAAGAAATCCTTCTTTTCTCTTGTTGAAGGAAAAATCTTAGGGTTTGTTGTGTCAAAAGATGGTATATATATCGATCCTGATAGAGTTAAAGAAATTTCTGATATTTCTTTACCTCATAACAAAAAATCCATGCAATCATTTTTAGGGTAGATTAATTTTGTGAAAAGATTCATTCTTGATTTTTCTCAAATTGTTTTACCTATGCAGAATATGATTAAGAAAAATTTAGTATTCAAATGGGGGTATAAAGAGAAAGAAGCCTTTGATTCAATAAAACAGGCAATCATTAATGCACCTGCATTGAATACTCCTAATTTTTCTAAAGATTTTATTCTGTATACTTTGGCCACTGAAACATCCTATGTTGTTGTTTTAACACAGCTCAATGATCAAAAAATAGAAGCACCAATTTCTTTCTTCAACTCGAATCTGCAAGGAGCTGAGCTGAATTATTCCGATGTAGAAAAAAAAGCCTTTGCTGTGTTTAAGTCAATAAAACATTTTAGACATTTTCTCCTAAAAACACATACAAAAATTATTGTCCCATTCTCTGCAGTGAGACAATTATTAATTCAAAAGGAAGTAGGAGAAAAAAGGGCTAATTGGGTGACAACTTTGCAAGAATATGATATTGATATTAAGCCAGCCAAGATTGTTAGAGGTCAAGGTTTTTGCATATTATTAGCAGGAGCTCATAACATACTAGAAAATCAAGATCCAGATAATGCTGTTGAAGTAAGTCAGATAAGTGTTACAGATTCTGAATCTTAATATGCTGATATGATATTCTACTTAAAAAATGGGTATGCTCCTTCTAATATTAGCTATAAGAACAAACGTGCTTTAATATTGGAGGCTACTAAATATGAAATCATTGATGATGTGTTATTCAGAAAGAATTATGATTTAATCCTATTAAGATGTCTTGAAAAGACTGAAGCAAAAAAGGTATTGCAGGAATTACATGATGGACCAGTAGGAGGTCATTTTGGAGGTGATACCACAGCTCATAAAATCATCCATGCTGGATATTATTGGCCTACTCTTTTCAAAGATACACATGATTATGTGAGGAAGTGCAAAATTTGTCAAATTTCTAGTGGAAGACAAAGGAAGCTAGCTTTTCCTTTGCAACCAGTAAACATTGAGCAACCATTTGATCAATAGGGACTTGACATCATTGGTGAGATAGTATCTCACTCTTCCAAACATCATAAATACATCCTTACTACAACAGACTACTTAACAAAGTGGGTAGAAGCAATTCCTCTAAAGGTAGCCAATTCTAATGCAATTATTGATTTCATCAATCAATTGATCATTACCAGATTTGGTGTACCTAACGCTCTTGTCTTCGACAATGCATCTTATTTTTATGGAAATAGTATAATGGAATTTGCAATCAAAAGAGGTTTTAAATTGAAATATTTATCAAATTATTATCCATAAGGTAATGGTTTAGCTGAATCTACTAACAAAAATCTCATCAAAATCATTAAAATGACCATTGATCAAAATCAAAAGAATTGGCACAAGTCTTTAATTTTTGCACTATGGGCTGATCGTATTACTCTTAAATCTTCAATAGTAATTTCACCTTTCAATTTAGTTTATGGAAAAGAAGCTGTGGTACCATCAAATATAGCTCTCCCATCATTAGCTCTAATGCAATTTATTGAAGAAAATCCTTCCTCATATATTCAGTTGAGATTTGATCAAATCCTTAAATTAGAAGAAGATAGAGAGAAAGAAAAAAGTATTTATGAAAAACATCAACAACTTGTAAAATATTCTTTTGATTCAAGTTCCACCGGCTCAAAAAATTTGTCAATTGGTGATCTTGTTCTGAAATGGGATAAAGTACATGAAGAAAAAGGTAAGCATACCAAATTTCAGAAAATGTGGCTTGGACCATTTCAGATTGTTGAAAAGATAGACTCATATATATTCATAATCCAAGATTTAACAGGAAAGAGAGAATCTCTTCTTGTAGATGGGCTTGTCTTAAAAAAATTCTTTTCATAAGGAGGTAGCCCCTTCTTACTTGTACATATTCCTTTCTGCAATTTTTATTTTGTTTTATAAATAGAGTTTGTTAATAAGTCTCTAATTGACTTTTTACTATTAGAAAATGTCTTAGGAAGAATACTATAAATACTTATTTTGTGTAAATAAGAATTTTTAGGGAAATGACTGCAGTTTTGGATAGTTTAAAATAAAATGCTAAAACTTTGAAATTTTGTTCAAAACATTTGCATGATCTTTTGAAACCTTGAGAAAATGTAAATCATTATGAGTTTATTGAGCAGAGAAAGGTTATCTTTAAAAATTAAAGACTTTTTCAAGCTTTGGCACTCAAAAAACTCTGAAAATTTTCATCCATTGATTCTTAAGGATAAAACTATTTCACCCCATCCATTTAGGTTGTGATTTTTTAGAATGTATTTCTAAGAAATTATATGGAAAAATTTAAGAGATAAGAGGTCTCATCATGAGCTTGCTTACCATGATCATAAGGAGTAATAAAACTGACATTACCAACACTGCATACCAAAACAGGGTAATGACTTATTAATGTAAGACAAGGGGTCTCATCATGAGCCAGCTTGTTCAATTTAATTACAACTAGTGAATGGCATTGTTAGTAACTGGATACCAAACCAGAATAATGACTCTTAAACTAAAAAAATAAGTAAAAGACAAAAAAAAGAGATAATATATCTTATGAATTTATTTTTAAAGAGTCATAATATTAGTTAGATGGGACAATGAATGGTTAATGGTTAAAAGGTAACCCTATTGAGACTATAAACATTTGCAGGCAGCAGTGGCAATGCCTATGGCAATAGAGTATATTACAAAAGCTAAACTTGGGAAGGCCCCTTATTTCATTATTATCAACCAATCAAAGCTTGAGAAAACCAAAAAAATGTTTTTATCTTTAAGGAATTAGAAAGAAATTGTAAGTGATTTTTATTCTTTTTCAGAGTTAGATTTTATTTAAAATTTCTCTAAGATAGTTTTCATTACCTTTAAAAACTTTTACTTACTAGAAATATAGTATTCATTTTATTTTTTCAGAGATAACTGTTTCTTCCAGTGAATTGCCAATTGTTGTACGGTACAACAACCCTCCCCATTTTAGAATTTTTAGAATAAATTTCATTTAGAAATAAGTCCCTTTTTTCTTTTTAGATAGGAATAAAAGACTTAGAGGAAATCTGATCATTTTGAAATAAAATAATAAAGGTTCATTGTTAAAAGGTCATATATTACATATATTTAATAATAAGTGTATATAAACAAAATGCAACATTGGAAAATTCCGATGCGATAAGATATAAAGACTTTATCACATTAACATAATAACTAAAAGTATTCAATTGGAGCAAAGTCCGATGTGATAAAGTAATCGCAATCACAAATCGCAGATATCTTTAAGTTGTATATTTGTTTTTTAAAAACTCTAATGTGGTGCGATTGATTGCAATCGCATTTCGGAAGAGCAATGTAATATGTGCTTGTTTTATAGTCTCCGATGCGATGGGCCCCATCGCAAATCACAAAATGAAAATGCAAACTCTTATTTGGTCATTTGCAAAAATCCGACGCGATGCGATTGATCGCAATCGCATTTGGGAGGAATAAACGTAGTAATCACTCATGATACTAAATCTCTGATGCGATGGACCCCACTGTAATCGAAATCGCAAATCGACTAATATCATTTTACAACTCGTTTCTTTTGAAAAGAGCCGATGCGATATACCATCATCGCAATCAGAAATCGGTGGAGATCATAATATGTTATTTGTTATCCCTTTGAAAATCCCTGATGCGATCAATACTTAGTCTTTTTGTTTATTTCTACATTGCGCATACACTATTTATTCATCGCAATCGTAAGGATTCAAAAGGGAAATTTATATTCTTATTTCAAAAAACCCAATCTCCAATTGTACATTCACCATTAATAGAAAATCAAATGAATAATCACGATTGATTTTTTTTTTAAATGCATGAATGTGAATTGTATAGAAGGCATTTAAGTTTTAACACGGAGTTAATAAATTGAAGACAACGAATAAATCCTTTTGTATAAATGTTCTCTTTATTGCATTTTCACCACGTCTAAAAGCTTTTCTCCGTTGCAAAACTCCAGAACATCTAATCCTTTCATTCGCTGAGCAAGAGAAATGATACCAGACAACGAAATGTCTAAGAGATCGAGGAAAGCAAAGGCCACTGCCACTGGAAAGACACCCATGTTCGCCATGGTACCTAAAGAGAAACTAGCCAGAATTAAGCTGGTTATAGACACATCGTGTCAAGGTCTTGGAAAACTATATTGGGAAGAGGTATATAACCGCATTGAAAGGGAAAAACCTAAGGTCACTGTGGCTAAGGCAACAGTCCTTGACGAATATGACTCAGAGTCCGATTCAGAAACTTCTCTTCAAGCACTTGCGAATTCATTCATGCACCGAATTGCAGCTTGGACAAACATTTTTCCCTACTATGATGTGATCCACTGGGTGATAGATAATGTCACCATCCATAACAGAGAATTTGTTTTGGCCGCTAGGAAAACATTTGGCTCATTTAAAGCAGAGGATATTAAAACAATGTACCACCTTCCAGACCCGCAGAAAATCTACAACAAAGCCTTCATCAAGGAATTTGCTGCAAATAATGAAAATCAGTCGGAGCCAATCAGAGAGTGGAGAAGAGCTCCAGAGAAGCACAAAAATGAAGCATCAGGTATGTAATCTGTGGAGTCCCTTTCACCTCCATACTGTTATGTCGCCGCAATGATGTGCCGACTGTTTGGGAATGATATTTCAGCTAGGTTTTCAATACAAATGGTGCCTTTAATTCATTCTGTTGTAAATTTTGAAATCATGGACTGGGCTGTCATTATTTCAGATAAGATAGCCAATAGAATTCTCGAGTATAGAAAATACAAGGAAACAAGAAAAAAAACCCCATTCTACTTTTGTGCCTATATTCTAGATGCCCTATGTTTCAACTTTGAATTCCCCGTGTTAGGATGGAGATGGACCCCCAAAGAACTCGTTCCTATCCATATTTACCATAAGTTCTTGTGGAAGGGGCATTTTAAAAACCATGTTTATAGAGTTTGTCATGGTTTCCTCATCCCTGTTTACCAAACTATTTTTGGCCGATTTCCTCCCAGGCTTTCTGAAAAAGCTAAGTTTAATTTATCTCAGATTGGTGACTGGTTTGGGGACGAGAAGTTTACATATGTTAGAATTTTTGGGAGCATTGTAGAACCCCATATTCTGCCTCTGTATGTTCCCGATAAACTGTTAGCACAAGAGATTTCCTATCAGTTAACAGTTGAAGGCATGTCTAGGTCTTTGAAGAATAATAAAAAGTTGATGTGGCCTACTTTGCCCTTCCACTGTGGAGATTTTACTCTCAATAACTTCACACATGCTGAGAAAGAGGTTATAAAAATAAGAGATCTTAAACTCTCTACAGTCCAAGGTAGGTAATATGACCCAAAGAAGGTGGCGTTTTATTTTACTACTTTAGTTTCAATTGCTCGATTTGAGCATGAACCAGATGAGTTCGATGATTTGTTTGTTTCTACTGATAATTTGTACCAAGTCTATAGCTTAGCCAAGTCTAAATTTCAAGCTGAAGAGATGAATACCAGAGACTTCTCAAAGCTCCTCTAGATCAATTGTGAATTCCGGTGCAAGAATCTGAAACACAGCAAAAGGAAAAAGAGGATGCATCTGATAAAGCAGCTAAAGAAACATCTACCAGCGGGGCCAATGTACAGACAAAAAAGGAAGTCAAAAGAACTAATCATTTTGTGTAGAAAGAGAATACTAATGGTAACTAGCTGTACATATTGATCAGCAATCTACATCTCAGACAGGAAAGGAAAGCACAGGTACTGAGACCGATGTGCATACTGAGAAAGGGGACATAGGCAGTAAGCCTATTGTACAAGTAGTAAAAGGAGATATGAGAAAGAATCCAGATTCTCAACTTGGAAGAGAAGAAACTACTAAAAAATTAGTGGAATCTGCTGAACTTATAGTTTCTCCCCATTTGCTGAGCCAATATGAACAATTTTCCCAGCAAATAGGACAAAAAAATAATCCCCAAGTTAATGTTCTAGAAGATCAAGATATGGAAGTTATTCCTGAACATCCTATAGGTGAAATTATGTTGAAAGTAGAATAAATTCCTCCTATTGACATATTTTACAGTCCTAAGCATAGGGCTATTGCTAGAAAACAGAGGAAGAGGAGAAGAACTGATTAGGACCCACTTTCAACATCACAAGTGGAATTTATGAATATTGTTTATAAAAATGCTGAGGTGAATCCGTCAGAGGATCTCACCGAATTATCTCAATACGCAGGTGCCTATAGTGTTGCAACTATAGACAAAGCTTCTGAAGTCTCCCAGTTGATGAAACAAAAAGACTTACAGATAGCTATGTTAGAGGAACAAGCCATAGAGAATCAACAAAATCTTGTTCAGCGAGAAAAACAATTGCAAGATCAGGAGCTCAGATCTAAACAGCTAGAAGAGCAGCTTAGCATTGAAAAGAAGAAGATTGATGAACAAGCCTTGGAAAAACAACAAAAATTGAGTCAAGAGGTAGAACAGTTACAAAATATTTTGCAAAATGAGAAAAATGCAAAGATTGAACAGGAGAAAATATTCCAATTAGCATTGGACAAGTTCAAGGATTATCCTAAGTTAGCTCATTTCAAAACTGAAGCTCTTGAAATAAACAAACTGCTATCTCAACAGTTAAATTAATTTTGTCTAAAGTTGGCACAGGTTGAGCCCTTGTGCGAAATAACATCATCTTTGATAGATGAAGCAGTCACTCTCAGGCAAGAAATTGATGATGCTGATGATAAAATTTCTGAATTCCTTTCATGGCAGGATACAGAGCAAGGATGAAAATCTAGTCTTCCCAGAATTGAGGAGAGACACAAGGAAATTTTATTTGCGAAATGGGAGCAACAATTGATGAAATTATAAAGAGCCATATCAAGAGCTAAAATTTTGATGAATAATACAACACAATTGGTTAATGATAGCTTGTACGCCACTAATTTGATCTCAGATTGTACCCCAGACAAATTACCAAAATTAAAAGAAGCTGATTGCAGGTGGAAGGAAGAGATAATCAATAAGAATCAACATATTAGCAAACTTCAAGGAATTTCATGGGATATTATGTGGACTTATCTAATCAAGCCACACAACTAACAAATGGCCATCAAATTCCTTTGAAATGCCATTCAGTGTATCATTCCTGAATTATCTGATGCTACGTATACTGGGCAACTACATTTAAGGCTAAGTCATCCAACAGAAGTGAAAGATATGCTCAAAATTTTCCATCTGGGCACTTTAAACGCATGAGATAATCAATGAGTCGGTTTCACTTCAAGATTGCAATTCTGTTTCTAGATTTCTGATTAGATAGATTGTAGGAATAGTTTTAGTTATTTTTTTTTATTAAGTACCTATTTAAACCCATTTCATGCATTTAGAAAGGGGTCATGAATTTGTAAAATTTTGACTTGGAGATTACATTTCTGTACTCCATTGACTCTTATATTTTTATAAAGGATCACATCTGGTGATTTTATGCAAAATTTTCTTTAAGAATTGCATTTCTGTATCTTGGAGTCTGTTTTATATTGAAGTGATGGATTTGAATATCGAATTGCATCGAGAAAAGTATCAATATGGATATGGTATTTCTATTTATTCACTGTTAATTTTCTTATGTTATGAGATATTCTCTTTAAAATTTGCTGTCATTTATATGTACTCGTTTTACAATATTTCTTTATTATATCATTTAAATTAATGTATTCATCTTTTATAATTATGAAAATGATATAAAATGATTAATAAACAATATCTTCATTTAATTTACAGTTATATTATTTAATCTTGCATATTTCGATTAAATTACAATACATTTTTCATGGTTATTGATTTAGTGAAACAATTTTGAAGTTGTATTCATATTTAATACCCGGGTTAGTTTTAGAATTATTTATCGATTATAAATTATTTATCAATTATATTCCCATTTTCCATTCATCCAATCATTCCATCACCAACCCATTTAATTTATTAGGAAAATTTGATCTATCAATCAGTTGGTCACATTTCATGAGAAAAAAAATTTAATCTCAAGATTGACAGTGGTATCCTAATATTTGGGCAATAATTTTGAAATAACAGAGGTCATCATAAGAAAAATTATATTTGATTGTGAAATATATCAATATCATCACCCAATGAAAGGTAAGATGATTATCATCAATCATGTTGCCCCATCCTTGTCACACAAGAAAATTGGTCATCAAAATGCTCCAATAATAGTTGGGCCCCCAACTCATCACTACTTCTTAATGACAACATTATTGATCTCTATAATGGTTTATTTTTGTCTCATGCTTATGCTCAATGCTAAACATATAGTTACTGCATTGGTTGTTTTAGTTCAATGATACATCTATCTGAAATCACTCAAACACAAAGTGTACATCTAAAAAATTGATACTGGTGAATTTTTGTCCAATATTGAATAACTCAAAATTTTTTATCAACGTATTGATAATTCTGTACTCAAAATCAGCAATGTGGTTTGACCCGGGTGTCTGATAGCATATTCTCACAAGCCTTCATAAGATATGATGAAATAAACGAAAGTGGAAACATATGCATACCTTGGTAAATCTTAGGAACATCTTATCTTGCTACAAGGAGTTCCTTCCTTTGGTATGATTACTTCCCCTTCTTACATTGATGATGGATGATCCTCATGGCTACATCAACAACTGGTATAAAGTCTTAAGCCTCCCCCTCCAGCCACATCTCAGGAGATGGACATGGATATAATAAAAGTCAGGCAGGCTGAAAGAATGCAGGGTTCTCTCTTGTCTGGGGTGTCTCTGTGGCTGGGACTGGATGACAAAATTTCTTCTCCCATGCTTCTTCAGCAGACTCTTTAGTCAGCCTTCAAATTAAAATTTTATATCTGATCTCAAGAAACTGGATCGTCTGACTATGCCTGGTATTCTGCTGCCTCAAAGTTACCATGTACAATCATGATCTGTGACTTTATTTCAGATTAGTGAAATAGTGCTTGTCATTCTTCCCAGCCTTGTTGCATGTGGTAGTATCTGACATAGTGCCAATAGAAATATAATATGATTTCTCCTTCCATAGGCTGTAGGGATCCTTTCTCCTTTAAAATTTGAATATGAACTATGGGAGAGTTAGATTATTCTTCAAACTCTATGTTGAGACTTATACTCTACAAGATACTCACTTAGAATCTCATGATCTAAGTTTCCTCCATATTGTGCCTCTTGTCTTCTTCTTCAAAGGAAAAGGGCACTTAGCATGTTTTCTTGGAGCTCTATGCAATGCGGATCTTCTTTTTTGCTGATAGGGCTTCCATGGACTTCCTCATCTTGAAACCCTCTAGAGGTCTCATTTTTCTCTCGATTCTTCTTCGCTTGACCTCCTTGGTAAGGTCCCTCTTAGATCTGAAAAGAGATGAGATAAAACTCATTCTTTCCATCATTTTGATCTTTTCTCCTTATTTTTATTCTCTTGATAGCATAATGTTTGAGATCCACGAGATTGAGCCAAGATTATGCTACGATACCTTGTAATATTCCCAAATTGGGAAGCGGAAATATTTGAACTACAATAATGGAAATAAAGTAGAAAAATCAATACATCATTATATAAGAAAATTCACAACCATTTTATTGAACATGTCAGCAAACATTTAAGCACAATATCTTGAGGATCAAGTCACACTCGAAACAATGGGAAATAAGCCTCCAATAGGATATATTAGTAAAATACATTAATTACAAGTTCCATGAGCCATGACAACATAGTTTTTTGGGCATAAAATACTACGACAAGATATAACCTGAGTGTCTGGCGATGCATGGCTCAAACAATGTTGGAGTGAAGATCTAGGCTCCCAAACTGCATTTCGGGACAATGGGAAAGGGTTTCCGAAAATACCCAAAATACCAAAATGTCGAAATGCCAGCCCTAGGGTTAAATAGATTGCTCTTGAATATTTGGATGAAGATGGTTGGCCATATGATATATATAATGAATTATATCTCTTCCAATATATCCTTCAATTAAAAGGTTGATCCTAACCTTTGAAAGATCTCACCCTCCCAAATCGACAAAACCTCATTTCAGACCTCCTTTGAAATACTTGTGATCAAAGAGGGAATACGTGCTATAAATAATGGGAATAGGTTTTCCCTGGGTAAAATGTGAAAGTAATCTCAATAACCTCCCTTTCTAATCTACCAAAGATAATAATGCTTCCTCCTCCGAAAAAACTAGCTCGAAGAGAGTGGGTTTCTCAACCCTCCACTACAACACCCTGCAACATAACATGCTACGCAAGAGCACAACGTTGTAGTTGAAGACTAAAGCTTGGCGAGGAATTCAGTTGTGTGTAAATTAAGGTACAATACTCTTCCAAGGGGCTGCCTCAAGGGAAGATGCATGGGATCCCCACTCGAACACCCTGCGATAAACAACCTTGCAAACTCAAATAAACAAACTGAAGAATGCAAGAAGTCATGCAAACCACAAAATCAATAATCAATCACATAACCCATTATGGCTACCTTTCCTTACTTAAAAAAAATGTGATCCCTCTCACCTTGGGTCCCATTCATTAGGGTTTCCCACCATCACGGATTCTTCCTCCCATTCACATTGCGATGTCTCTTAATGATGATCCTCCCCTCCATACCCAAGCGTTGTTGACTTGGTTAGACTTGACCTTGTCCATGTATTAGCCTATTCACACATGGTGTAATCAACTACGAATATGATCCCTTTTCATGTCCAAAAATTGTTTATGCCTACTAAGAGATCTATGGGCCTCCCTACCCATTTATTCATCTAACTAAATGATAAGAGCAAATTAATATTCCAATTAGGGTTTCGCTACTTCAAACAATTCATCTTGGAATTTTCAACGCAATTGTTTTTCGACAACGAGTTCAATAGCTAAAAATAAAATCCATTTGAGCCTAAATGCTAAGAACTTCGTGTAAAGTGAGATCTTGATTCCGTTATATTTACGAGATATGAGCGAGGAAGTTAGCGTTTTTTTGAGCTCAAAATTTCATCTCAAACAAGTGGCAGGGAAAATCATCATAACTTTCATTTTAGAAATAGGATTGGAATTATATAACAATTTACAGAAATTACACAAACGCGTAGTTTGTTGGTATTGATTTCGAGCCAAAGGTCAAAAAAAGTGACACGTGGAACGTCATACAAGTCCACTCTTGAACTAGGCCATACTTAGGTCATTGTGGGAGATTAGAGATAACTTTATCTTGAAGAATAAAGAATTAGGTCGGACCTACGGCACAAGAAAAGAAGACATAGAGGGATACTATAGGATCGAATATGAAATCTTTGAGATCCAAAATTACAAATATACATCAATTTCAATAGTGAGCTCGTCAAAAGCAAGAAAAAAGGTATGTATTGTTTTTTATAATTGCATGTAAGTCTTGTTTGAAAAATCAGTTTGAAGTGATTCAAGGGAATATTGAACCATAGGTAGCCTAAGTATTGGGTTATAAAAGGCCCCCCAAAATAATTCCACACCCATTAAGCCCTCATAAGGCTCTACTATAACAATGAATAGGAAAAAGTGCAACATGATATATCAAAATTACGAGACCATGTGCAACAAATTTCGCTCACAAAGAATAACGAAAAATGAAATGTAAGCTAAGATGGATGGTTTTGAAAAAGACATGGATGTATTGAACAAATGCATGGAAGCTAAGATGTATGGTTTGAAGAATGGTGTGGAATCTAAGATCGACGGTATAGAAGAAAAACTAAAAGCGAGACATGGAAAGTTTGAAGGAATATTTGACAAAGTTTGCTACGAAAATTATTCCTAATGGTGAAATAGTAATAGATGAAACTCATGATGAGAATAAAAAGAAATGTTAATCATGATTGCATATACTCCAATTTTGGATTTAAGACCCACCATATTCAAACTATCTACATGAGTAATTTTGATGGCAATGATCCAGTAACATCAATACTAAAGATGGAGAAATATTTTGATCTCCATAATGTGCAAAACACACAAAAGGTACACATTGCAAATGTATATTTAGAAAAAAATACATTTGTATGGTATCGAAGAATTTTATTTTGTAAAAAACTTGTCACTTGGTCAATTTTTATGGAGGAAATGATAGCACATTACGAGGATACAAAGAGAAACACCTTCTTTAGCCAATTGATAAATCTCAAACAAAAGGGTTCAATAGTTGGGCACATTAAGGACTTCCAACAAATGAATATAAGGGTAACTAATATTCCATAGGAACACATGATTGATTCCTTCATATGGAATTTAAAGGATAATATCCAACATGTGGTTCACCTTTGGGAACCTAATTAATTGGATAAGGCATTCAGGTTGGCAAGAAAAATTGAAAGCGCAATTATGGCGACAAGGAAGCCTACCACTCACAACTATAAATATGGAAGTGTTGCTACTCCTAGACTTCCACAACCTACAATGTTTACACCACAACAATTGGAATAAAAAATAGAAAAAGGGATTTGCTACAGTTGTGACAGAAAATAGACTAAAGGTCATAAGTGTGCTAAGAAGAAATTATTTTACATAGATTGTGAAGAGGAGGAAGAAAAGGAACAAGAAACTTCAAAAGAAGATGATATACACTAGGAACCAACCCTAGAGGAAGAAGAAATGAATCTAACCATTAGAGGAAATTTTATCCTAAAAGTGCCCATGAAAATTTCACGTAATTTCCATGTCATAATATGTTAACCAATCAAAATCCTTTAAATTTAAAAATATATACATGTAACTATTTTGGAGGGAAAAGAAGAAAAACTACTTTTTTAATTGTATTTTTGGCTTATGTCCTTATAGGTTTACTCAAATTTCAAGTGTAGACACTCATTAGATGTAGAATTAAATTCCACGTCCAACGAATACCCATTATGCATTCTTTTGAGAAGACCCACATTGAGAAAAAAGCGTGTGAACACAATTTTTTAATGTATCTTAATTTTTTTTATCAATGTGGGTCTTCTCAAAATAATGTGTAATGGGTACTCGTTGGATGTGGAATTTAATTCTACATCCAATGAGTGTCTGCACATGAAATTTTAGTAAACCTATAAGGAGACAAGCCAAAAATACAATTAAAAAGTAGTTTTTTATTTTCCCTCCAAAATTCTTAACTATTATTTTGTTATTTTAACTATTATTTTAATATTTTTCCTTAGGAGGCCACTTTTAGGCTAAAATTTCCTCTAATGCATATCATGTAATGCATTGGCAGGAATTACCAATCCTCAAACTCTCAAGATAGAAGGACATATCAAGAATAAAAATGTAATAGTGCTGATTGATTTGGGTAGTGCCCATAATTTTATTCATTATAAGGTATCCAAGGAATTGAATTGCTTCCTATACCCATCACCAGAGTGTCAGGTGATGGTTGAAAATGGAAGAACTATAAATTACTTTGGAAAGTGCCATAATATCAAACTAACCATGGGGTAATATGTATTGCATAGTCCAATTCTCTCCATCCTAATGGGTGGTGTTGATGTTATACTAGGAGTACAATGGTTACAATATTTGGGGATGGTAGCTTTTAATTTTCAAGAAATTTACTTGAATTTTTTTCAGAAAGAAAGAAAGTTGAATTATGGAGTATCATAGGGAAGGAATGAAAGATAATCAGCTCTAATGTCATGAAAAAGCTTCTGAATAAATAAAAATGAGGCGTAATTTCACAATTATGCTCACTACGGGTTCAAACATCAAAATCATCTATTTATCTAGATCTCCAAATAGTATAAGACAATCATTCCTAGGCATTTGAGACTCCCAAAGGAATCCCACCTATTCTTGATCTTGATCATGCTATTCATTTGATTCCAAGAATTTTTTCTCTAAACATCAGGCCTTACATATATCCTTATGCTTAAAAGGAGGAAATTGAAAATATGGTTGCAGAAATGCTAGAGGCTAGTATAATTCAACCTGTTCAAATTTATTTCTCTGCTTCGGTAGTATTGGTGCACAAGAAACGATGGATCATGGCATATGTGTCCATATTATAGGGAGCTCAACAAGCTCACTATTAAAGATAAATTTTGCATCCTCGTCATTGATTAATTATTGGAGGAATTACATGGAAAAATTTACTTCACCAAGCTCGATTTTCGTTATGGATATCATCGAATTAGAATGAAGACTAAAGACATTCCAAAAACAGCATTCAGAACTCATGAGGGTCCTTACGAATTTTTTCTCATGCCTTTTGGCCTTACTAATGCACCTTCCACATTTCAAGGTTTGATGAATTCCATTTTTAAACCCTTCCTTAGAAAATTTTTGTTAGTATTTTTTGATGATATACTAATCTAGAACAAGTCTTGGAAGGATCATGTTCAACATGTTGACATGGTGCTCAAACTATTGGAGGAGAAAAAATTATATGCAAAAAAATCCAAATGTTTCTTTGGAGTACAGGAGGTGGAATATGTGGGTCATATTGTATCTCATGAGGGTATTAAGGTCAACCCTCACAAAATTAAATCCATTAAGGAATGGAAAATCCCTACAACCATAAATCATCTTCGAGGATTTTTGGGGTTAACAGGGTATTATCACAAGTTGGTTAAGAATTATGGGAAAATATCGGCACCTTTTACATCTTTACTGAAGAAAGATGCATTTTCTTGGACTCCATAAGCAACTAAGGCCTTTGAACATCTTAAGGAGGCAATGTGACAATCACTGGTCTTACCTACACCAGACTTCAAAAAAACATTTATTGTGGAAAGTGATGCCTTCGGAAATTTAGTTAGTGTAATTTTAATGCAAGAAGGAAAACCCATTTATTTTGAAAGTCGTCCAATCAAATGAAATTATTTACTGAAACCTATTTATGAGAAGGAAATGTTGGAAATACTGCATGCACTAAATCAATGACGACCTTACCTAATGGGAAGATATTTAAAGGTAAAACAGATCATGATAGTCTTAAATACTTTTTGGAACAAATATTATCTGCAGAAGCATGGAAAAAATGGGTCACAAATATGTTCGGTTATGACTTTGAAATCATCTACAAAAAAGGGAAGAAAAATGTCGTTGCAGATGCACTCTCAAGAAAGAATGAGGATATGGAAGCATTCCTTTATGCCATTTATATTATCCAACCTGAGTGGATAATCAAAGCAAGGGATGAATGGAAGAATGATGAAGAGGTGTGGACACTCATTCAAAAGTTGTTGCAAGATCCCAGTACATCTGAAAAATTTAGCTGGAAAAGTGATTCATTATGGTAAAAATATCGCTTATGTCTTTGTAAGGATTCCAAATCAAAAAAAGTATTATTTTGGAATCACTTACCTCTCCCTTACGAGGGTATTCAGTATTTTTAAAAACTTACCATAGGGTCAAGAAGGAATTTTTTGGGATGGCCCTGAATCTGATATTCAAAAGTTTGTGGAAGAATATTTTTTTTTCCAACAAAATAAAGTTGAGACAATTAAGACCCTAGGGTTGTTA
This sequence comes from Pinus albicaulis, assembly GCA_034641835.2. NCBI lineage: Eukaryota > Viridiplantae > Streptophyta > Pinopsida > Pinales > Pinaceae > Pinus > Pinus albicaulis. The sequence continues at coordinate 639,805,302 of CM076580.1, forward strand.
CAGCCTTTATCCATTCCAAGTCAACATTTTTTGGGAGAAGGTTTCAATGGATTTTATCACAAGGTTACCCAAGTCTGAAGGAAATATTGTCATCATGGTGGTAGTTGATATACTTACCAAGTATGCACACTTTTGTGCATTATCTCATCCATTTAAATCCAGTACATTTTCTATTTCATTTATGGAAACAATTCAAAAGATACATGGAAACCCAAAGATTATTGTAAGTGACAGAGATCCCATTTTTACAGGAAATTTTTGGACAAAAATATTTTCTTGTTTGGGTACTCAACTAACACAGATCTCATCATATCATCCTCAATATGATGGAAAAACTAAGATAGTGAAAAAAAATTTGGAAGGATATCGTAGTTGCTTTGTATTTGATAAACAGAAACAATGGGTCAAGTGGTTACCTCTGGGTGAATGGTGGTATAACACTTCCTTCCATATTGCAGAAAAAATGTGTTAGGTCCCTATAATACTAGTGTATCCCCTTATTTCTATTATTATTATAGCCCCTGTATTGTTATTTTTGTGCCCATGTAGTCCCCATATTGTTAGAATTGTTCCCCATAGAATCCCACTATTGTTATTGTTGTGCCCTTACATTGTTATTATTATGTCGGCTAGGATTATATTGTGACCCATTGGACTCCTATATATAGAAAGGAGGTTTTATCATTTGTATCATCCAAGAATTTTTCATTTATGTAATGTAAAGGAGGTCTCCCCCTCACATTCATTGATTTCTAAGGCATTGATCTCTCTTTTCTTCTATTTTTGGAGCTGGTTGCATAACATTTGGGATCGTAGCTTTGGATTCTAGGGTTTTGCTGCTTCAAATAGGCCATTGTGGAATTTTCACTATAACTTTTTTTCTATGAAGTTTCAGATGCTAAAATTGAAACCCATTTGTGAATACATTCGGAGGAACTTCGTGTAAAAATTTCATATCTTCATTCACTATATTTTTGGAGATATGATATGTGGAAATTAGGTTTGTTGTAGGCTCCTCAATTTCATCTCAAAGAGGTGACCTTGGGAAAATCGTCATAACTATCTCTCTCAACATCGGATTGGAATTCAATAAAAATTGATCGAAAGTAAACAGACTGTAGTTTTTGGTATATCAATTTCAGAGCCGAATGAGGAAACAGTGACATGTGGCACGCCGTACTTTGTCTTCAAGAATCAAAATCAGGTATGACCTATGGCATTGGAAAAAATATTCATAGGGCTACTACAAAATCAAATTTTAGATATTGAAGATCCAAAGTCACTGAGATAATTCAGGTTTAATATCGACCTCCTAAAAAGAAAAGAAAAAAGTGTGTATTTTCTTTTTAAATTGCATACCATTTTTTTGAAAAATCAATTTGAAGTGATTCCAAGGGTATATTGAAGAATTTCGATCAGTATTGGGTTATATAATGCCTCAAAATAATTCTACACCCATTAATCCCTTTGAAAACTCTACTATGACGTGTGAAGAGGAAGAATTGGAATATGATATATCAAAATTATAGTACCAAGTGAAACAAATTTCGGTCTCACAAAGAGAAAAAAAATATAACATAGATGGTTTAAAAGTAGACATGGAGGCTAAGGTGGATGGTTTGAAGGATCAAATTAAAGATAATATGGATGATCAAGCAATGGAATATCACATCAAGCATCAACAACAATTTCTCCAACTCTTAAAGGATAACCTAACTTTGATGCAGAATCGAATGAAACAACAAGAAAATCAACATCGCAACGAAAGAATTTTTGATGTAGGCGGTTGGGTATTTTTATGGATATAACCATACAAACCAACATCCCTCAAGCAAGCTAAGAAGTATAATAAATTATTGCTAAAGTACTATGGTCCTTACAAGGTTCTCCAAAATATTGGCACTATGGAATGCAAATTGGAGTTGCCTGCATCTTCCTGAGTGCACCCAAATTTCTATGTTTCATGCTTAAAGAAGGTTATATGTGACAAACTACCAGTTCAAATAAGATTGTCAAAACTTGACGAGGAAGGAACAGTCATATTGGAACCTGAAGCAGTCATGGATTGAAGAACTCGACAACTACGAAATCGATCAATTTCATAGTATCTCAACAAGTGGAAGAACTTACCCGTTGAAGATTCCACATGGGGGGATGAGAATTTTATACAGAAGAATCCAAAAATAATCAACCATTGAGGACAACACTTGTTTGAAGAATAGAGGCCTGTTAGGTCCCTATAATACTAGTATATCCCCTTATTTATATTATTAGTATATCCCCTTGTTGTTATTGGTGTGCCCATGTAGTCCCCATATTGTTAGTATTGTGCCCCATAGAAGCCCACTATAGTTATTGTTGTGCCCTTACATTGTTATTTTTATGTCGGCTAGGATTATATTGTGACCCATTTGACTCCTATATATAGAAAGTAGTTTTTTCATTTGTACCATCCGAGAATTTTTCATTTACGTAATGTAAAGGAGTTTTCCCCCTCGAAGTGGTTGATTTCTAAGGCGTTGATCTCTCTTTTATTCTATTTTTGGAGTTGGTTTCATAAAAAAATGACCCCATTTATGGCACTTTATGGATATCATCCACCCTCCATCACATCATCTTTAAGAGAAAATTTTAAGGTTTAATCAGTCTAAGATCACATCGAGCATCAACAACAAGTTCTCCAACTCTTAAAATATAACCTCACCTTGATGCAAAATCAAATGAAAAAATAGGCAGATCAACATCATAGCAAAAGAAGTTTTGATTTAGGTGACTAATATTTTTAGAGCTACAACCATACAAAAAAATGTCCCTAAAGCAAGCTAAGAAGGATAATAAATTATAACCAAAGTATTATGGTCCTTACAAAGTGTTGCAAAATATTGGTACTATGGCATACAGATTGGAGCTTCCTGCATCTTCCCGAGTGCACCCAGTTTTCCATGTTTCATGCTTAGACATGGTTATAGGTGACAAGCTCACAGTTTAAAAAATATTTCCAGAACTTGAAAAGGAAGGAAAATAATATTGGAACCTGAAACAATCACAGAAAAAATAACTCGATAGCTATGAAAACGATCAATTTTAGAGTATCTCATCAAGTGTAAGAACTTACCCACTGAAGATTCAACCTGGGAGGATGAGAAATTTATAAAAAATAATCCATAACTACTTAAGCATTGAGTACAACACTTTTTTTAAGGAGAAGGGCATGTTAGGTCCCTATAATACTAGTGGCTCCCCTTATTGTTATTGTTAGTGTAGCCCACTTATTGTTATTGTTGTGCCCTTACATTGTTATTCTTATGTCTGGTAGGATTATATTGTGACCCCTTGGACTCCTATATATAGAAAGGAGGTTTATCATTTGAATCATCCAAGAATTTTTCATTTATGTAATGTAAAGGAGGTTTCCCCATCGAAGAGAAATATTTCTAAGCCATTGATCTATCTTTTCTTCTATTTTGTGAGGTGGTTTCGTAACATGATACTACTGATCAGTTTGGAAGACTTTTTTCTCTATGGATCTATGGACTACCATCTGCTGAAGGCCACCATGATCAATGATCCTCACCCAAATCTGATTGGACTATCCAACTACCATTGGATGATAAATTTTTCCTTTCGTTGAAGCTTCGATATCACTTCTCCTCTCTCATGAAGTCATTGTTCCTCTACCACTATGAGGACCTCATCTATTTTCAAACTGGATCTGAGACATTATTCTCAACTAGGAATCAGCTCTACATGCATGCTATGAGCAACAAGATCTCATCATCAAATCAAATGTAAGCAAAATCTCTCGAAACTAGCAAATATAGTGGCCACAACTATGCATCAAATCTAAATATGAAATTTGAATACTATCAAACCCTCACAAAAATATAATGTTTTATAATACAAATATCATCATAAGACACTATGGCTATGTTCCAAATGCATTAACATATTCTGCAAAAACATATGTGACATTCACCAACAAAAATAATATCTAGCAACATATAAAAGCTCTCTAATTAATCTCTACTCAAGCTGCTTCAATTCTGATCTATACTGGAGCATGCTTTAGATCTGCACATTATTCAGTCATTAACACTCATATATTGAAGCATATATTCTCTCCAATAGGTATCATACACATACACGCTATAAATCCCTCACTTTTTCGCTCATACTCACCATCAAAAAATACACAACTCCAAGATCAAGTATATAAAACATGTAGGGAAAAATTGAGCTTGGGGCTATAATCAAAGGTGTAAAAATTGGACCAAATAAATCCACTAAGGTCACTAATTGTGAACTAAACGTATTCACATCATGAGGGGACCTTTTCAAACCATTTCTAACCTTTTTCACTTTTTCTCGAATCCTCTAGGAATTTCGAAGCTAATTTTCTTACGAAAAATGTGAGGAATGCAGAGAAAATGTCGTGAAATCTCTCAGTAACATGCATGACACTAGATCAATGGGACTAACACCTATAACCACTCCCATAGGCTTCTCTTCCAGTGACTATGGACATCCAACCAATTCCACAGGCTTGGCTCCATGTGACTGTGAATAAAGATGAGGGAAAACACCATGCCTTTAGTTCAGAACCTCTACCACATGTTGGATCACCTTCTCTAGCATATGTACTAGCCTCCTATTGTAGAAGCTATAACCATCCTCCAAAATTTTTCCTATGCTTCAATTTTGAAGCTTTCCCTCCTATCCACAAGAGTGTACCTTGTGTTGTTATCAAGTATTCACTCTTTGATTTAGACTTATCTTTTTCATCTATTCTTGTGTTCATTTGTTTCCACATTGTACTAATCTTTCTAAGTCATGAGCCAATCTCCCGAATTGGTCTTACAACAGTTCTGGCCTTACCTCCAAAAACTGTACAATCCTTGAGGGCAAGCAACCTTGATGATTGAAATTCTGAAGTTCAGACTCATAGTCAGCCTTGATCTCAGAAACTATGTAGTGCGTTGAGCCAGAAAGTTTCCCAGATCCCCATAATTGTGTAATATTTCCTAATAGTGTGCATGGAAATTTTTCCCGGAAAATAAAAAAATAAAAAAATAAAAATAAAAGTGAAAAGCACATCCCTGAAAAAAAGATCCATTATTAGTATCCCCAAGGAGGCACACTCACTATTTTTAGAAGCTTTTGCCAAGTGTCGATTTTTCCTTGAATTTAAGCATGCATGTCATAAAACCTAACTTGCTCAAATATATTTAATTGATGCTTCTATATCTCATTTGTACATTCAATCTTCGAGCTATCTCATTTCCAATGAGATCAAGGAACCTTTAGTGCAGTCGTTGTCACTTTTCCGGGTGATCTTCACTTTTATCGTCTTTTGCCGCTTTTTCTCTTGATTTTTCTCATTTTTCTTGTGTGTGTGTTTCTTTTCTCATTTATTTTCATTATTTTTGTTGTTTTAACTATTTTTTATTGTAGAAGTATTTTTTTAAGTTTTTTTTTTCCTTTCATAAGTGTCACATTGATTTTCTTTCTTTTACACCGATGGTCGTCATTACAACAACTCTCCTCTCTTACTTTATTTTCCTTATGTTTGTTCAGTTTGTGCTCTTGATATACATTGATTCATTCATAATTAGTAATATTTTCACTCATTCTCACATCATCAAAAATTTATTCTCATTTTCCATGCTTCCACTGGGCAGATCTGCACTTTCCTTGGCCCAATTTTTTCCTTGCCTAGCTAGGCACTACGCAATCCTAAGGCTCAAGACGATATCTTGGCCTATGGAATTTGGGAGTGCACATTACAAGCTTAACCAAATATGCAATTCGTAATTCTAGGGCTCATCCTGTCACCTTGGCCATTGAGACTGCGCAATACGCAGTCTCACCCAGTCACTACCCAAGCTGAATTGTGCATTGCACAGTCTCAAGCCTCAAGCTACACCCTTGCCTGAAGGGAATGCACAATGTAGTTCCCACATTCAATATCCCTTGAATGTTGAAAAAATTTGAGAAATCCTTCTCATCATTTTCCTAGTTTGTCTCTTAATCATTCCATAAAGTTATATTTTCAAAAGGCTAATGTTTGCTTGCCATGAGTTTCCTTTGTCCCACAGGTACTATAGTTGTTGAGCGGTTCTCTCCAACAGTCATTGGTACAATGGCACCAAAGAGAGTTGCTTCAAAAGAGACCACTAAAAGAAGTATTGGGGAAGCACTTGAGAAAACACCAATAGAATTTCTAGTAAATGTGGACACTCAATTGTTTATAGAAAAGGAATCAACACTAACATGGCAGCAAGTTAATGAATCTCTTTCAACAAAGAGCCTTGAGGAAAATCTAGAGGACCGATAGCAGTATCTCAGTATTTGGAAGTTAGTACTACACATAGTTGCATCAAAATATCCAACCTTCCCATGTGTATATGTCATCAACTAGATTGTTTCACATGTTGATGAGAACACTATGACATTGAGCAGTGTCATCAATCAAAATGTTACCACCTTTCCAGCAGAGCATTATTATCGCATGTATCATTTTCCCGAGAAGTGAACCTCACAGACTCATGTTTTTATGCCACCAACAACTATGTGAAAACAAAATATATTGTTAAATGTTGGGTGAAAGAGCCATCAAAGTTTCTACAGACACCCACCCATTTATACAAGACCAAGTATCTCAGGAAGTCCTACCATATCTTGGTTATTTTAGCTTGTAGGATCAATGGTCAACAGAGCATAGAGACCTTTCCTAAAGGGTGGGTAGTCCTATTGAACCAAGTTGTGAGCGAGGGTAAGTTGTTCAATTGGTAATATTTTATGGCTCGAAAGTTGAGATATCATGTAGCATAGGCCCAGAATCCTCCCAAGGGTGAGAAAGAAGGGTTTTATATGTCTGGATACTTACTGGATGCAATATGTGCACAAAATCAGTTTCCCGACATGACCTGGACATGGACACCATGAGAAACAGTCATGCATATACATTGTAAAACACTTTCATATTGTATTCATGGAGGAGTTATGGAACAAATAACTCACCATTTTATCATCTTGGTTTACAATACGATCTCTGAAGAAGAACCTCCTTGCATGTCACAAGGAGCAATGGAGGAAATACAAGAAATCGTACATTGGTTTGCCTCACTGGGTGGCACCATTATTAGAGTGTTCAATGGAGAGAAGTCGTCACATGCTTTTCTAAGGTATGCCACAGACAAAATTTGCATGTAAGAAATTTCATATGATCTCGCCACAAGGTTGTTAGCAACTTTGCATAGGAAGAAGAAAGCACATTTGCTAACTCTTCCTTTACAAATTGGATTATACGAGATAAAAAAATTGAAAGTTGCAGATACCGAGGGAAAGTATATAGTGAGGTTTGCATTTAGTACGCGATACTTTAATCTATATAATCCTCATAAAATTTGCAAATACCACTATGCGAAAATCTACTTTCAGCAACTCAACGTGACATTTCATATGTCGGACGAGGATCCATGGAGGAATTTCTATAATTCCCCCAAGCCCTATGAGTCTTTCAGTTTAGCAGGGACTTAACAAGCCACTCTGTAGAGGGAAGAAAATACGAAAGCAACACCAACATAAAGAATAAACCCCATACAAGATAAGGGAAAGAGAAAGGTTTTTGACAGTCCAGGGGGGTAAAAATGCTGCAAAATGAAAGTGAATCCAATCCTTATGAAATAAGATTTAGTAGCAGAAGCGAAAAGGAAGAAGAGGATGTGGAGAGATGAATGGAGGAAGAGAATAAAAAAGAGCTTGTAGGAAGAAGAGATAATTTTGAAATAAGTAGAACAAGAACTAAAGGAAGAATGTGATCTGAGGAGGAAAGAACAAGAAGAGAAGCAAAAGCAAGAAGAATAAAAATAGAAATGCACCATAGCAGAAGAAACAACGCCAATAAAAGTTTAAGAGCAAGAATGGATCCATCCAAAAACTAATAAGGAAGGTGAACATATGTAATATCAAGAGCTTGCTTATTATATTTAACAATTTATTGATGCCCAGTGCACCAAAGGTCACCGTTCAGTCTCCACCGCCTCTAACAACAGAGCTATCTATGAGCAAACAAGGGGATGTTGTTCCTATTTATGATGTTCTGATAAAGGACTTGTACAATCTGTCTTATGATGAATTAAAAAATATAATTGTATAAGCATGGAGAAATAATTTTCCATATGATCCCGCATCACCTTCGTTCACTAGAGAGAGGGTGATAGTGGCGGAAACTAGTAAGAATCCAAATTCCATTGCCAAATCCAACTTTGCCTTTGCAAGAGAAGAAAAATCAAACACTTAGTGTTTGATGGCTGAGAATAAGAGATTGGCATGAAACTTACAGATTACATAGAAAGAGATATAATATCTTTGTGCAGTAGCAAAAAACGTAGCTTCCACACAAGTCTACTTAGAGGAAATGAGAGCAGTGATACTTGGTGAAGTATAAACATTTGGAGAGACCATGTGGGGCCTCTATGAGGAGCTCATACCCATACATAAGGAGATTTTCCACTTACATGGTTTGCAGCAGCAGAGAATATACTTTGTTGAAAATCTTAAGAATGTACAAGCTTCCATTGTCATTGTGTAGGAATGGAAAATGCAATACAAAGGGGCACTGCTTCATTTTCACTTGCTAAAGAAAATTAAGCCACAAGGATAGCTGGAGAAAGAAAGAGTTTGAATATTGATTCAGAACAAAAAGCATCTCTCCCCATTCATTAGAATTATTTAGGCCTCATATGTACTGTTATAAAACAGTTTGTATTTCATGGTGAAAACACACATGATCCCATCATTTGGTTCGCTCACAGAAGCCAAACACAAACACCAGACTAAGCAGGAGATCGAAGAGTACTTGGAGTCACTAAAATAGATTTCCACCAAGGAGGATTTGGAGATAAATATAAAGAGTATTCAAAACTACATCATTGATCCTGTTCATACTAGAACAATGTTTCTCTTTCTTGAGAGGGAAGTTAAAATTGGCTCCAAATCATTGTACCTGGATGCTATCGCGGCTAGATTCTGCTTCCATCCAGATACCATCACACAGTTTGGGGATGTCACTGCACAGTACCAAGCTTGGCACCAATATGTGACCAAGAAGCATCAAGTGGAGGTTGTTGAGATAGAGTTTCCCCAAACTCAAGCATCATAGTGTTTTGTCTTATTAGGCTGCAAGGTTATCTCTACCCTATTTTGACTTATATGGGTATGAGTGTAAAATGTAATATTATTTGTAATTATTTGTAAAGTGAAATTCCAAGTCTCAATATTTGAATGTGAATATTCATGATGTATTGTAATGAGTAATTTTGTAAAGAAGTTGAAGATTCATGAGGGGAGTCCAAGAGTCACAAAGGATAATATGAAGAGTCACCCCCTTTTGTTATAAATATGTCCTCACAACTCATGTAAAAGGATTTTTGGAGCCAAGATTTTGGCTAGGCTTAGGCTTAGGAAGAGCTTGGAAGTTTTGTGAGACCCTTGGCTTCTCTATAGTGTAGAGGGAGTATACTTTTTTATATTATTAGGTGTTCTTGAATTTAATTTTCCACTATTGGGGCTAGTGGTTTGTCAATTTTTTATGTATGATTGGAACTTTCATTTTTAATAAAACTCAAAGTTAGCATGCTTTCATGCATATGTTGTGAATATAGTAGGACTATTATTGTTGTATTTGAAATGTATGTTATTCAACTTATGCATATGCTTATGAAATACTTCATTTTCATTTGTATGAATCTTGTTGAATGTGTGTTTTTGTATTAATTCGTCACCTAAACTTGTGGACTATTCTGCTTGTTATCTCCTGATGACATTATGGTCGTGTCTTCCTTTCAAGTTGTGTACTATTAAATTATTTTAAGGGTCTCACTTACTTCCTTTTCATGTGTTGGAACCGTTCATGCACCATACTTGACTATCTGCGGGGTCACATACTTGTGAGTCTTAAAAAAGCTAACGTGTATCACTTTATGCATTTTTGCAACCAAGGAATGTCATTAAACACCCACTGTTGGGACTCCTACTCCAAATGGTGTGAGTTCTGGTTGGGACTTTGTATTAGGGAGATCCTCTAAATGTTGGTGGGTCCAGAACCTTCAATACCTCCAAACCTCTGACATAGCCTCTGACACATCTACAATTGGATCAAAAATTCCTCTCAAGTGTCACTGCCAATTCGACCTAGAAAGCCAACAAAAAAGGTTGGAAAGAGTTCCAATAGGTCCTCCACTCTGCAAAAATCATCACCATTAGCTGAAACACCTCTAACAAACCTGCAATATCATTGTAGCATGATCATCAAACCATGATATCACAACAACAAGTCATCCTCATAATAATAGACATGAATACCTAGTTGACATCTCAACTAGTGTGCCATGAACCATCTCTATCACATGTAGATTTGCATCATCCACATGTAGCATCATCATCATACCAACACACAGAAACAAGTCATCAAGTGTACCATCATCATCAATGCTAACACAAACCAATATGAGTGATATCATACTATTGACATCAATGCCAACATAATCATCCCGATGTCAACTCAACTACCTAGTTGGAAATGTGACCATGTTGCATCAATGGAAATACTACAATGCCAAAAGTCCAAAATCAATGAGAGTATTATACTTATATTTGAATCCTCACACCCTTATCAAAATTTTGGGATAGAATTTCTTAAAGACTCATATTTGATGGAAAATTGCATGCTCCCTCCCCCCGACATTCCCAATTCGGTTGCCTCTATCGACATGATTTCATCTTGTACTATTTATTTTTATCCCTAAATACTACTTGACATATCTATTATTGAATTTTTAGATGACGGTATGCTGCTCAGCCTCGTCGAGCTAGAATATGAAGCTATTTACTTGGCCTATTCAAAGAATTCTGATACTGATACCTTAGTAATTTGGGTTGATCATTCGCAAGATTTAGGCTTGTATTCTGAGCCTTTCAACAAAACATTTTCCACCAATGAAATAATCATGGAGATAATGATGCCAGGTGAAACCCCATGGGATGATATTCACCATCTACCTTTCTTCCTTAAATCCTTGAGAAAAATATGAAAGATTTTTATTCACCCAATGTTACTAAGTCACTTTGGAATTCTATCTATATTCATCGGGTAGATTCCAAAAATAATTTGGAAAATATTGAGGAGGCCATATGCCTCAATATTTCTATCAAACCTCGAGTTTTTGAAAACATTCATATCAACGTGTCGTGTTCTCTCGATTAGATAAATATATATGAGGGAATTTTTCAAGAATTCCATGACATATTTTCTTGGAAATATGAAGAAATGTTAGGCATAGATCCAAATATTTTGGTGCATGAGATTAAAACCTATCGTGATGCTAAACCTTTCAAGATAACATTTACGTCTCTTTCAACCGAAGAAATTTTTTTCCATAAAAGCAAAATTTGAAAAACAATTGCGTTATAGTTTTATCTATCTTGTTCCTTTGACCAATTAGGTTTCGAATATTGTTCCCTTTATGAAGAAACATGGTATGATTAGAGTATGCATCGATTATAGGGATATTAATTATGCTTATCCCAAGGACAACTACCCAACCCCTTTCATTGACCAAATCATTGATGACTGTGCCAGAAGTGAAATTTTTACATTTATGGACGGATTCTCCAGTTACAATCAAATCAACATCCTACCATCAGACCATCATAAGATGAACTTAATTTGTTTTTGGGGTAAATTTTCCTACCCAAAGCTTCCTTTTGGTCTGAAGAAAGCTGGCACAACTTTCCAAAGGACAATGAACTATGTTTTCCATGATAACAAGCATATAGTGCAACCCTATTTGGATGACTTACCTTCCCACTCGAAACATCATACAAATCATTAAATGCATATCATATCAATCCTCCTATGTTGTCTACATTATAAGATAAGGTTAAACCCACAAAAATGTGTATTTTGTGTCCAATCTAGTCGAATTCTAGGATTTTTCATGTGTAAGAATGGGATCCCTATTGATCATAAGTCTAGGAAACCATTGATTTTCATGCTCATTCTTCACTCGTTCAGTTACAACACCTTCAAGGGAAGGCTAATTTTATACCTAGATTCATCCCTAACTACACATAAGTTACAAAAGGATTTACTCGCTTACTGAAAAAAAGTGTTGGCTTCCATTGGGTTCAAAGTTCTCAAAAGACTTTCAATGCTTTGAAAAATTTCTTAGCTTGAGCATCTTTTCTATATCCCCCTAAATATCAACGAGACTATTTTCTTTATTTAATTGCAGGAGTCACCACAATCATGATGATTTTGGTAAAATAACATGACATAGGAGATAAACACCCTATTTATTACTTGAGACGAAACTTTTCTAAGACTGAAGCCATGTACTTTCACATCGAAAAGTTAGCCTTCGAAATTGTGCAAGTTGTCCAGAGATTTCACCACTATATCTTGCTTCGAAATACTACTGTAGTTTTTGACTACAACCCTATGACTTATATTTTTTTATGTCAATTAATAGAGGGGAAATATTTAAAATGGATAGTTATCCTGCAATACTTTGATTTGGAATTCATTAAACCCAAGTCAAAGAAATATTTAGTCTTCGCTGAATTGATTTGTAACCTTCCCTCGGCTAAGTCTAGATCAAAAACTAATGATTATATATTAGATGAAATGTTGTTTATGATTTATTATTTCGATCCCTGGTATGGATATATCATCATTTATCTCTAGAGCCAAACTTTCCAGCCTAATACTAGTCATTTTCATGAACGTCGAATTCGATACTAGGCTTGCTAATATATAATAATTGGTGACACTCTTTACTTGTGTTGTGTTTATTTGATTGTTCGATGTTGTTGTACTCATGAGGAGGCCGAGAAATATTTGAATGCCTATCATGCTAGAGCATGAGGCACACACATGTCCGGCTATGCGACTACCTAGAATATTTTATGTGTTGGTTATGTAGAAAATCCATCCAAAGGGATTCAATCTTATCTTGTAATGTACTAAGACAAAATATTGAATCCTTCTACAATTTGCAGAAACCAAATACAATTTCACAATCACATAACAATTAATAGAAAGAAATAATCAATCGCACAAAAAAATATGTATATGGGGAAAGAAACTACTCAAAACGCTTCTATCTGTATATTATATAAATTCAAGACCATTAAACAATACATTTTTTTTCTCTCACTGAGAAACCTCTACACTCTGTTGTTTGTCTCACTCTGATGTAGGAAAAATCAATCAAATACTTAACCAATTCGCAACCTCTGTATGACCAGTCTTGCTCACGCATTCTTGGAGGAATTGTAGCCCTATTAAATATGAAATTACCAATAATTGATCGTGTAATTCATCCAAGGCTTCCCAATGACCTCATACATGACTTGTACAAGTTTCTAAATATACAACTGATAATTATCTTCCCTTTAACCTCAAACTCAAATAGGCCTTCCTTGGAAATCTCATGCAAAAAATATTTATAGTGAATTATCAGTTAAATGATTGATAACTAATTTTGAATTAAATCATATTTAATTCGCTGGACCTATCACTAGATCATCTCTCAATTAGAACTAGTTAAATTTATTTTAACTCAATTAATAGAGTTAACTAATTACGACTCACAAATAACTATAATTGGATGCCCTAAAATTATGGAAGAACTATAAATGCCTCCTCCCTGACCTTCAACTCGAATTTCCTAAGCTAAGTAAGTCTTCCTAACTCGGTTAACTAATAGAAGTTGTCATGAGATGAAATTACAATTTCTCTTCCAATATAATTAAGGGAAAATTAAATTAGAAGCCCCCTTTGGATGCCATTTCTTGGTTCCATTTCAACACTCCCTCTCAACAAGAAAGGGATTATCTTCTACCCCAATCTTGTCTCTATGGAATTTGAATTTTCTTCTTGCCTGTGTCTTCATCAAGATGTCTACATCCTACTCCTCTGTTGGAATTTACTCTAATGACATAATCCGCCTCTGCACACAATATTTGAGATGGTGATATCGAATATCAATATGCTTGGACCTATCATTAAAAAATGGATTAAATGAGAGGTTGATGCAACTCTGGCTATCACAATGCATCACTATTGGATCCATCTATCGACCAAACAAACCAACAATTATATTCCTCATCAGATGGCCTCACATGCTTCCTGACTGGCTACCATGTACTCTGCCTCTGGTGAACTGAGTGAAACTGATCTCCATTTTTTGTTGTACAAGGAAAAACTATTTTTGATCCTATGCTAAAGATGCCCCCTAATGTTCTCTTCATGTCAGTTGTAATCCCTACCAAATCTACATTGGTGAAGCCTTGAAGCTTCACTCCCTCTGTATTTATTTACCATAATCCATACTTTGTAGTGGCTCTGAGGTATCTCAACACATGCTTGGTTGCCTTCCAAAATAGCTTGGTAGGCTTAACCATATCTTGAATAATTTCGTTAATTGCGTAGCATATTTTTGTTCATGTGTTCACCAAATACATGAATGAACCCACAAGATGCTTCTAAACAGTAACATCCACTACTTCTCCTAAAGTAGCATCCTCCTTCATCAAGTTTCCTGCTAGAGGATTCGCCGTGGATTTACTTCCCTCCATGTGGAACTTCCTCAGGATCTCATTGGCATACCTTCCCCGAGATACAAATAGCTCCCCATCTCTTTTCCATATTTCCAATCATAGAAAATAGTGCAAGAGCCCCATGTCCTTAATCTCAAATTCTCTTGTAAGATCCTCTTTGCAATACTTGATGAGATGCTCATCACCTGTCAGTATCTAATCATCGAAATAAAGTAAAATAATCAAAATCTTACCATCTACCACAATATGATATAGGTTTTCATCTGCTTCAATCTTGGTGAAGCCGAACCCGATGAATAGTTATCAATCTTGGTGTACCAAGCACGAGGTGCTTTCTTCAGCCCATACAGTGTTCTCTTGAGTCTGCACAAATGTGACTCCCTGTCTAAGGTCTCAAAATCTTACGAATTCTCAATGTACACCTATTCCTTAATAACATCGTTGAGAAAGTTTTTCTTTACATCCATTTGATGTATCTTCCATCTCATCTGCGCTGAGAGTGCAAGGATGGATATGATAGATGAGTACCTTTCGACTAGTGAAAAAGTCTCATCATAGTCAATCCCCTTCACCTAAGAGAACCCTTTGGTCACAAATATGGCCTTTTGATTCTCCACACTCCCATTTTCATCCTGCTTTAGCTTGTAGACCCATGTGGATCCTGTAACTGACTTCCCCACTGGTCTTGGGACAACTTCCCATGCATGGTTTATGATAATGGATTCATAATCCTCAACCATGTCATCAACCCACAATGTCTACCGCACTTCTTCCTCAAAATAGGATGGTTCTATCTCAATAAATTCGCTCATCACACCCATGTATATAGTGTACTTCTCTAGGGACATTCTCTTCTTGCACTATGATGTGAGTGCTTCCACATTCTCTCTCACATATAGAAAAAATATGTGAGCTTATCTAGTGTGCTTCCTTCCATCTCTGGTGGATGGCTCTGCATGATTGGTTTCAACCATTCTCTCTTCCTCTACTTATGGTTGCTCCACATCCTAAGGTTCTTCTTCTGGAGCCAAGAGCCCCTCAATTTCATGCAACTCAAGCTCCCTCTCAAGCGAAAATCACATGGATTTCTCTTCATTGATTTTCACATCCCTTCTGACCACTATCATCCTATGTGCTAGAAAGTACACCCGATAGTTGTGACATGTACCAGTGTACCCCAAAAATATCCCCAACTATGTTGTTGGCTCTAACTTCTTCCTAGCATCTTTGGTCACATGGAAATAAAAATATGAAGCAAAAATTTTAAAATATGACACATCTAGTCTCTTACAACAAAAATCTTCCTCTGGTGTACTCATCCCAAGTATCCGATGAGGACTTCCATTCTACAAAAATACAGTTGTATTGTATGCTTCCACCTACATATGCAATAGTAGACCATAATCATGAACCATAGTTCATGTTTCTCCCACAATAGTTATGTTATTTATTTCTACAACCCCATTATATTGTGGGTTATGAGATGTTATAAATTCTCTTCAAAATCCTTCTGAGGCACAAAATTTCTTGAATTTGTTGGAGATATATTTTCCACCATTGTCACTCCTCAGAGCCTTCATATTATTCCCTGTATCTTTCTCAATAACTGCCTTGAACTCACAAAACTTGGAGAACGTATGATATTTCTTTTGTATGAATAAAATCCAACACTTTCTTGAAAAATCATCAACAAAAATCACATAATACCTTTGTTTTGTTTTGGAATTTTTCGAGAACCATCCACACACGTCTGAGTGAACTCTCTCAAGGATCGCCTTGGCTCTACTTTCCTTATCGTGAAAGATGGATTTGGTGTACTTCCCCAATGTACACCCTTTTCATGTATCTCTCTGTGAAAGTGCACCCTTTGGAACTCATGTTGAAATATGTTGCATGATATTCAAAGAGTTGTGGTGTAAATGGCCCAATATCATGTGCCATAACTCACTGATGTATCAGCTCTCCACCTTATTTTCTTTCATGCTCAAGGAAGAAAAGACTCCTAAATATAATTTGTAGAGGTTCTTTACCCAAACCCCAATATGCTTGATCTGTCCCATGGCTTTGTGATGAAGGAATGACTTTCCTTCACTGAAGATCACATCATATCCACGGTCTTCCAGGATAGAAACATAAACCAAATTCTTATTTAAACTAGGAACATACATGAAATATTTTAATGTGAGTGGATTACCTGAATCCATCTAAAAGATAACTGTACCTACACTGGTAGCGCTATACCACCCATCATCACCCATCTTGATGTGCATCTGGAGATCCTTCTCCTCCAAGCTACTGAATAATTATTTTTTGTCGATCATATGGAACAAAGATCCACTACCCAAGTATTATTCTCGAGACAATATGATCTTGAACACCCTCTAACAATATCCTTCTCGCCTTTGCTACATTCCTCTTCCATGCATAAAGTTGTTGATCATATGTGCTGTGAGTTGGGGAATATCACTGTCAATGAATGCCTTCAGTCCATTGTCCTCAATAATTGCCTCCATCCTTTCCTTCCAGGCTATGTAATTTGAATTTCCCTCAAGGGCATATTCGAGTCTCAAGCCATTGAAATACAACTTGATATGCTACTAGTCTTGAAGAATAAATCTGCAAATTTGATGTACTTGTTCAAAACAAGCTTTGGTTCTTCTCTTCTATTTTGATTCTTGGTGCCCTGATACCCAAGTATTATTCTTATTGGTTCTTCTCTGCTTCTTTTCTTTTTCTGCTGGTCTTCTTTGTTGCCCCATGCCTTTTCCAAGTCCTTTGCCACATCCTTTGCCATCAATGACAATATTCCAACAAAATCTCATTAATATTTCCTCACAAACATGAAACCCCTAGGTTTAATAAAATACAAGGTATTTTTCCCGAGCTAATGCTCCTGCATCAGTCAAGGGCCAAAGAAACAGTGCTTATTGAGCCCTTTGAGGACTAGTTATTTTCTTTTCATGTCTATTAACTGTTCATATATATTTTATTTTATTGAAGAGGATAGTAATAGATAGATGTATAATTAGAAGGAAAAACATTTTGAAGTATTTAGACAATACAACTTATATAGCCGTGTTTGATAGAATTAATATTTTTCGGTTATGGTTGGATTATAATGCCTTCTAATGGCCAACATATCTGATTTCCCATAGTGCAGGTTGAAGCCTCATAATCTATTTTCTACTGGATCCTACTCTTTTGATGAATGAATGAAAGGCACTACTCAACTTACAAAAATTCTTCATGCTTCTAGGGTTTGTTAGGTCATATGATTTACTGTCATGAGTCAAGAGTGTCAAAATCATGATTATAAGACTGTTCTGGGAAATATGTACCTTGTAAAATAATTTATTTTGAGTTTGGAAGGTCCTAGAAACCTCCAAAGTACAAGTTGGCCCTCATAGCTACAAGTTGGTCTAAAGGAGGGAATTCAACCCCTTGACAAGGCTATAAATACAAGCAACTTCAACCTCATTTGATACACTCACTCACAAAAGTTTGATATGAATATGGAAGAAGCAATAAAGGAAGAGTGAAGGAATAAATGGCGAGAAGAATATAAAAATAAGAATAAAAGTTTCTTTTGTCTCTATTTCTCTCACATAGGCGATATGTAGGGTTTCTACAGCTTCAAGGATGGGGAAAATTATAGATCCAAATTGTATGAGATCAAGTTGTACGATAGAGGTTTTTGAAGAGTGAATACTTTGATTTGGCTTCATTGACCTTGTGAAGTAATACATTGCTAAAAGAAGGATATCTTGAAGAGTTGTTCTAAGGTTTCTGCAAGAGTTATTGGGTTGAAGTTGCAAATCAAAGTTATAGGTTCGATGCTAGGGATTGAAATTGTAGGTATAATCTGATTGGTGAAGTATTGATACTTTGTTGATATAATCATATTGAAAGGGTTTCTTGAAGGTTTTTTTTGGTATTTGATGGAAAATTCTCTTTTGTGGACATAAGTGAACTCCCTAGATCTAATGATTTGATCTAGGAAAAACAAAAACGAAAGACTTGAGCTTTCCATAGAGAAATTAGAAAATGGAGGAAAGAATTACCTTGAGCCTGTTGACGGGGAAAATAGTTCGGCCAATAGTAGGGGATCTCCCCGGTAGAAGGTCCCAATCGGACCTTGAACTGTTTGGAATAGGGATCCCGTCCGGGGTGTGGGTCTGGCTACCGCTTAAGTCACCTTCCCTTTGGTCTCAAAAGAACTCGATCAAACCTACGGACACACACTTATTCACATGATACAAAATACATGGTTGATGCATTAAACATGTATATAACACTACGCGTAGCAAGATAGATAATAGAACATGCATGCCTAAGGAAATGTTGTCAACAACATTTCTTTGGGGTTATGCTTGTAGGCGATTCTGACCACAAAAGAAACAGTTCTTTATGGCGAGATTCCCCTTTACTTTCTGAAAGATAAAATGAAATGCTAATAGACAAAGTCACTAACATCCATTCAGCAAGCAATTAATCCGAACACCATTAACACACATACGGGAAACCATGATGCATAAATGATGCCATTAAAGAGTGCAGTCTCATTAATAAAAATATGTTCTGAATCTGTAAAGAAATACTCGTAGTATTAGCATAGCAAAACACATCAGATCCAAAAGGAGTTTCAACAGGTATTTGTATTCATATGCCAAAAGAGTGTGCTCTTCAAATACAATGCTCTGTAGCTTTTAAGTCCCAAAAAAGAAGCCCTTTACATTTTCCCTGGAGGGGTTTTATAGATCAAAATTTCCCTTTGGGCTCCCTGACGCTTCGCCTGCCCACTGGTTGAGTTGACCTGCGACCTGGGAGAAAATTGCGACCTGTGACCTGGATAGTGAGTGCGACTTGCGACCTATTTGGCAGTGCGACCTGCGACCTAGTGAGCAGTGCGACCTGCGACCTACTGACACTGAGTCATGGAGATGGGCGCGCAATAGAGAGATCAGGAACATCAATCTGCTTTCCTTTGAGGAAGTCCTGCCAGGTCTGGTATTCTGCTGCTATGGGAGAGACTAGAGGGACCTCCTCTTTCAACCGATGCATGCACTCCAGAGCATTCAGGATTAGAGTTTCCTTCTTTTGTGAGATCTGGTTTGAAAGGGAGGCGAGCTTGGTGTAAATCCATACTGGCGCGACAAGAAAGTGACCCAGATTTTCTCGTGATGCTGTGAGCTCGGGGGTGGCAGTAGCTTGCTTGATGGGCTGCAGGAATGACTGGATTTCTTGATCTACTTGCTCCCATGTTTTACTTTCGTCCAATGCCCCTAGCGAAGGAATGTGGTGAAGAGTGTGCATTGAGTCTATGCCGCTAATCAGGTGGTCGTATGAAGACATTACTTTGTCCAAATCCTTGGATAGCTTGTCCTTGGATTGCATTTTCATCCTGATTTGGACTTTGGCATCTTGTGTATGAATCCAATCCTTCTTAGGAAAATGCTTGGGAGCTTGAGGGTATTGCACTGTCCAGTTCATCATTTTATCTAAGGAAGCTGAGGCTTCCTTGAGCTACTCGTGCTTTTTCTTAGTTTCTGCTCGTGCTCTTACCAATGGGGCGACTGTTTGTTTTATGGTGAACATTTCTCCATACACCTGCCTCATGGTCGCCTCTAATACATCGCATTCTTTAGAATGGAAAGTGGAACTTCATTGACTGGGGGAGCCTTGTTTCAGAGTTTTTGCACCTCTTCTTCCAACACCGACCTCTCCTGTTCCGCCTTATTCTCTCGCTGCTCGTAGTCTGTTTTGTAGAGAAATGATTTCTCTACTCATTCTGGTGACATTTTCTTCCATGGCCGTGGCGAAATCCATGCTTGCCAATGCTATCATCACGAGATTAGTCCTAGTATCAAGGACTATTTCTTTTTCAGTTGCAACCGTGGATGCGGCGGAAGGACTTTGTGCCAGGGACCTTCTCTTCTCTTGCCGGATTTTGAAAGAGAATTGGTCGAATGTGAGCTTAGTGAGGTCGAAGACCTCCTCCTCTTGCCCCTGGGGGGAATTAACATCGGAGAGCATGTTTCCTGTACCGCCTAGAGGTACTTCGAGGGGAGACACCTCGATGTCTTCTATCAATTCATCCTCCTCATCTTTCTTCTTCTTTTCCTCCTCTTCTTTCTTCTTCTTTTCCTCTTCTTCCCTTTGTTGGCGCTCAGCTTCTGCCTTCTCATGCTCTTCCTTCCACCTGCATTTCGCTTCTGCCGCTGCTTCTATTTCAGCTTTCCTCTTTCGCTCGGTTGCAGCAACTTGGTCTACTTTCTTTTGGCGTTCAACTTCTGCTTTTTCAAGCTCTTTCTTGAGTACCTGTTCTGCTGCGGCCTGCGCCTCTTTTTTCTTGCTTTTCCTTCCTAGCCTCCTCGGCCTACTTCTTCTTCTGATCTGCCTTTGAAATATTCTTGTGCTTCTCCTCGTCCTCTTTTATCTTCTTTTCCCTCTCTTGTTGGGCTTTGGCCTCTACTTCTTTCTGTTGGGAAGAGGTGTCAGGCCCTGTGCTGGTCCGGGGCTTTTTAGTTAGAGAGGAAGAAGCACCGCCTAACTTATGGCTCCTGTCTTCCAGGCTTTGATCATCCAGATACTATTGGCCAGAGTCTTCCCCCAGAGCAAGTTGTCTATGTTGAAAATTCAGCAATATGATGGAGCTTAGTGAAATGAAGTCGCCTTCACTAAGTGGGCCTGCAGGAAAATTCTGGCGCAAAGTCTATTTTTAGACTATGTCTATTTTTAGACATATGGAGCATGGTCCAGGGGTTGCAGTATGTTATTCTTGGAGTATTGGTAATGTTGGTAAAAATATATGGACCTCTATTTTTGGACCTATAGGTCGAAGTCTATTTTTAGACTGCCTATCCTAAAAATAGGGAAGTCAAATATTATTTACCCTTAATAATATTTGGACTCTAAACTTCAGTTTACTCTCTTGGAGCACTTCAGTTCGAGCTACAGAAGTGGCTCATGCATCTGACATAGGAATTACGCTATTCCTAGGGGTTTGGTGAGCTCATGCATGGTTGACTTCAGTTAGGACTTCAGTGGCAGAAGTTTGGTGGAGTTGATGAGACAGTTGGTGGAGTTGTGTTCGGTTTAACTTAGTTGAGCTAGCTAATCAACTAGTAATGAGTGGAGTGAATTAAATATTATTTAATTCATTAATTTTTAACTCATTATTCAACTCAAGAACTCATCAGTTCACTACAATGCATGGACAGTTCAGTGGAGACCAGTGAAAGAGGTAGATGAAAGGGTGGAGATAGCTATCAGTTGGGACATCAGTTGTGCATGAGATTTGCACCACACTTGGAGGAATTGCCCATGATGATTGCGCTGTCAAGCCAAGGAGATTAGAACCTTGGATATCTATTTAGACAGGCCATGATTGCGCAATAGAGGCAAGGAAATTAGTGGATGTGTTTTGAACCAGTGACTTGTTCAAAACCAAGCTAGTTTGTGTGTAACTTCATGAGATAGTACTGAGTACTTGTGAGGAGTATTGTACTGATTTGGTTACATGTTTTCTCCATTATAATATACACAATAGCTGCGGGGTTTTCAGCTATAAGCTTTCCCCATACATACTGTGTTAATGTGTATGATGATTTGATGATCTATCGCTTGTTTTATTTCCGCATGTGTGATGATCTGAGTGGAAGAGATTATGTGTTGCATATGAATTCGAATTGATATGTGATCAGGATAGTCTCGGTGGATAATTAATCATTATTCAGGAAATTTCTACAGCCTATCTGCATTATACCAGTTTCTTCTCTCATCTTCTCCCGGGCGTTCTACATGCTGGTAGTTCCATTTGAATTTGGCCTTCTTGCAGTGTTCGGGAACTATCCTCTCCAGGTCATATGTTCGGTACTCTAAAGCCCTTAGGCGATAAATTTTAATCTCTTCTCCTTCAACCCCTACCTCTCTGAAATATTTAACTGTGTATGCGCCGATAGTGAGGGGTAGCGCGGGCCAGGGCTTCTTCTTACCTTTGGACAGGACACTGGAGAAACCCGAGGACATTTGGAAGCATACCTCTTGTATGAGCATCTTGTCTGTAACGAAGCGAGGCATAGCATGTGGTGCCCTGAACAAGCTGAAGACTTGGATGAAAGTATATCCAGCGAACGAAAACTAATGCGCCACTTGGCCTAGAGTCTCCCTAGCTCGCCAAGACATGCAAGGGGCATCCTGGCCAAATAGTTTCCTGAATAGGGCGGGGATGAATATTTGAGAAATTGGTTCTATATCCTGTTTATACCTGGATTCCCAGAACACTTTGGTTTGTAGATGAATTGCACGGGTCAGCGTGGGATCCCAGTTATGTGCCCATCCCTCAAAATTCAACCTTGCACAAATGACATCCAATAGATAAGAGGCCATATAGAACTCAGAAGGCATTCCTTCATCTGGGGCCAATGCCAAGGACAAGTTTGTATGCATTGAGGTCATAAATATACTAGCCCAGTTGAAATGGGTGCCATGCATCGTTACATATTCCATGATAGTAGCCCATGTGCCATTGAAGGTGGTGGCGTCGGGGCGCCCGTACAATCTTCAAAGCATGGCGGCTACTAATTTATATACTTTTCTCAGGCTAGCCACCGAATATTCTTGGTCTTTCTTGAATTTAAATTTGTCGGGCTCCGCCCACCACTGCCTGATAGTGTCGACTACAGGGACTGCATGGGCAAGAGCCCATTCTTCTGTAAAGTTTTCTTCCTGTTGAGGCAACGAGTAGTAAACATGGGCATCCGAGCCTATGAGCGTTGTGAAAGCCTTGCCTTCGCTGTCTCGGATCATGAACTTCTTGGGATCTATTTTTTGTATGATCCAGTCTATCATTTCGGGACATGGAAATATGGCCGAATGAGCACCTGCGAGATGCAGCTTGGACCTTTTGACTTTTAAGTATACCTCTCGATCCGGGAGGTCTTCTGGAAATTCTAATTCCAGTATGGCGAACTCATGGTACACTTGGTACCATTGCATGCTGTCCCCTTTTGCAAATGTACAAAGGGTATCTCTGTATATCGGGGGTGGGGAAACTGGTATGTCCATATCCACCTCTTCCACTACCACGTGCTTGTCTTTCTTCCGGGACACTGGGGGTGCCATGTCGCTGGAATCCGAGATAACACGTATACACTCTGCGTCTGCTTCAAGTTCACCTGTCATATTCATGAAATAATCCCATGGTAAGAACGACATGATGATAAAATACCAATTACAGTTTGTCAATGATTTTAGCTGGGACACAAGAAAAATTGAAACAATGGTTTACTGGGTCGCGGGGTCACAGTTTGAGAGAAAGTAGCCAACATGCGACCTTGCGACTAGGTCGCTGGGTCGCGGGGTCGCAACTTTCTGAAAACCGTGAAAATGCGACCTTGTGACCTTGCGACTAGGTCGCTGGGTCGCGGGGTTGCAACTTTCTGAAAATCTTGAAAATGCGACCTTGCGACCTTGCGACTAGGTCACTGGGTCGCGGGGTCGCAAATCTCGAACAATTTGGAAACTGCGACCTTGCGACCTTGCGACTAGGTCGCGGGGTCGCAGGTCGCGTTAGGGCTTCCCCATGGGTTTTAGATGCGCACGACGTGGGGTATTTTAACCTTTAACTGGAAGAACGCAAAGCCAAATGGGTCCAGGTAAAGTCAAGGGATGGTTTCAGGAGTAGGGAACAGGCCATGAGAAGCTAGACAAGAAATTGTAGTGATTTTGGGCAAATGGGTAGAAAACATGAATCAGGGAAAACCCTAAGTAAGAAATGCAGACAATAGTTGAGGTAAATGCCAATTTAAAGGTTGGGGTTGCAGGGATTTAGCAAGAATAATCAAAAGAGGAAACAATAGGAGGGAAAAAGGCAACTTACCCGGGAAAATCGCGCGCCAGTCGACTTGTCAGAGTCGTTTCTTTCTATCCGCCGCATATGAAAAATGCGACCTAGCGACCTCCCTTATATAAAAAGGTCGCACGTGTGGGCATTTAATGAGGTCGCAATTTGAGCGGTTAGAGAGATATGCGACCTCGCGACCTTGTGACCTTGCGACCTTGGGGTTGCGGGGTTGCGATTTTCCAGAAAATTGAGTTTTGCGACCCTGCGACCATGCGAACTTCAAGTCGTGGGGTCACAAGGTCGCAGTTTTCTAAAAATGGAGTTTTGCGACTTTGTGACTTAGCCTTCTGGACTCTTTACTTGGTTTTATTTAAGTTCAAGGGGTTCCAAAAAATTTTGAAGTGGGGTTTTTTGGAGGGTGTTGTAGAGGCTACAACAGAGCCCTACACAATTTCTCCTCTTCTCCTTGCTTGTGAACTTTAGATACAAAACCAATTGTTATAAATGGAACGTACAAAACAACTATAACAAGAATGAGAACTATGGGATACAAATATCATAGAGTAATATCTCCAATAAATGAGTCAAGAAGGAACTGAAATACATATGCATCAGATAGACATAAGTATGGGAAAACAAATAATTTTGTATTAATGAAATATAGGAGAAGATTAAAACCATTTTACAAATCTTGACCTTGTAGATTTCTCCCACCAAAATTTTCCTTCTTTTGCCACAAAGTAAGATTACAATCATAAGTGAAGGATAGTAATGGATACTTAGGTAAAAATAAACAATAATAGGGTATAAGTAAGAGTCTCCAAAATCTAGCCTGAATTGTATCGGAGGTAGTGAATTTATCGGTAAATAGGTTGGTTTTCATTTTACCAATCTAGGTCTTAGATCCACATATGAAGGAGGGTAAGCTCTAGGGATAAGAAATAAGACCTCTAGGATATGAATTCAAGATCTCAATCAATATTAAATGGTTAAAACCACCTTGGAAGCTTTTGGAAAGAGAGGATTCAAAGTTGTTTATTATTTTTTCTTAAATTCCATAACCATTGCACCTTCAGCGAAGGAAACATGCTCTGGTCAGTGCAGTTGCTCAATTGTGTAACATGCAATAGTGTAGGTTTCTAAAGGATAAAGTGTGATGGGTCTAAAAAGTAGGTTTTTGAGCTAATTAACCTACAAAACAAGGAATTTTTTGAAAAATAATGCTTAAGTATTTACAAAGGGATGATTGCAAGGTGTCAACTATGTTCATCGATCCAGTTTCCAGGACATTTGAGAAGATGTGACAAAATTACCTGTAATAGATTGCCCCCTAAAGTACAAAGCCAAAAGAAGTGACTGAGGACTGAGGTTCTTTACTTTTTGACAATTATGGATCAAAAAGTTGGTTGTTTGAGATCATCATCTGTTACAATACATAATCATCATAATATCATGATGAAGTAGGCATCCCCATAATCAACCTATAAGAAAATATTACATGTACAATAATAAAATTCATGTCCACTAATGATAAAAAATCTAATTTAGATGGAATTATGAACGATCATAGAAATCATACTCTGTGATCTAGTATGAATCCTGAAAGCACAACCCGGATAGATGAAACTAGATCTGGGGTCTTCTATCTCATCACTTAATAGTACAAATATAACCATGTGAATAAATGAGCTGGAGTAAAACATGGTAGACACCATCTGATTATCGGTCAATGATGCAAGTTGTTAACGGACATGAGAGGAACCAATGATAATGATAATTTCTCTCAAGGGACCATATTACAATCTGTGCAGTGCAAATAAATGAGTTGAAGATGATAGAGAAATTGTCGCTAAAATCAAGGAAAATTTCCATTGAGATATGCAAGTTCCAACACACTAAAGGGAGATTCTAAGTCAATTTCCTGGATAACGTGTCGATTTTGATAGGAAACAACCCATTGCTAGAGGGCCTTGATGTATCTGCCATTAACGACACAAAATGGGTATAAATATTTTAGACAAAATGTAATTATGCAGAGATGGTTCTAGAGAGGAAGAAATGAAGTAAGGCTTAAGGTATTGTAGAATATGTCAACTAAGAGTGAATATTTTCTTGAACGATGACACTGATATGGAGTTGGTAGCATTGACTCAATGACCCATCATGAAGGCTTTAATTAAGGTGTAATTACCAAAGAGGAAAGTGGATTCTCCAACCCAAAGAAGTCACGAGGATGAAGTGAAAGAGTGCCATGTTCAAGACTGACTCGCTAATTAATGGGTTTGATGCCCTCTTTTCAAAATTTCCCAACTATTTATGGCCAACACCTCTTTATTTTTTACAATTTTGGGGAGGATATCATATGCTTGATATATAATTTCATCATTCAAATGAATCCTTCTAAGTAATTTTAAAGAACCCCGAGAAGGCGTGTTTCGGTCTCGTTATGCTTGACGAGTCCAGCATTGTTTAGGAGTTTTATGAGTCCAAGGAAGGTGTAACTCGATTCATTTTTCATGTTTAGAGAGGTTGAAAAGAGGCAAAGAAGAAAAATATAAGATATTCCTTTTTGTAATTGAGTTTAGTGGGCCTAAAAAGGCGTAAAACGATACCCACAAGAACCTTTTAGTCATGCTTGACTAAAGTATTCATTTTTTGTAAATAGTTTATCCCAATACAAAAAAGGGTTAAACTTATAGTAGATAGACGTATTTTCATTTACTTTAACAAATTCGAAAAGACAAGTGCTTAGAAATATTTTCATGTTTTGGGAGTCTTAAAAGAGTTGAAAGACGACTCCAGGGAGTTACTTTTTTTGTAGATTTCACGAGCCCAAGAAAGTGATAAAAGTGTACTCATTTAACAAAATTACTTGTATTTAACTTATAATATGCATTAAATCCTCAAGTTACCTCTTAACCTACTCAAAATATCACAAAAATATTAAAAATACAGGATATATGGTAAAAATTAGGTCAACATATTAGAATATATTACAATAATAACTAATTTTGACCATAAAAAGTGAAAAAGTACAATTCTTACCATTTTGATTTTTACCCATTTGAGTGAGCTTTGAGTGTTTTTACAATCAATATTCATCATTTGATTACAACCAATCTGGTGGACCATTTTTAGTACCGTCAGTTATAAGTAAGATAACTATCTTTTCTCTTCATTTCTATGGTTTCCATTTCTCAATGCAAATATTTTTTTAGGAATTTTTTGTGTTTCTAGGTTTAGAAAGTTGCCCTCAGCCCATTGCACCCTCCTATATGATGAGGTGTGATGGGTTAATAAAATTCACACTGAGAAAGGAAACCCAACGCACTCACTAGTGGGGATGAGTGTGATGGGCTGCTTTTTCCAAGAAGAGATAATGCGATGGGCATAAAGGGTTTTCAAATATTTGATTTTTGAGTGATTTTTCTCTGAAAATTTTTCAAATTGTTGATTTTATGTGTATTTTAATATTATTTTGCAGACATTCACTAGAGAGAAATTCCTTTGAACTAGAGACAAAGAGAGCATGAGGACCAAGACATGGTTGTTGCCAATGACCCAAAAAATATTCAAGATTTGAGAAACTGTGGGCATCTCAAGTTTTTCATGATTCTAGGCATGAGGGCCCAGTTAGAGTTACTAGAGTTTTTGGTCAGATGTTGGGAAACAAAGGGAAAATAATTTAGGTTTGGAGTACATATGTTCACGATAGACGTTGAGGACATATATTTTTTGACGGGGTTTTCATGGAGAGGAGCTCGCATTTCACTATCTACTTTTAGGAGAGGAGGGGAGATCGTGAAGGATTACATTGCTGTTCATTGTCAACCTCGTGCTAAAAAAACCAAGGATGGGAAACTTGAGATAAAGGATGTTGTATGAATTCCTCTTAGGAAAATCATTTTTACTATTTCCTAGTTGGATGGTAGTGTTTATTTACATTTAGATTCCATGACCCAGATGCAGTACGCCTTAGAGTGTTTGGAGCTTAAATTATTCAATTAGTTTGAAGGAGTTATATTCAATTTGAATGAACAACTCAATAGAGAAAAGACCGGGCGATTTTCGAATAACTTCAGATATAACTCCATCCTGGTATCATTTTCTTTATAGAGAGTTCCATTGGTAGGACCTCAATAGATATCCCATGAACTTCCTGGACCTAGAGAGTGTTGTATGAGGTAGTGGGTACATTTGATGGCTAGGTATGGAGGAGTGCCGATGATGACATTTACTTCGATATTATTTTATTTTCTGTGGGAGCAGCTAATTAAGATTGAGGACTACGCATATGCTGGAGCTAATTTCCATGTAGATCCAAAACTCATTTTACTTGAAGGTGAGTAATGGGATGATGTAGGTAGAACAAAGTAATTTCAAATATCTTTTGTGTTTTGGATTTCAAATTTTTTTTTTAATGCATCAGAGACTGACAATTGGTTCTACAAGTGGATATTAGACTTGTGCAACCAATAGGCAGGTCATATATCCATTGATGAGCACAACCACATCTTGTACATGTTGAGGTTATAGGGGCAAAGGAGGACATGGATAATCCCAACACTGTGGAGATACTAACCGAGTTCAAGCACTATATCGAGGGTTTGACACATAGTGTGTAGGACACAGGGATTGATGATTTCCCTATCTTTTTGTAGTGATACCCCATGGGAGTGCCAGAGTATATCCGTCATTTTATTTTCAAGGTTTCCTGTGTGATTTTGTGATACTAAGAGAATCATATGGATTAATCTCCTATGAGTATTTTGAGATATATTTTCTCGACATGTTTTTTGATATTATAGGTCGTGTGTCCATATGTTCTTAGAAACAATTTTTGTAAAACCAAACATTTTATACAATTTTCTATGTATGGATATATTCTACTTTTATTCTATTCTCTTGTAATGTATGATGATGGATTTTTTATTTAAATATGTTGCAAATGGTTGTCTAATACATAATTGGCTAATGTATTTCTTAATGTATTAATACCACTAGGAACATGTTGATATTGGATGTAATAAAAATGCCATTATAAGAGGAAAACCATTAAAAAAATGTGTAATAAAGTAATAATTTGTACTGAATAAACATTGTTTGAATGTTGTACCATAAGTTGTGAATCAATTATGAAAAATAAATGGTGAATGTCACATGAAATAGTATCATATAGTAACTCGATCACTGCACTATAATCCACAATGTTATTAGTTGAATGACCGATACAAATTCCTTGTAGACTCACTAACTTGTCATTCAGAGCATATATTTCCCATGTTGCAGAGGAAAGGTTTTGAGCACTACGACTAGCGCCATCAACATAACCAACATATAACTGTGGGAACACTGACATCTGCAAATAAAATGAAATTCAAGATGAGAAAAAGCAGTACAAAAATCTATAAAACCACACTTTAAACACACTTTTAAACCTATACCATATGTACATAGTGAATATACAACAGAAATATAAGTATATTATTTTTTTAGGTACAACCCATTTCGGGGTTGTTCCAAAGGAATTCCATAAAAGTCAACTAGTTCATAGGTCCCTTTTTCTAGTACATGCTTGACTATATATGGACCTACGAATAACAATTCGAGCTTCCTAGCTCCTAATTTGGCAGCTTCCTAGTCATATAAAAGAACTAGGTCACATTCCGAGAGGGCACGAGGTTTAAAATTCTAGTCAAATTGTGCTTTGACACAATTTTTGTGAGCCTCGTTGGCCGTTTCGGTGTCACATTGGGTCTCATCTAGGAGAGATAGGTGAAAAAAAAGTTCTTATTCTGTAAACGTTACGTGAACAAGCTCGATGGCAAGTTTTAAGGATGAAATTTCACATTTTATCAGGAGAAATTCTTCTAGACTATACACCAACTGAAAAGGTGTGAATCCAGTCGTTGTTTGAACATATATTCGCTATTCCCACAAATAGGAGAAAGGAATGGTATGCCAATTCTTATTATGAATCTCTACCATGGGTTGTAGCATCGGTTTGAAAACCTTATGAATGGATTTTACTTACTTGTTAACTTGTGGGAAATAGGGAGTTGATTTATCATGTTTAATTCCAAACGTGGCATTAAGTTTATACATCATGTAATTTCGAAAATGTTTGCTATGGTCTATAACAATGGCTTTAGGAACACCAAATATGGAAACACCATGTTTGAAAAGAAACAATGAAACAATTTTTCCGTTGTTGTCAAAGATAGGAATCACTACAGGCCATTTGGTAAATTCGTCTACAACAACAATAATGTAGCCATGTCCCCTAGTCAAATGAGGGTTACAAGTCATGAAGTTAATGCTCCATTTGGGAAAAGGTCCAATGAAAATAATTGGATGCAAAGGAGTAGGTGGAGCACGAGATTCCCTATTAAAAATATGACATGCATAACATTTATGGACTGCCATAATACAATCTCGAAACATGGTCAGCCAGAAATAGCCTGTTGAAATGGCACCAAGAAATGGAACCCAAAGGGGGATTTTGATTTAATTTTCTCTTAATTAAATTGGAAGAGAAATTGTAGTTTCATCTCATTACAACTTGTATTAGTTAACTGAGTCAGGAAGACTTATTTAGATTAGGAAATTTGAGTTGAGGTTCAAAGAGGAGGAATGTAGATTTCTCCCATGATTTTAGGGCGGTCCAGTTATAACTATTTGTTAGTCATAGTTAGTTAACTCAATTAATCGAGTTGAAATAAATTTAACTAGTTTTCACTAAGAGACGAGCTAGTGATAGGTCCAATGAATTAAATTTGATTTAATTCAAAAGTACGGATGAATAAGTTAACAGATAATTCACTATAAATAAATATTTCATGTCAGTTCTAAGGTCAAAGGAAACATAACTATTAGTTGTATATTTAGAAATTTGTACAAGTCATGTGTGAGGTTATTAGTAAGCCTTGGATGAATTGCAGAATCAATTCTTTGGAATTTCCTATCTAATAGGGAAAAAATTCCTCCAATAGTGTGTCAGCAAGGCTGGTCAGATAGAGGCTAGGACTTGGTTAAGTATTTGATTGATTTTTTCTAGATCAGAGTGAGGGAGTCAATAGAGTGCAAAGGTTTCTCACTGAGAGAAAAGTATTTTATTGTTTCATGGTCTTGAATTTATACAATATACATATAGTGGGGTTTTGTGGAGTTTCGTTCCTGAGATACATATTTTTTTGTGTGATTTATTATTTCTTTCTCTTACTTGTTATGTGATTGTGTGATCGTATTTGGTTTCCTCAAATTGTAGAAGGATTAAGTATTTTTTTGTAGTACATTAAAATATAAGATTTAATCCCTTTGGATAGATTTAATACATGGTATCAGGGCACCAAGAATCAAAATAGAAGAGAAGAACCAAAGCTTGTTTTGAACAAGTACATCAAATTTGCAGATTTATTCTTCAAGACCAGTAGCATATCAAGTTGTATTTCAATGGCTTGAGACTCGAATATGCCCTTGAGGGAAATTCAAATTACATAGCCTGGAAGGAAAGGATGGAGGCAATTATTGAGGACAATGGACTGAAGGCATTCATTGACAGTGATATTCCCCAACTCACAGCACATATGATCAACAACTTTATGCATGGAAGAGGAATGTAAGCAAAGGGCGAGAAGGACATTGTTGTGAGGGTGTTCAAGATAATATGGCAGTCTGCATGGAAGAACTCCATATACCTATAAGGAAGGCTTTGACATATCTGTTTGCAGAAAATGGAAAGCATGGCTGGGAAGATGGAGGCGAAAGACAAACTTAGAATCAATGGAAAAGGGTGAAATGATCAAAAAGGCATGTTGATGAAGTTTCAGTAATCGAGATGAGCTTGATATGTTGGGATGTGCTTATTGCAAGGATTATTTGGCTAAGGCCTAAACACTGGGCATTTCCAAGTAGCATAGCTACAATAACTTTGAATGGGAGGAGAAGCTACCGAGGCCAGGAGGGTGTAGTCGGCCCAGGCAAGAAAGAGATTGATGGAGCACGAGATGGATCATATAAGGCAGGCGATGCTTGAAATTACCCACGTTGGAAAGGCGAGAAAGGAGAAAATGGAAGGTATCATTCCAAATTGGAGCTCGACGGGGTAGGAAAAGCAGAGACATCGAAGGTGAGAATTTCTTTGACTGTCTTTGGCCTGGACTGCTTCCATCTGGAAAATAGATTTCCACAAAAATTATAGAAAGCCTCGGGAGAGGCGGGTACAGCCACTGTACGGTTAATTTCTTCCTTGTCCATTGCATACATGATGCTCCATCGTGATGGGTTATGTGTATGAGCCACTTCGTGCAGTGGAGCTTTGTTCATGTAGTCGACAAAAAATAATTATTCGGTAGCTTGGAGGAGAAGGATCTCCGGATGCACATCAAGATGGGTGATGATGGGTGGTATAGCGCTACCGGTGTAGGTACGAGTTATCTTTTTACGATGGATTCGAGTAATCCCTCATTAAAATATTTCATGTATGTTCCTAGTTTAAATAAGAATTTGGTTTATGTTTCTATCTCACGAAGACTCGTGGATATGATGTGATCTTCGGTGAAGGAAAGTCATTCCTTCATCACAAAGCCATGGGACGGATCAAGCATATTGGGGTTTGGGTAAAGAACCTCTACAAATTATATTTAGGAGTCTTTTCTTCCTTGAGCATGAAAGAAAATAAGGTGGAGAGGGTCGATACATCGGTGAGTTATGGCACATGATATTGGGCCATTTACACCACAACTCTTTGAATATCATGCAACATATTTCAACATGAGTTCCAAAGGGTGCACTTTCACGGAGAGATACATGAAAAGGGTGTACATTGGGGAAGTACACCAAATCCATCTTTCACGATAAGGAAAGTAGAGCCAAGGCGATCCTTGAGAGAGTTCACTCGGACGTGTGTGGATGGTTCTCGAAAAAATTCCAAAAACAAAACAAAGGTATTATGTGATTTTTTGTTGATGATTTTTCAAGAAAGTGTTGGATTTTATTCATACAAAAAGAAATATCATACGTTCTCCAAGTTTTGTGAGTTCAAGGCGGTTATTGAGAAAGATACGGGGAATAATATGAAGGCTCGAGGAGTGACAATGGTGGAAAATATATCTCCAACAAATTCAAGAAATTTTGTGCCTCGGAAGGATTTTGAAGAGAATTTATAACATCTCATAACCCACAATATAATGGGGTTGTAGAAAATAAATAACATAACTATTGTGGGAGAAACATGAACTATGGTTCATGATTATGATCTACTTATTGCATATGTAGGTGGAAGCATACAATACAATTGTATTTTGTAGAATGGAAGTCCCTCATCGGATACTTGGGATGAGTACACCGGAGGAAGATTTTTGTTGTAAGAGACTAGATGTGTCATATTTTAAAAATTTTTTGCTTTCATATTTTTATTTCCATGTGACCAAAGATGCTAGGAAGAAGTTAGAGCCAACAACATAGTTGGGGATATTTTTGGGGTACTGCTGGTACATGTCACAACTATCGGGTGTACTTTCTAGCACATAGGATGATAGTGGTCGGAAGGGATGTGAAAATCAATGAAGAGAAATCCATGTGATTTTCGCTTGAGAGGGAGCTTGAGTTGCATGAAATTGAGGAGGCTCTTGGCTCCGAGAGAAGAACCTTAGGATGTGGAGCAACCATAAGTAGAGGAAGAGAGAATGGTTGAAACCAATCATGCAGAGCCATCCACGAGAGATGGAAGGAAGCACACTAGATAAGCTCACATATTTTCTATATGTGAGAGAGAATGTGGAAGCACTCACATCATAGTGCAAGAAGAGAATGTCCCTAGAGAAGTACACTATATACATGGGTGTGATGAGCGAATTTATTGAGATAGAACCATCCTATTTTGAGGAAGAAGTGCGGTAGACATTGTGGGTTGATGACATGGTTGAGGATTATGAATCCATTATCATAAACCATGCATGGGAAGTTGTCCCAAGACCGGTGGGAAGTCGATTTACTGAGGATCCACATGGGTCTACAGCTGAAAAGCGGGATGAAAATGGGAGTGTGGAGAATCAAAAGGCCATATTTGTGACCAAAGGGTTCTCTTAGGTGAAGGGGATTGACTATGATGAGACTTTTTCACTAGTCGAAAGGTACTCATCTATCATATCCATCCTTGCACTCTCGAGCGCGGATGAGATGGAAGATACATCAAATGGATGTAAAGAAAAACTTTCTCAACGATGTTATTAAGGAATAGGTGTACATTGAGAATTCGTAAGATTTTGAGACCTTAGACGAGAGTCACATTTATGCGGACTCAAGAGAGCAATATGTATGGGATGAAGAAAGCACCTCGTGCTTGGTACACCAAGATTGATAACTATTCATCGGGTTCAGGCTTCACCAAGATTGAAGCGGATGAAAACCTATATCATATTGTGGTAGATGGTAAGATTTTGATTATTTTACTTTATTTCGATGATTAGATACGGCAGGGTGATGAGCATCTCATCAAGTATTGCAAAGAGGATCTTACAAGAGAATTTGAGATTAAGGACATGGGGCTCTTGCACTATTTTCTATGATTGGAAATATGGAAAAGAGATGGGGGGAGCTATTTGTATCTCGGGGAAGGTATGCCAATGAGATCTGAGGAAGTTCCACATGGAGGGAAGTAAATCCACGGCGAATCCTCTAGCGAGGAAACTTGATGAAGGAGGATGCTACTTTAGGAGAAGTAGTGGATGTTACTTTTGTTTAGAAGCATCTTGTGGGTTCATTCATGTATTTGGTGAACACATGAACAAAAATATGCTACGCAATTAACGAAATTATTCAAGATATGGTTAAGCCTACCAAGCTATTTTGGAAGGCAACCAAGCATGTGTTGAGATACCTCGGAGCCACTACAAAGTATGGATTATGGTAAATAAATACGAGAGGGAGTGAAGCTTCAAGGCTTCACCAATGTAGATTTGGTAGGGATTACAAGCCCGAGCATGAAGAGAACATAGGGGGGCATCTTTAGCATAGGATCAAAAATAGTTTTTTCCTTGTACAACAAAAAATGGAGATCGGTTTCACTCGAGTTCACCGGAGGCGAGTACATGGTAGCCGGTCGAGGGAAGCATGTGAGGCCATCGATGAGGAATATAATTGTTGGTTTGTTTGGTCGATAGATGGATCCAATAGTGATGCATTGTGATAGCAGAGTTGCATCAACCTCTCATTTAATCCATTTTTTAATGATAGGTCCAAGCATATTGATATTCGATATCACCATCTCAAATATTGTGTGCGAGAGGCGGATTATGTCATTAGAGTAAATTCCAACGGAGGAGTAGGATGTAGACATCTTGATGAAGACACGAGCAAGAAGAAAATTCAAATTCCATAGAGACAAGATTGGGGTAGAAGATAATCCCTTTCTTGTTGAGGGGAGTGTTGAAATGGAACCAAGAAATGGCATCCAAAGGGGGCTTCTAATTTAATTTTCCCTTAATTATATTGGAAGAGAAATTGTAATTTCATCTCATGACAACTTCTATTAGTTAACCGAGTTAGGAAGACTTACTTAGCTTAGGAAATTCGAGTTGAAGGTCGGGGAGGAGGCATTTATAGTTCTTCCATAATTTTAGGGCATCCAATTATAGTTATTTGTGAGTCGTAATTAGTTAACTCTATTAATTGAGTTAAAATAAATTTAACTAGTTCTAATTGAGAGATGATCTAGTGATAGGTCAATCGAATTAAATATGATTTAATTTAAAATTAGTTATCAATCATTTAGCGATAATTCACTATAAATATTTTTTGCATGAGATTTTCCAAGGAAGGCCTATTTGAGTTTGAGGTTAAAGGGAAGATAATTATCGGTTGTATATTTAGAAACTTGTACAAGTCATGTATGAGGTCATTGGGAAGCCTTGGATGAATTACACGATCAATTATTGGTAATTTCATATTTAATAGGGCTACAATTCCTCCAAGAATGCGTGAGCAAGGCCGGTCATACGAGAGGTTGCGAATTGGTTAAGTATTTGATTGATTTTTCCTACATCGAGTGAGACAAACAACGAGTGTAGAGGTTTCTCGGTGAGAGAAAAAAAATGTATTGTTTAATGGTCTTGAATTTATATAATATACGGATAGAAGCGTTTTTTGGAGTAGTTTCTTTCCCCATATACATATTTTTTTTGTGCGATTGATTATTTCTTTCTATTAATTGTTATGTGATTGTGAAATTGTATTTGGTTTTTCACAAATTGTAGAAGGATTCAATATTTTGTCTTAGTACATTACAAGATAAGATTGAATCCCTTTGGATGGATTTTCTACATAACCAACACATAAAATATTCTAGGTAGTCGCATAGCCGGACATGTGTGTGCCTCATGCTCTAGCATGATAGGCATTCAAATATTTCTCGGCCTCCTCATGAGTACAACAACATCGAACAATCAAAATAAACACAACACAAGTAAAGAGTGTCACCAATTATTATATATTAGCAAGCCTAGTATCGAATTCGACGTTCATAGAAAATGACTAGTATTGAGAGTTGGAAAGTTTGGCTCTAGAGATAAATGATGATATATCCATACAGGGGATCGAAATAATAAATCATAAACAACATTTCATCTAATATATAATCATTAGTTTTTGATCTAGACTTAGGCAGGGGAAGGTTACAAATCAATTCGGCGAAGACTAAATATTTCTTTGACTTGGGTTTAATGAATTCCAAATCAAAGTATTGCGGGATAACTATCCATTTTAAATATTTCCCCTCTATTAATTGACATAAAAAAAATATAAGTCATAGGGTTGTAGTCAAAAACTACGGTAGTATTTCGAAGCAAGATATAGTGGTGAAATCTACGGACAACTTGCACAATTTCGAAGGCTAACTTTTCGATGTGAAAGTACATGGCTTCGATCTTAGAAAAGTTTCGTCTCATAGTAATAAATAGGGGTGTTTATCTCCTATGTCATGTTATTTTACCAAAATCATCATGATTGTGGTGACTCCTCAATTAAATAAAGAAAATAGTCTCGTTGATATTTAGGGGGGATATAGAAAAAGATGCTCAAGCTAAGAAATTTTTTCAAAAGCATTGAAAGTCTTTTTGAGAACTTTGAACCCAATGGAAGCCAACACTTTTTTTCAGTAGCGAGTAAATCCTTTTGTAACTTATGTGTAGTTAGGGATGAATCTTAGGTATAAAATTAGCCTTCCCTTGAAGGTGTTGTAACTGAGCTTTAGTGAAGAATGAGCATGAAAATCAATGGTTTCCTAGACTTATGATCAATAGGGATCCCATTCTTACACATGAAAAATCCTAGAATTGATTAGATTGGACACAAAATACACATTTTTTTGTGGGGTTTAACCTTATCTTATAATGTAGACAACATAGGAGGATTGATATGATATGCATTTAATGATTTGTATGATGTTTCGAGTGGGAAGGTAAGTCATCCAAATAGGGTTGCACTATATGCTTGTTATCATGGAAAACATAGTTCATTGTCCTTTGGAAAGTTGTGCCGGCTTTCTTCGGACCAAAAAGGAAGCTTTGGGTAGGAAAGAAATTTACCCCAAAAACAAATTAAGTTCATCTTATGATGGTCGATGGTAGGATGTTGATTTGATTGTAGTAGAATCCCCAGTCCATAAATGTAAAAATTTCACTTCAGCACAGAGTCATCAATGATTTGGTCAATGAAAGGGGGGTTGGGTAGTTGTCCTTGGGATAAGCATAATTAATATCCCTATAATCGATGCATACTCTAATCATACCATGTTTCTTCATAAAGGGAACAATATTCGAAACCTAATTGGTCAAAGGAACAAGATAGATAAAACTATAACGCAATTGTTTTTTTCAAATTTTTGCTTTTATGGAAAAAAAATTTCTTCGGTTGAAAGAGACGTAAATGTTATCTTGAAAGGTTTAGCATCACGATAGGTTTTAATCTCATGCACCAAAATATTTGGATCTATGCCTAACATTTCTTCATATTTCCAAGAAAATATGTCATGGAATTCTTGAAAAATTCCCTCATATATATTTATCTAATCGAGAGAACACGACACGTTGATATGAATGTTTTCAAAAAACTCGAGGTTTGATAGAAATATTTGGAGGCATATGGCCTCCTCAATATTTTCCAAATTATTTTTTGGAATCTACCGATGAATATAGATAGAATTCCAAAGTGACTTAGTAACATTGGGTGAATAAAAAATCTTTCATATTTTTCTCAAGGATTTAAGGAAGAAAGGTAGATGGTGAATATCATCCCATGGGAGGATTTCACCCAGCATCATTATCTCCATGATTATTTCATTGGTGGAAAATGTTTTGTTGAAAGGCTCGAGAATACAAGCCTAAATCTTGCGAATGATCGAGCCCAAATTACTAAGGTATCGATATCAGAATTCTTTGAATAGGCCAAGTAAATAGCTTCATATTCTAGCTCGACGAGGTGAGCGACATACGAGTCATCTAAAAAATTCAATAATAGATATGTCAAGTAGTATTTAGGGATAAAAATAAATAGTACAAGATGAAATCATGTCGATAGAGGCAACCCGAATTGGGAATGTCGGGGGGAGGAGCATGCAATTTTCCATCAAATATGAGTCTTTAAGAAATTCTATCCCAAAATTTTGATAAGGGTGTGAGGATTCAAATATAAGTATAATACTCTCATTGATTTTGGACTTTTGGCATTGTAGTATTTCATTGATGCAACATGGTCACATTTCCAACTAGGTAGTTGAGTTGACATCGGGATGATTATGTTGGCATTGATGTCAATAGTATGATATCACTCATATTGGTTTGTGTTAGCATTGATGATGATGGTACACTTGATGACTTATTTGTGTAGTTGGTATGATGATGATGCTACATGTGGATGATGCAAATCTACATGTGATAGAGGATGGTTCATGGCACACTAGTTGAGGATGTCAACTAGGTATTCATGTCTATTATTATGAGGGATGACTTGTTGTTGTGATATCATGGTTTGATGATCATGCTACAATGATATTGCGGAGTTTGTTAGAGGTGTTTTCAGCTAATGGTGATGATTTTTGCGAGTGGAGGACCTATTGGAACTCTTTCCAACCTTTTTTGTTGGCTTTCTAGGTCGAATTGGCGGTGACACTTGAGAGGAATTTTTTGATCCAATTGTAGATGTGTCGGGGGAGGCTATGTCGGAGGTTTGGAGGTATTGAAGGTTCTGGACCCACCAACATTTAGAGGATCTCCCTAATACAAAGTCCCAACAGAACTCACCATTTGGAGTAGAGTCCCCACGGTGGGGTGTTTAATGACATTCCTTGGTTGCAAAAATGCATAAAGTGATACACGTTAGCTTTTTTAAGACTCACAAGTATGTGACTTGCGAGATAGTCAAGTATGGTGCATGAACGGTTCCAACACATGAAAAAGGAAGTAAGTGAGACCCTTAAAATAATTTAATAGTACACAACTTGAAAGGAAGACACGATCATGAAAATGTCATCGGGGGAGATATGATGCAGAATAGTCCACAAGTTTAGGTGACGAATTAATACAAAAACACACATTCAACAAGATTCATACAAATGAAAATGAAGTATTTCATAAGCATATGCATAAGTTGAATAACATGCATTTCAAATACAACAATAATAGTCCTACTATATTCTACAACATATGCATGAAAGCATGCTAACTTTGAGTTTTTATTAAAAATGAAAGATTCAAATCATACATAAAAAATTGACAAACCACTAGCCCCAATAGTGGAAAATTAAATTCAAGAACACCTAATAATATAAAAAAAGTATACTCCCTCTACACTATAGAGAAGCCAAGGTCTCAAAAAACTTCCAAGCTCTTCCTAAGCCTAAGCCTAGCCAAAATCTTGGCTCCAAAAATCCTTTTACATGAGTTGTGAGGACATATTTATAACAAAAAGGGGTGACTCTTCATATTATCCTTTGTGACTCTTGGACTCCCCTCATGAATCTTCAACTTCTTTACAAAATTACTCATTACAATACATCATGAATATTCACATTCAAATATTGAGACTCTGGAATTTCACTTTACAAATAATTACAAATAGTATTACATTTTACACTCATACCCATATAAGTCAAAATAGGGTAGAGATAACCTTGCGACCTAATAAGACAAAACACTATGATGCTTGAGTTTGGGGAAACTCTATCTCAACAACCTCCACTTGATGCTTCTTGGTCACATATTGGTGCCAAGCTTGATGCTGTGCAGTGACATCCCCAAAACTCGTAGTGATGGTATCTGGATGGAGAGCGAGAATCTAGCAGCGATAGCATCCGAGTACAATGATTTGGAGCCAATTTTAACTTCCCTCTCAAGAAAGAGAAACATTGTTCTAGTATGAACGGGATCAATGATGTAGTTTTGAATACTCTTTATATTTATCTCCAAATCCTCCTTGGTGGAAATCTATTTTAGTGACTCAAGTACTCTTCGATCTCACTGCTTAGTCCGGTGTTTGTGTTTGGCTTACGTGGAGCGAACCAAATGATGGGATCATGTGTGTTTTCACCATGAAATACAAAGCTGTTTTTATAACAGGGTACATATGAGGCCTAAATAATTCTAATGAATGGGGAGAGATGCTTTTTGTTCTGAATCAATATTCAAACTCTTTCTTTCTCCAGCTATCCTTGTGGCTTAATTTTCTTTAGCAAGTGAAAATGAAGCGGTGCCTCTTTGTATTGCATTTTCCATTCCTACACAATGACAATGGAAGCTTGTACATTCTTAAGATTTTCAACAAAGTATATTCTCTTCACTATGCAAACCATGTAAGTGGAAAATCTCCTTATGTATGGGTATGAGCTCCTCATAGAGGCCCCACATGGTCTCTCCAAATGTTTATACTTCACCAAGTATCACTGCTCTCATTTCCTCTAAGTAGACTTGTGTGGAAGCTACGTTTTTTGCTACTTTGCACAAAAGATATTATATCTCTTTCTATGTAATCTGTAAGTTTCCATGCCAATCTCTTATTCTCAGCCATCAAACACTAAGTGTTTGATTTTTCTTCTCTTGCGAAGGCAAAGTTGGATTTGGCGATGGAATTTGGATTCTTACTAGTTTCCGCCACTATCACCCTCTCTCTAGTGAACGAAGGTGATGCGGGATCATATGGAAAATTATTTCTCCATGCTTATACAATTATATTTTTTTAATTCATCATAAGACAGATTGTACAAGTCCTTTATCGGAACATCATAAATAGGAACAACATCCCCCTTGTTTGCTCATAGATAGCTCGTTGTTGAGGCGGTGGGAGCGAACGGTGACCTTTGGTGCCTTGGGCATCAATAAATTGTTAAATATAATAAGCAAGCTCTTGATATTACATATGTTCACCTTCCTTATTAGTTTTTTGGATGGATCCATTCTTGCTCTTAAACTTTTATTGGCGTTGTTTCTTCTGCTATGGTGCATTTCTATTTTTATTCTTCTTGCTTTTGCTTCTCTTCTTGTTCTTTCCTCCTCGGATCACATTCTTCCTTTAGTTCTTGTTCTACTTATTTCAAAATTATCTCTTCTTCCTACAAGCTCTTTTTTTATTCTCTTCCTCCATTCATCTCTCCACATCCTCTTCTTCCTTTTCGCTTACGCTACTAAATCTTATTTCATAAGGATTGGATTCACTTTCATTTTGTACGGGCATTTTTACCCCCATGGATTTGTCAAAAACCTTTCTCTTTCCCTTATCTTGTATGGGGGGTTTATTCTTTATGTTGGTGTTGCTTTCGTATTTTCTTCCCCCTCTGAGTGGCTAGTTAAGTCCACTCTGCTAAGCTGAAAGACTCATAGGGCTTGGGGGAATTATGAAATTCCTCCATGGATCCTCGTCAGAGCATAGTGAAATGTCACGTTGAGTTCTTTGAAAAGTAGATTTTCGCATAGTGGTATTTGCAAATTTTATGAGGATTATATAGATTAAAAGTATCGCGTACTAAATGCAAACCTCACTATATACTTTCCCTCGGTATACGCAACTTTCAATTTTTTTATCTCGTATAATCCAATTTGTAAAGGAAGAGTTAGCAAATGTGCTTTCTTCTTCCTATGCAAAGTTGCTAACAACCTTGTGGCGAGATCATATGAAATTTCTTACATGCAAATTTTGTCTGTGGCATACCTTAGAAAAGCATGTGACGACTTCTCTCCATTGAACACTCTAATAATGGTGCCACCCCTAGTGAGGCAAACCAATGTACGATTTCTTGTATTTCCTCCATTGCTCCTTGTGACATGCAAGGAGGTTCTTCTTCGGAGATCGTATTGTAAACCAAGATGATAAAATGGTGAGTTATTTGTTCCATAACTCCTCCATGAATACAATATGAAAGTGTTTTACAATGTATATGCATGACTTGTTTCTCATGGTGTCCATGTCCGGGAGTCATGTCGAGAGCGATTTTGTGCACATATTGCATCCGTGTAAGTATCCGGACATATAAAAACCCTTCTTTCTCACCCTTGGGAGGATTCTGGGCCTATGCTACATGATATCTCAACTTTCGAGCCATAAAAATATTACCAATTGAACAACTTACCCTCGCTCACAACTTGGTTCAATAGGACTACCCACCCCTTTAGGAAAGGTCTCTATGCTCTGTTGACCATTGATCCTACAAGCTAAAAATAACCAAGATATGGTAGGACTTCGAGATCTGGGCTTCCAGATACTTGGTCTTGTATAAATGGGTGGGTGTCCGTAGAAACTTTGATGGCTCTTTCACCCAACATTTAACAATATATTTTGTTTTCACATAGTTGTTGGTGGCATAAAAACATGAGTACTGTGAGGTTCACTTCTCGGGAAAATGATACATGCGATAATAATGCTGCTGCTAGAAAAGGTGGTAACATTTTGATTGATGACAACACTCAATGTCATAGTGTTCTCATCAACATGTGAAACAATCTAGTTGATGACATATACACATGGGAAGGTTGGATATTTTTGATGCAACTATGTGTAGTACTAACTTCCAAATACGAGATACATGCTATCGGTCCTCTAGATTTTCCTCGAGGCTCTTTGTTGAGAGAGATTCATTAACTTCTTTGCCATGTTAGTGTTGATTCCTTTTCTATAAACAATTGAGTGTCCACATTTACTAGAAATTCTATTGGTGTTTTCTCAAGTGCTTCCCCAATACTTCTTTTAGTGGTCTCTTTTGAAGCAACTCTCTTTGGTGCCATTGTACCAATGAGTCATTGGAGAGAACCGCTCAACAACTATAGATTTACTGTGGGACAAAGGAAACTCATGGCAAACAAACATTAGCCTTTTGAAAAATATAACTTTATGGAATGATTAAGAGACAAACTGAGGAAAATGATGAGAAGGATTTCTCAAATTTTTTTCAACATTCAAGGGATATTGAATGTAGAACTACATTGTGCATTCCCCTGGGCAAGGGTGTAGCTTGAGGCTTGAGGCTGTACAATGCACAATTCGACTAGTGTAGTGTCCCAGGGTGAGGCTGCGTATTGCGCGATCTCAATGGCCAAAGGTGATGATGAGCCCTAGAATTACGAATTGCATATTTGGTTAAGCTTGTAATGTGCACTCCCAAATTCCATAGGCCAAGATATCGTCTTGAGCCTTAGGATTGCGTAGTGCCTAGCTAGGCAAGAAAAAAATTGGACGAGGAAAGTGCGGATACGCCGGTGGAAGCATGGAAAATGAGAATAAATTTTTGATGATGTGAGAATGAGTGAAAATATTACTAATTATGAATGAATCAATGTATATCAAGAGCACAAACTGAACAAACA
The DNA here is from genome assembly GCA_034641835.2 of Pinus albicaulis. Taxonomy (NCBI): domain Eukaryota; kingdom Viridiplantae; phylum Streptophyta; class Pinopsida; order Pinales; family Pinaceae; genus Pinus; species Pinus albicaulis. The sequence continues at coordinate 639,849,615 of CM076580.1, forward strand.
TAAGGAAAATAAAGTAAGAGAGGAGAGTTGTTGTAATAGACGACCATCGGTGTAAAAGAAAGAAAAATCAATGTGACACTTATGAAAGGAAAAAAAAACTTAAAAAAATACTTCTACAATAAAAAAATAGTTAAAACAACAAAAATAATGAAAATAAATGAGAAAAGAAACACACACACAAGAAAAATGAGAAAAATCAAGAGAAAAAGCGGCAAAAGACGATAAAAGTGAAGATCACCGGAAAAGTGACAACGATCGCACTAAAGTTCCTTGATCTCATTGGAAATGAGATAGCTCGAAGATTGAATGTACAAATGAGATATAGAAGCATCAATTAAATATATTTGAACAAGTTAGGTTTTATGACATGCGTACTTAAATTCAAGGAAAAAATCGACACTTGGCAAAAAGCTTCTAAAAATAGTGAGTGTGCCTCCTTGGGGATACTAATAATGGATCTTTTTTTCGGGGATGTGCTTTTCACTTTTATTTTTTTATTTTTTTATTTTTTTATTTTCGGGAAAAATTTCTATGCACACTATTAGGAAATATTACACAATTATGGGGATACGGGAAACTTTACGGCTCAACGCACTACATAGTTTACGAGATCAAAGGCGATTTATGAGTGCGAACTTGAAATTTCAATCATCAAGGTTGCTTGCCCTCAAGGATTGTACGAGTTTTTGGAGGTAAGGGCCAGAGCTGTTGTAAGACCAATTCGGGAGATTGGCTCATGACTTAGAAAGATTAGTACAATGTGGAAACAAATGAACACAAGAATAGATGAAAAAAGATAAGTCTAAATCAAAGAGTGAATACTTGATAACAACACAAGGTACACTCTTGTGGATAGGAGGAAAGCTTCAAAATTGAAGCATAGGAAAAAATTTTTGGAGGATGGTTATAGCTTCTACAATAGGAGGCTAGTACATATGCTAGAGAAGGTGATCCAACATGTGGTAGAGGTTTCGAACTAAAGGCATGGTGTTTTCCCTCATCTTTATTCACGGTCACATGGAGCCAAGCCTGTAGAATTGGTTGGATGTCCATAGTCACTGGAAGAGAAAGCCTATGGGAGTGGTTATAGGTGTTAGTCCCATTGATCTAGTGTCATGCATGTTCTTAGAGAGATTTCACGACATTTTCTCTGCATTCCTCACATTTTTCGTAAGAAAAATTAGCTTCGAAATTCCTAGAGGATTCGAGAAAAAGTGAAAAAGGTTAGAAATGGTTTGAAAAGGTCCCCTCATGATGTGAATACGTTTAGTTCACAATTAGTGACCTTAGTGGATTTATTTGGTCCAATTTTTACACCTTTGATTATAGCCCCAAGCTCAATTTTTCCCTACATGTTTTATATACTTGATCTTGGAGTTGTGTATTTTTTTGATGGTGAGTATGAGCGAAAAAAGTGAGGGATTTATAGCGTGTATGTGTATGATACCTATTGGAGAGAATATATGCTTCAATATATGAGTGTTAATGACTGAATAATGTGCAGATCTAAAGCATGCTCCGATTATAGATCAGAATTGAAGCGACTTGAGTAGAGATTAATTAGGAGAGCTTTTTATATGTTGCTAGATATTATTTTTGTTGGTGAATGTCACATATGTTTTTTGAGAATATGTTAATGCATTTGGAACATAGCCATAGTGTCTTATGATGATATTTGTATTATAAAACATTATATTTTTTGTGAGGGTTTGATAAGTATTCAAATTTCATATTTAGATTTGATGCATAGTTGTGGCCACTATATTTGCTAGTTTCGAGAGATTTTTGCTTACATTTGATTTGATGATGAGATCTTGTTGCTCATAGCATGCATGTAGAGCTGATTCCTAGTTGAGAATAATGTCTCAGATCCGAGTTTGAAAATAGATGAGGTCCTCATAGTGGTAGAGGAACAATGACTTCATGAGAGAGGAGAAGTGATATCGAAGCTTCAACGAAAGGAAAAATTTATCATCCAATGGTAGTTGGATAGTCCAATCAGATTTGGGTGAGGATCATTGATCATGGTGGCCTTCGGCGAGATGGTAGTCCATAGATCCATAGAGAAAAAAGTCTTCCCAAAGCCGATCGGTAGTATCATGTTACTGAAACCACCTCACAAAATAGAAGAAAAGATAGATCAATGGCTTAGAAATATTTCTCTTCGATGGGGAAACCTCCTTTACATTACATAAATGAAAAAAATTCTTGGATGATTCAAATGATAAACCTCCTTTCTATATATAGGAGTCCAAGGGGGTCACAATATAATCCTACCCGAGACATAAGAATAACAATGTAAGGGGCACAACAATAACAATAAGTGGGCTACACTAACAATAACAATAAGGGGAGCCACTAGTATTATAGGGACCTAACATGCCCTTCTCCTTAAAAAAGTGTTGTACTCAATGCTTAAGTAGTTATGGATTATTTTTTTATAAATTTCTCATCCTCCCGAGTTGAATCTTCGGTGGGTAAGTTCTTACACTTGATAGAGATACTCTAAAATTGATCGTTTTCATAGCTATCGAGTTATTTTTTCCGTGATTGTTTCGGGTTCCAATATTATTTTCCTTCCTTTTCAAGTTCAGAAATATTTTTTTAAAGCTCGTGAGCTTGTCACCTATAACCATGTCTAAGCATGAAACATGGAAAAGCTGGTGCACTCGGGAAGATGCGAGAAGCTCCAATCACGTATGCCATAGTACCAATATTTTGCAGCACTTTGTAAGGACCATAATACTTTGGTTATAATTTATTATCCTTCTTAGCTTGCTTTAGGGACATTTTTTTTGTATGGTTGTAGCTCTAAAAATATTAGTCACCTAAATCAAAACTTCTTTTGCTATGATGTTGATCTGCCTATTTTTTTTCATTTGATTTTGCATCAAGGTGAGGTTATATTTTAAGAGTTGGAGAACTTGTTGTTGATGCTCGATGTGATCTTAGGCCCTGATTAAACCTTAAAATTTTCTCTTAAAGATGATGTGATGGAGGGTGGATGATATCCATAAAGTGCCATAAATGGGGTCATTTTTTTTATGAAACCAACTCCAAAAAATAGAATAAAAAGAGAGATCAACGCCTTAGAAATCAACCACTTCGAGGGGGGAAAAACTCCTTTACATTACGTAAATGAAAAAATTCTCGGATGGTACAAATGAAAAAACTACTTTCATATATATAGGAGTCAAATGGGTCACAATATAATCCTAGCCGACATAAAAATAACAATGTAAGGGCACAACAATAACTATAGTGGGCTTACTATAAGACACTGAAATACTAACAATATGGGGACTACATGGGCACACCAATAACAACAAGGGGATATACTAATAATATAAATAAGGGGATATACTAGTATTATAGGGACCTAACAGAGCCTCTATTCTTCAAACAAGTGTTGTCCTCAATGGTTGATTATTTTTGGATTCATACTATATAAAATCTCATCCCCCCATGTGGAATCTTCAACGGGTAAGTTCTTCCCACTTGTTGAGATACTATGAAATTGATCGATTTCGTAGTTGTCGAGTTCTTCAATCCATGGCTTGTTTCGAGGTTTCCAATATGTTTGTTCCTTCCTCGTCAAGTTTTGACAATCTTATTTGAACTGGTAGTTTGTCACATATAACCTTCTTTAAGCATGAAACATAGAAATTTGGGTGCACTCGGGAAGATGCGAGGCAACTCCAATTTGCATTCCATAGTGCCAATATTTTGGAGAACCTTGTAAGGACCATAGTACTTTAGCAATAATGTTTATTATACTTCTTAGCTTGCTTGAGGGATGTTGGTTTGTATGGTTATATCCATAAAAATACCCAACCGCCTACATCAAAAATTCTTTCGTTGCGATGTTGATTTTCTTGTTGTTTCATTCGATTATGCATCAAAGTTAGGTTATCCTTTAAGAGTTGGAGAAATTGTTGTTGATGCTTGATGTGATATTCCATTGCTTGATCATCCATATTATCTTTAATTTGATCCTTCAAACCATCCACCTTAGCCTCCATGTCTACTTTTAAACCATACTATGTTATATTTTTTTTCTCTTTGTGAGACTTTGAAATTTGTTTCACTTGGTACTATAATTTTGATATATCATATTCCAATTCTTCCTCTTCACACGTCATAGTAGAGTTTTCAAAGGGATTAATGGGTGTAGAATTATTTTGAGGCATTATATAACCCTAATACCGATCGAAATTCTTCAATATACCCTTGGAATCACTTCAAATTGATTTTTCAAAAAAATGGTATGCAATTTAAAAAGAAAATACACACTTTTTTTCTTTTCTTTTTTTAGGAGGTCGATATTAAACTTTGAATTATCTCGGTGACTTTGGATCTTCAATATCTAAAAATTTGATTTTTGTGGTAGCCCTATGAATATTTTTTTCCAATGCCATAGGTCATACCTGATTTTGATTCTTGAAGACAAAGTACGGCGTGCCACATCATCCTTTAGTTTCCTCATTCGGCTCTCGAAATTGATATACCAAAAACTACGATCACGTTTACTTTCGATCAATTTTTATTGAATTCCAATCCGATGTTGAGAGAGATAGTTATGACGATTTTCCCAAGGTCACCTCTTTTGAGATGAAATTGAGGAGCCTACAACAAACCTAATTTCCACATATCATATCTCCAAAAATATAGTGAATGAAGATATGAAATTTTTACACGAAGTTCCTCAGGATGTATTCACAAATGGGTTTCAATTTTAGCATCTGAAACTTTCATAGAGAAAAAAGTTATAGTGAAAATTCCACAATGGCCTATTTTAGGAAGCGACAAAACCCTAGAATCCAAAGCTACGATCCCAAATGTTATGCAACCGACTCCAAAAATAGAAGAAAAGAGAGATCAATGCCTTAGAAATCAATGAATGTGAGGGGGAGACCTCCTTTACATTACATAAATGAAAAATTCTTGGATGATACAAATGATAAAAACCTCCTTTATATATAGAAGTCCGATGGGTCACAATATAATCCTAGCCGACATAATAATAACAATGTAAGGGCACAACAATAACAATAGTGGGATTCTATGGGGAACAATTCTAACAATATGGGGACTACATGGGCACAAAAATAACAATACGAGGGAGCTATAATAATAATAGAAATAAGGGGATACACTAGTATTATAGGGACCTCAACACATTTTTACTGCAATATGGAAGGAAGTGTTATACCACCATTCACCCGAGAGGTAACCACTTGACCCATTGTTTTCGTTTATCAAATACAAAGCAACTACGATATCCTTCCAAATTTTTTTTCACTATCTTAGTTTTTCCATCATATTGAGGATGATATGATGAGATCTGTGTTAGTTGAGTACCCAAACAAGAAAATATTTTTGTCCAAAAAATTTCCTGTAAAAATGGGATCTCTGTCACTTACAATAATCTTTGGGTTTCCATGTATCTTTTGAATTGTTTCCATAAATGAAATAGAAAATGTACTTGGATTTAAATGGATGAGATAATGCACAAAAGTGTGCATACTTGGTAAGTATATCAACTACCACCATGATGACAATATTTCCTTCGGACTTGGGTAACCTTGTGATAAAATCCATTGAAACCTTCTCCCAAAAAAATGTTGACTTGGAATGGATAAAGTGTAACAACCCTAGGGTCTTAATTGTCTCAACTTTATTTTGTTGGAAAAAAAAATATTCTTCCACAAACTTTTGAATACTCTGATTCGGGGCCCATCCCCAAAAAATTCCTTCTTGACCCTATGGTAAGTTTTTAAAAATACTCTGAATACCCTCGTAAGGGAGAGGTAAAGTGATTCCAAAATAATACTTTTTTTGATTTGGAATCCTTCTAAAGACATAAGCGATATTTTTACCATAATGAATCACTTTTTCAAGCTAAATTTTTCGGATGTGACGGGATCTTACAACAACTTTTGAATGAGTGTCCACACCTCTTCATCATTCTTCCATTCATCCCTTGCTTTGATTATCCACTCAGGGTTGGATAATATAAATGGCATAAAGGAATGCTTCCATATCCTCATTCTTTCTTGAGAGTGCATACGCAACGACATTTTTCTTTCCCCTTTTTTTGTAGATGATTTCAAAGTCATAACCGAACATATTTGTGACCCATTTTTTTCCATGCTTTCTGAGATAATATTTGTTCCAAAAAAGTATTTAAGACTATCATGATCTGTTTTACCTTTAAATATCTTCCCATTAGGTAAGGTCGTCATTGATTTAGTGCATGCGAGTATTTCCAACATTTCCTTCTCATAAATAGGTTTTCAGGTAAATAATTTCATTTGATTGGACGACTTTCAAAATAAATGGGTTTTCCTTCTTGCATTAAAATTACACTAACTAAATTTCACGAAGGCATCACTTTCCACAATAAATGTTTTTTTGAAGTCTGGTGTAGGTAAGACCGGTGATTGTCACATTGCCTCCTTAAGATGTTCAAAGGCCTTAGTTGCTTATGGAGTCCAAGAAAATGCATCTTTCTTCGGTAAAGATGTTTTTTTTTTTTTTGTTACTAATCAGATTTTGTTTTATATTCAAAGAAGGAAAATGGGAGTCTAATATCACAATGTTCGGAAGCCATAAGCAAAGAATAGAGGAGAGGCGAACAGCGGGCTAAGATCTGGCGCTCCGATTATGTGACTATTAGGAGAATCGATCTAGTATGGGGTCGAACAAATTGAGACAACAAAAAACTACATTTGTAAAACATTCTTAATTGCAAATTATTAAGAAAGAGGTCGCCTTCAGGCACAAGCGATCCTGGGTCATCTTTGAGGTTTATCACAGGAAGCTCATTGCTGCCCCAGAGGATTTAAAGCGCCATCAAATTCTTGGAAAAGGTAGGCTACGCTCCCTCTGAGACAATGATCTGAACGTTCCAAATCATGAGAAAACGAAGGATTCTATGGGCGATTTCTTTGAGGATTACTTTAAGGTTTTAGGAAGACGAAGCTCACGCTTGCACAAGCATCGGCTTCCTTGTTGAGGGAACAAAGGGCATGGATGGATAAATTTGCATTTTAAGGCTTGAGATGCAGCAGCATTGGTTATCTTCTTTGGGTGGTAAATTGGTTTCTGTCGCTTGTACCCAGGCCTTCAAAGCATTGATGATTGTGATCTCAGTGATTTCGTGCTATACGAATGTCGAGAATTTGGAGTTGAATGAAGACCTTGATACGGGGCAGAGCCTGCTTTATTGGAAATGGAGCTAATCCCCATTCATAGGCAAGAGCATTAATGTCCTCACCACCAGCGTTACAAATGGTTGTATATCCATTTGAGGAGTTGACTTGGCTCCATCTGAAAAATACGTATTAAGTGTTGTAGCTTTAACCGGAGGAAAACTCCTTATCCATCTTTCGATTTTCAATGTTTATAGGAGTTTGGTCCCTCTTGGTAAATTTCGCTTTATATTGCGGAGATTCTGTTGCTCTGATGTGACTTGCTCACTTCAATGAAGTTCCGCTCTTCTTGAAAGGCAGCCCAGTGTCAATGTTTGGCCAGCATTTGTCTGTCAGCTTCCATGGCGGGCCTTTTGCCTTGTTATGCGACCTTCGATGTCTATTTTCTGTATCATTGAAGATTGTTTGGTTGCGAGCTAGCTGTCTACGCCCCAACATGGTGTAGGGAAGGCTGATTTCCAGGACTCTTCGTGCCACATGATTTCTTCTTTGGCTGAGGTAGTCGACTTCCACTCAGTGTAAAGATCCCGGCGCGGTACTCTGGGCTTCCCAGGGAAGGTGATCTGTTGGAATGCTCTTTCCAACAAGCGGTGAAACAGACACAGCTTATGAAGGGTGTTATCATCCCTGCCTTCTACAGAACGATTTAGGCGAGGCAAGAAGGACTGAAAACCGTGTTTTGGAGGTTGTACGAAGTTAGCTCTCCTTTTAATTTAGTAAACAATTTAATTTTGGGGAGGGTATTTGACTTCCAAACGTGCCCAATGTGACCATTTGGGCATATGAAGATCCTTGTTTGAATGTATTGATAGCGACCTTGTTGTGTAGCCCTTTCCTCTAGAGGTCCCGGCAATAGTAATCCTTGTCATTTTGTTTGGTGGGTGCGATCATTGAGATGCCACCTGCAGTTCGGAATAGATCGTAGCTCATTAGGAATGGAGGTGCCATCACAATCAGTGAGTATGAATATCACATTTGGATATTTGAGCAGTTATATAGATACCTTTGTTGGTAAGATAGAGAGAATCTGTGGGTTAGGGCCTGTGATTGGATTTGATTGCCCATTATTTTTGTACACTCCCTGTCTGGTGTTTTTATGACAGGACCTTGACAGTTGAAGCGAGAATGGGTATACTTTTTTGCATTGGATTTTGGTGCAAAAATACGATGATTATCATCATGATATAATAGAAATTTTGCCTTGGAAGTTAAATATTGACTTTATTTTTCTTGCTAAGCGAGTCTCTGCGTTGGTAAGGAGCCTCAGCTATCTTTCACAGAAGATCGGTTTGCGGCTTGTAGGTCCAGTCTGAGACCACCATATTGTAAGGTTGGTGTTTGTTTCAATTTATAAAGTTGACATTTCTTTCTTTCGGTCTTTTCCCCTTGGGAGAAAATGGCAGTCGGGATGACTCCCCGCATGGTGAAAACTAGGCACGGAGCTCGCGACGTGTAGGAATTGGTACAAAGGGCGGTGAAGATAGACTAGATTTTAGGAGGATAAGGGCGCCTATTTGGGTCCCAAACTGAGAAGGAACTCCATTGTTACTTTCTTTAATTTTATCAGCTAATGGTATACAGTCTTTCAAGAGCTGCACTCCTTTGGCATGCCCGGACTGAGAAATGTCCCAATCCAGACACAGACTTCCCAGAATCAAATGCTCGAAGGTTTTGAGCACTTGCATTCCGACCATAATCGACTCTTGAGATGATTGATCATGCCTCACAGGCTGTAACTCAAATCTGTCTAGAGTGTTTTGAACAGGCAAGATATAATAGCTGGAGGCACCTCCCATTAACGGTGTCCTTCGTGGCTGGGAATGATTTATGTTTTGTTTCCTTCCATTTTATCTTGGTGATAAGAGACGGTGCGGCGTTTGTGATCAAGGGCCCATGCAGAAAGTTGACATCAAGATGAAGAGGTATTGGGGGAAGGGGGAACCTTGGCATGCAGCTGGGAATATTGGAAGGAAGGCGCTGCCTGCATTAATAGGGAAATCAAGGACCCGAGGGATGCAAGCAAGGACTAGATGGAAGCAAAGAGATGAGAACCCATTTTCTTAGAGCAGCAGGAGGAAAGAATGCCACACAGATGAAAGCATTATTTGTCAGTTTTAGAATAAGCCTTTTTCTTTTCGGACCCCGTGGAATGTATAGCCTCTTACTGGCAAAAAATGAGATGAAATTTCTTGTTGGCTAGCAAACCTCCTTGGTTCTAGAGATGAGAGGGAGAGAAGCAGGTTTAAAGGCGGTAGCTATGATTTGCAGCAAGATTTTGTGTTAAAGGTGTTCAAAGGAAATGGGTCGAAAACAGAAAAAGAAAAGGTTGAGGACGATTTTCTTTTGGAGAAGAGATGAGTGGCGATTGGTGAAGCCTCCAGATTTTATTCTTGCGTTGTATCCATTTTTATCATCTTGATAAGATATTTTGTGACGGTCCCCGGTGGATCTATAAAAGCCCGATGGGAAGCACTTCAGAGCTAGAATTTGTCACGGCTAAAGAGCTTTAAATGAACTCTTTGAATTTCATCTTCTTCAATATCCTTGGTAAGCTCGGCATTTGTTTACACTTTAATTTCTATGGGAAAGTGTAGGCTTGATTTGAAAAGTCTTAGAAACTACTTTGAACTTGATTAAGAGCATATTTGTAATGTTTTGAAGGCTGCCTTTTTGATAGCATCTTGAGAGGTTTGAAGTTGGACTTTGTCATCGGTGATGGGGTAATCGTATTTCTATTTTTTTCGTGTGGTTTGCTTTTTTGGAAAAAAAGTGGGTTTTGTCACAGCACGACTACAGCGCGGGATTTGATTCTCCATTTCTCCTCCTCCATACGGTGGCACGATGACTGGAAAATGAAATCGCATTCACAGTTTGAGTCCGAGGGAAGGACCTTGTTCCTCTAATGGTGTCCCACATGGTTTGACTAGGTTGTTTTTGATCTCAAATTTTACTTTCTAGGCTCTTGTAGTGGTTAGGGACCCCATTCTTTTAAGGCGCTTTTGGTCCTTTTAGTTTTCTTTCCCAAATAAATCCTGGCGATCCTTAAAATGTCTTTGGCACCATGTTTGTTTCACAATCGATCAAAAATAGGCAAATTGTTCCCACGGCGGAAATTTGTCTTCAGAGAATGGGGCCTAGTGGCGCTGGGTTTCAAGTGTTAGCGCGTGATAGGATAGTGATGCGGAAAGCAGAAGCATTTGAGAGATAAGCGATGCCGTGGAGAAGGAGGAGAGGTGAGATGGCTACTGACTATCTAGCCTCCATAATGTTTGCCTTACCGTTTGTGAAGATTGTTCCATGCTGCTCACCTTCTATTTTGGGAGCAACGTCAATGAGATGGTGGTCCATAATGGACTCAGTTGCGATCTGCAAAGGATCATTATTAAAAACAACCTTTCTTTCATTTGGCAGCACTTTGATTATAAGATTGAGATCCTGGAAGTATGGATTTTTAAACTTTCTTGCTGATGTCGGTTTGGAAGAGATTGTTCTTGTGCTTTGTCCATGGTGGTTTGGAAGATGACGTTATAGATGTGATTTTTGGTTGCTCATTAGTTTTCTCTAGAGTAACTTTGATCAGTGGTTGATTGTATGAGATTGGTGCCAGAGCGAGTATGAAACTTCAAGGGGTGGCAATCCCCACAGCTCCCTTGAATCGCAGATGCTTCCATCATATTGCTTGAGGCGATCAATAATCCACTCTCATTTCATGATATCTTGCTGTTTCTTGCTAACGGTACTATTCCTAGTTTTTCCTGGATTATCAAATCCATTAGGAGGCTGTTGATTTTGGAAGATGGCCCTAATCCTATTTTGTTCGAGATAGAACTTTCCTTCAGGTGGGTGAGAATGCGGAGAGTTTCTCACCCTCCATGATTTTTGTGTGCCACTTCCTTCCCCTTTTTAAATGTAGGTTTCTATATGATTTTTGATGCCCATGGCAATATATTTTTGGGCATTTTCTTCTCTGTTGTTAGTCAGTCTTCTATTTTGGTCCTTGTTTCCTGTGAGTGTCAGTTTGGCTATAATTCTTTAGAAGAGCTTGAGTTGATCTAACTAAGGGAGGGTCAGCTGGGTGAATGAGAAGGGTTTGTAGGGGGAGGAGGGAGGCAAGGGTGCCATGGCATCCCCAGGGAATGGAGGCGGGGAATTGATGAGGGGTCATGTAAAGGGAAATGGAGGAGAGGGGTTGGGAAGACTCTAAAGTATTTCTTAGGAGGGGAGGCTGGAAGGGAGTCAGGGATGAAGGATTAGGATTTGGTTTGAAGAGAGCAGATTTGAGGTGAGCTTGGTGGCAGACTGACTGACAAACCTTTTTTTTTTCCTTTTGACCATTTCCCATTGTTTCTTAGGCTGAGAAAATTTTCATGATTAAATAATTTTGGCCTCGATTGGAAAAATGGCCAGTACTCACATGACATACCTTGCCCAGTTAAATGGGATTTGTTCGTGATCTAGCTGCGGTCTGAGTCCAATCATCCACCTTCGGCTTGATTTCCTCTGGGAGGCCCGCACGAGATCAACTTCAGCTTGCACATATTCACACACAAGCATGTGTCCTTGGGCTCGCTCCTATCGATCTGCTGCCCCAGTACTGATGGCTGAGCCAAGGTCATCTCCCCGAAGTGGGTAAGAGATGCGAGCGGACCCGGGCCCAGGAGCTTGACACTAGGGACATCCATCTGGGATGAGGATTTGGAGTCCATTTGTTCCAAGTCTGACCCTGCGGGATCCATAAAATGAGGCCATTTCTAAGTTAAATCCTTGTCGAGCTCTTGTTTCGAAATGAGCTGTAGTAACGCACCACACAGAGAGCGTATGGAAATTTTTCCCGCCGACTTTGTCAGTCCGGTTTCTCGATCACGTTGAACGGTTTGGGGAGGCTATAATCGGTGAATTTCCCAATGAGCCCCCCACTCGTAAAGAGAGAGGGCAGCCATTCTTGGCAAGGCGGGGGCGGGCAGCCTTACCGAAGACCATAAGCTTCTTGACAAACTTCGAAAAGGGATAGTTGAGGCGCGGGAAGCGAAGGGTGTGGGCAGAAACGGCGGTGAGCCTCGGCCCCCTCGAAATTGAAGAGGCCATGGCAACTTGAAAAAAGGTCAAATCGGCTAATGCACTTTCAGCAGAACCCATCGCCTTGACCAGAGGGGACAGTAAAAAACCAAAGAAGGTGCAGAGGCCAATGAAACAACAAACGCCCCGGTGCGCATGACCAAGACACCGCGGCGCCACGTAGCCTCGATGCTCCGCTGCAGAGCGAGAAAACACGGGCGGCAAGCCAGGCGCCCCGCCCGACCCAATGCACGCGCGGGAAAGCCTGCCCCAGCCACCGGCGGGGGGGAGCACAAAGAACAGCAAAAATTGATGCGAAGGAAAAATATTCTGAAAACCAACACCAAAGTTAAAAAGCGAAAAGAACACCATGGCTCGCGGCCAGAGCAAGAGCAGTGTGACCCACCAGGAGAACCAAAAGCGAAGGCGAGCTACTGATCAGCCAGAAAAATTATTGTTGTGGCCTCTTCTTGTTAAAGATCTTCAAAGGTACCAATATTTTTATTAATTCTTAACCAACTTGATAATACAGACAGCCCAAAGTATAGAAGATGATTTATGGATTTGTAAGATTTTCCATTCCTTAATGGATTTAATTTTTGTGAGGGTTGACCTTAATACCCTCATGAGATACAATATGACCCACATATTCCACCTCCTGTACTCCAAAGAAACATTTGGATTTTTTGCATATAATTTTTCTCCTCCAATAGTTTGAGCACCATGTCAACATGTTGAACATGATCCTTCCAAGACTTGTTCTAGATTAGTATATCATCAAAAAAATACTAACAAAAATTTTCTAAGGAAGGGGTTTAAAAAAGTGGAATTCATCAAACCTTGAAATGTGGAAGGTGCATTAGTAAGGCCAAAAGGCATGAGAAAAAAATTCGTAAGGACCCTCATGAGTTACCGAATGCTGTTTTTTGGAATGTCTTTAGTCTTCATTCTAATTCGATGATATCCATAACGAAAATCGAGCTTGAGTGAAGTAAATTTTTCCATGTAATTCCTCCCAATAATTAATCAATGACGAGGATGCAAAAATTTATCTTTAATAGTGAGCTTGTTGAGCTCCTATATATATGGACACATATGCCATGATCCATCGTTTCTTGTGCACCAATACTACCAGGAAAGCGAGAAATAAATTTGAACAGGGTTGAATTATACTAGCCTCTAGCATTTCTGCAACCATATTTTCAATTTCCTCCTTTTAAGCATAAGGATATATGTAAGGCCCTGATGTTTAGAGAAAAAAATTCTTGGAATCAAATGAATAGCATGATCAAGATCAAGAATGAGTGTGGGATTCCTTTGGGAGTCTCAAATGCCTAGGAATGATTGTCTTATACTATTTGGAGATCTAGATAAATAGATGATTTTGATGTTTGAACCCGTAGTGAGCATAATTGTGAAATTACGCCTCATTTTATTTATTCGAAGCTTTTTTCATGACATTAGAGCTGATTATCTTTCATTCCTTCCCTATGATACTCCATAATTCAACTTTCTTTCTTTACGAAAAAAAAATTCAAGTAAATTTCTTGAAAATTAAAAGCTACCATCCCCCAAATATTGTAACCATTGTACTCCTAGTATAACATCAACACCACCCATTAGGATGGAGAGAATTGGACTATGCAATACATATTACCCCATGGTTAGTTTGATATTATGGCACTTTCCAAAGTAATTTATAGTTCTTCCATTTTCAACCATCACGACACTCTGGTGATGGGTATAGAAAGCTTAAATTCAATTCCTTGGATACCTTATAATGAATAAAATTATGGGCACTACCCAAATCAATCAGGCACTATTACATTTTTATTCTTGATATGTCCTTCTATCTTGAGAGTTTGAGGATTGGTAATTCTGCCAATACATTACATGATATGCATTAGAGGAAATTTTAGCCTAAAAGTGGCCTCTAAGGAAAAATATTAAAATAATAGTTAAAATAACAAAATAATAGTTAAGAATTTTTGGAGGGAAAATAAAAAACTACTTTTTAATTGTATTTTTGGCTTGTCTCCTTATAGGTTTACTAAAATTTCATGTGCGGACACTCATTGGATGTAGAATTAAATTCCACATCCAACGAGTACCCATTACACATTATTTTTGAGAAGACCCACATTGATAAAAAAAATTAAGATACATTAAAAAATTGTGTTCACACGCTTTTTTTCTCAATGTGGGTCTTCTAAAAAGAATGCATAATGGGTATTCGTTGGACGTGGAATTTAATTCTACATCTAATGAGTGTCTACACTTGAAATTTGAGTAAACCTATAAGGACATAAGCCAAAATACAATTAAAAAAAGTAGTTTTTCTTCTTTTCCCTCCAAAATAGTTACATGTATATATTTTTTAAATTTAAAGGATTTTGATTGGTTAACATATTATGACATGGAAATTACGTGAAATTTTCATGGGCACTTTTAGGATAAAATTTCCTCTAATGGTTAGATTCATTTCTTCTTCCTCTAGGGTTGGTTCCTAGTGTATATCATCTTCTTTTGAAGTTTCTTGTTCCTTTTCTTCCTCCTCTTCACAATCTATGTAAAATAATTTCTTCTTAGCACATTTATGACCTTTAGTCTATTTTTACATCTAAAACTATTTAGTAGCAAATCCCTTTTTCTATTTTTTTATTCCAATTGTTGTGGTGTAAACATTGTAGGTTGTGGAAGTCTAGGAGTAGCAACACTTCCATATTTATAGTTGTGAGTGGTAGGCTTCCTTGTCTGCCATAATTGCGCTTTCAATTTTTCTTGCCAACCTGAATGCCTTATCCAATTAATTAGGTTCCCAAAGGTGAACCACATGTTGGATATTATCCTTTAAATTCCATATGAAGGAATCAATCATGTGTTCCTATGGAATATTAGTTACCCCTTATATTCATTTGTTGGAAGTCCTTAATGGCACCCAACAACTACAGCTTACACGGCAGAGATTTATGGTGGCTAAAGGTGGCACTACTTTATCCTCGTAATGTACAAAGCAGAATACATTTACACATTTTTTTAGATGTAAACCTAAACAACTCATTAGATGGACAGTACCATATAGATAATTTTAAAATAAAATTGCTTTCTATATGTAAAATAACTTAACAAACACATTTATTAAGGTTGTTTTATGGTCTAATGAGGAAACCCATGACTGGAAGCATTAAACAAACCTATTTGTTTGATTTCCCTCATGGATAATTAATTAAACAATAATTTAATTAACTATTCAGTGTATTTAACTGACAAAGAAATTAATTAGATAAATCCTTTATTTATCTTATTTTTATATAGGAATAATTATTTAAATCTTATTTAAATAATATTCCTTATTAAATATGACTAAATCATCCATAAATAATAAAATAAATCATTATTTTATTTGGTCATCTTTAAACACTTCCCTTAAAATGATAAATAAATCACTTATTTATTTATTGACAAAATAAAGGATTTGACCCAAGTCAAATACTTTTTCCCTCCAACAAATATAATAAAATATTCCATAAAGGTGGATTCGTTGGTTAATATTATTTAATCAGCACCAAGATCTAGAATGACCCAATATTTTGTTATAAATAGGAGGAGTTTTTCATTCTTACCTTTTGTTGCCTATTAGATCACTCTTTGGATCTATACTCTTGAGTACGACTTTGGGCCATTATCATTGTCATATTTTTCGCTTATTTGCGTGAGCTCCCTTGGAGTTCTATCTTTGTGGGTTTCCTGGAGAGAAATTCTAGATACGAAGTGCGGGGACTTCCCGAGGTATCAGAGGAGTGGAAACACCTTCTTGTTTTTATTCTGGGTGCTAACACAGAATTACTGAAAAATATTGTTCTTGTCATCTGTGGATGTATGGAGCGAAACCTTTTCTTGTAATGTCTCTTTTATGCATAGTTAAGTTTTTGCGGCTTTTGTCTTAGATCAAATAACTGGGATCTGAAATCAATGGCAGCCATATTTGATGGTAGGGCTATAAGTTATGCGTAGCTAAAATTAGTATTTTCGTACACTTAGATAGGGATTCATACTAACAAATGGCATCCACAGGTTTTGATTACGACTGTCGTTTTCATATTCACACATATCCATTTCTTAGGACCCATAGGGTTTCTTTTGATTTATTTTTCTGTTACATGTTGTTTTCACCTATAAAACCACTGAAACATTAAAATTTATAACCGTGTTACGGGCCTATTGCGCGGGTGACGGACATTCGCTGGCATGAGGGCAGCGACTTTTACACGGAGTCACCGGGGCCACAGAGCTTTGATCACACTTTTCAGCCTAGAAGCTGACTTGGACTTAAGTCACACTTTTGTTATTATCTGTTTTGCAGAAACAGTGGGGGCAACATGATTTTTACTGCTATTTTTCCTATGATTTTAAGGGTTTTTACGGCTTCGCTCGGGGTTTTCCGACTCTGTCTCGACTCGTTTCGACCTATTTATGATCTTTTTGATCATCTAGAATGGGAACATAGCCCCCTAGGGCTGGTACCCTCCACTTTTGGTGGAAGAGTTTTTCAACATTTCGAGGTGTGTTTTTTGAGTTTATTTCGCCTTTTTCGGATCTGATACCTCCTTTTTGATCCACGCGCAATCAGCTCTTCTCCCTTTACAAATCACCTCCTGATTTTTTGGATCTACCTTTAAGTTCCTGTTGTCCCTTCTTTTGCTGATTTCCTCCTTTTGTACGACCACCTTGTCTTGCCTCTTGGAAATTTGTGTTACGCACCTCTTTTCGACTGGATTTCTCCTTTTGATCTGTCCCTCTTGACCTTAGTATTTATGTTAGCCCTCTTTTTTAGTGTGTTTTGACCTAGTTTTCCTCTTTTCATTAGTTTTGAGACCACCTTTTTTAAGGTTGGATCGATGCATTGTTAGCTATTATTTTACTACTTGTTATTTTAGCATTATATCTTGTTCTCACTGATTTTATTTTCTTGACACACTTTTTTTTTTTCTCTGCTTGTCCCGGTTTCATTAAAATTAGCCTACATACCTCACCCTAAGCGAAGAAGAGCACAGTTGCTTTCACCCCAGTAAAAAGACTTTAAAACATTGCAAAATCAATTGACCTTTTTCTTTCTGCCCTTGTTCATTGTAGTAACGTTTGCTGCCTCCCTGCCTTTGTGGTCATTCTTCTTCCCCTTGTGTCGTGTTTGTGTTTTCTGTTGTGCCCCCCAAGGTCCCCTCCAGGAGCTTCTTGGCCTTCACCTCGGTTTTAGGGTGGTCGACCTGCTCGTTCTGCAGGAGTCGTCCAGTTAGTCCTCCTGCAGGATCCGCCTCCAGGCTTCCTCTTCGTTCATTGGGTTCTCCTTTTCTTAAAGTTCTCCCCTGTCACCTTTACTATGTCCAGGTCAGGGCCCACACGCCTAGCGGTAATCCCGGCCCTAATGTTGGGACTACACTAGCGGAACCGCCACATGAACCTGGTACACACCTTCATCGCCGCCGTGGGCCTACGACCTCACGATCTCAATCGGTTGATCGATGACCACTCAACATGCATGATGGTGGTTTGGCACCTTTATGCCAACCAGCTCCTCGGCATCTAGTTGAAGGAAGCCTTGTGGAGAAGATCAACCAACCATGTCAGATCTTTCACATTTGTTCCTCCAATTCCATTACCTGATTCATCAAAGATCTTGGTTATTCCAAAGCAGCTTCTTGGTGAAGCACCACCATTCAGTATGTTATTCAAGCCACCCTTTCCCATACCACCTTTTAAGGCCATTACCCAAGCCTTTTATATTATTTCCAGCTCCTCTAAAATCATGTAGTACAAAGCTTTTGGCTTACTTTCATCAAACCTGCTTCAACCCGCCTTTCCACTCATGTCCGGGAATAGGAGAAGAAGAAGGAGATTATGTCGAGCTCCCACACTGCTTCAAGATCAGGTTTATATGGGCCGGTTCCTTCACACTCACCCCTCCCATTGGAAAAGATGTCTCCTCGCATTTCCCTCAAACTAAAGAAGGCGCCCTCCACACGCCTTGAAATATGACTGTGATCTACGCTCGATCTGGTTATGTTTCCTCCGTCCTTGCTGACCTACCCGGGCTAGAGGTGGCGCTAACGCCAAGGGCATCATTGGCAGAAGGCCCAGCTCGTTGGAGGCCTTTCTCATACGTATGATCAACCTCCTATAGGCTATGGTCTCCTGGGAGGGCCAGCCCACGTCTACAACTTTTCCCTCCAGGTAGCATGTCCAGGCTCGACACTCATCCTTTCCCAACCTCTGCCCCTCTGTTGCCCAACCTAGCATTATCCTTATCCACGGCTGCAGTGTTCAGCTCCTCCCTGACATTTCACTTCACCCCTTGCCTTCTCAGCAGCAGCAACACCTGCACAACCCCTCCCGGGGCAAGTATTTTCACGGCGAGTAACATTCATCCTTCCTCAGAAATAGGCGAGAAATGCAAATCAATCACACAGTACTCATGGACCCAATCTCAGAAATTATTGACCCTAACAGCAACCAGCAATAGGGTACTGGTAAACGGGCAATTCTATTTGCTGTCAAAGCCTTGTTAGGTAATTTAGGTGTTCCCAGTCATTCAAACTCACGGTGGCCTTCACCACCAGTCCGGCAGATGTGGGTCTCAAACCACTTTGAGAGACCTTGCTACCTCCCCTCATACTCCCCCTCATGGCCTCCTCAACCGGATGTGTTTGCAGATCCTTTGTGGGATTTGTGGCTGCCCCAACCACACAGCGGACGGTCTCCACTCAAGCCTTTCCCACCCAAGTTCCCCTCGTTACTAGATCCTCATGATGAACTCTAATCATCTCAATGATAGATAACCTTAAAACTTGGTCACCAAACATTTCCCCAAGCCTTCCACTCGATGCAAATCCCGAGTCCCCTTCTTGGGTTCCTGCGGCCTCTTTCGACATCGATGGTCCCTTACATCCCTCGACCCAAAGTTGAGGTTCCTTCAGGTGCTTAAGGGACCATTATGCCGGAAATCACACTTCAGTCAAGGCACTCATTAATAGCATAGTAGATGATTTGACGCGATCCTCTAGCATGTTCCACGTGGAACTCGTTGTTGCCCACTTCCAAAAGAAGCTCTGTATCCTGCCATAGGTACTTGTAGATCCTAACATTGATAAATGGTGTTTAGACGCCCATCAAGCAGAAAATCCTCCCCTTCACCTTCCATAGCCTTCCAAATCCCAGTCAAAATGCAGACGCTAACGTTTCTCGATTGTATAATTGATGAGGCATCCACGTATGATGCAAAACGGTTTAGGCCGACTCGGATGCCTAAGTTTGCCCCGTCCGCAGTCACCCTTGGCAGGCATGCAGTTGTGCCATGCCTCGACCCAGCTCCCTCTGTGTTGTCCACATCACTCTTATGGGCAAGGCCCCATTTTCTGATTGACGTCGAAGTCATCGCTGGCCTCTAGATTACAACATTCTCTTGGGGCAAAGATACACCTATGTATATCTGCTGCCCCTTCCGGTTTTGCAAGATGTGACGCCTCACAACGGAAAGATAGTCACCGCTCGACCGGTTACGACGTATCATGAGCCAAAGTCTCCCGGACCTCACACAGACGACCCCGCATCTTCGCAACCGATCAGCAAGCGCAAATTCTTTGACCTGTTGTCTCTTCAGGCGTCTACAAAAGCCCTCTTTGTAGAACCTTCTGGTCTTCCTCCTCCTCCACATCTCCTAACCCCGACTCATCAAATGTTTGCATGGTGCAATCGTCTCGGGGGCGCTCTCAAACAACTTGCTTCGGCTAGTCATCAACCGCGCTCTCCGCAACTTTGCTCCTAGCCCTTCATGGTAGTCATGGTCTCTTTATCCTCCTCGAATGGTTTCCTCGAAGCATTAGCCATTTCGGGCCGCCCACCCCGGCCACTACCCCTCACCGGTCGGATGCGGGTTCCTAGCTCCCCACCGGAGTATACATCGTACCTCCTTGCCCACCCTCTCTCTTCCTAACCTAACCCTTAGGATTCACTCCCCGTGCCTTGATCCTGTTATTGCTACAGTCGGCCAAACTTATCTTTTGCTTTTGGCCACAGTTCAGCTTTGATTACACGGGGACTGCTCCACGCTGTGATTTTCGACCACCTCCATGAGGAACCACCTCATTGCGCCGCTAGGTAGAGAAGGAAAAGCTCCAAGGGGGCATCGAAAGGACAGGCTGCCCCTGAAAAGACCTGGCACCCTCCTCGGCCTCCAAAACGCACCGTCCGGTGTGCTTTGGGCCAATGTTGTCGGTCCACACCACCCATTCCTATCTGACTTGCCTCATCTCGGAAGCCCACGCTGGATGATTTCTAGTTCCCTTGATTCCCGAAGGGTCCAGAAGCCTCCTTCCTTCCATGACCGTGAGAACAAGATGTCTTTACCAACCACCCCTATGCTTGTGGATCTCACGCAGCCATGCACATACGCCGTGTCCCTGCCTCAGGACTTGGCACCCCTCTCAGCTACGGTCCATGGTGGGGCCAGCACCATGAGTCCACCTCCCCTATTTGTGCGTTTTCTTGGTGGGGCTTGAACCTGGCACCACATTTGACATTCCCCTCACGGTCTCGAGATGGCGGGCCTTCATCCACCATTTTATACTATAATGCATCCATGAGACACGGGGAACATTCCCTACGATCCTCCCACACGGTTCGACGTAGCTTCCTTGGCGTCACCACACCTGGAGCTCCAAGCATCGGTAGATCCTTGCTCTGCTTGCTGCAGCTCACTCCTGTGACTGTGTGCACTCTGGAGCCACTCTTCTCATGATGATGGAGTCGAATTGCCAAAGCTTCACCCGTCAAGTGTCTTTCTTTACCAATCACCCCATCTTCTATCATGATGATGACATTATGGATAAATCCCCACCCACGACTTTATCACTTCCCCTTAGATCGAACCCATGCGTTCCAAACCACTGCACCTTGTGGCCATTACAGCCTGAAGCAATATTTGGGTAAGGGGCACCATATTCAGAGACGGGGGAGAAGAAATTCTCCAAAACTCTCCTCGTGTATCTAGTCATGTTATTTTCATACCATTATTCTTCGCATTGAAGAGCTTCCGAGTCCCATATCACTTGAATCACTCTAGGGATGATACCTTATCGTTTATCATCTTCCATAAACCTTCAATCTCTTGACATTGTTGTTGTATAGGTTTCTAGAGCATCGATTCATTATCTCCAAATCCTCTCTTTGGGATAGTGACACCGGTGTTGACATAGAAAACTTAAGTTATTTGGCTACTTCATATGCGGTACTAAAAGAGATTGGTAATCCTCCATTTCCTATTTTCTCCATTGCATAACCATAACGAAAAACAAATTGCACCACATCTAGTGATAAAATCATTTTAGATTCCCTTTTTCTAAATACATTTTGGCATGACACACCATGCTTGGGGACACTGTGCCCCTCAATAGCAACCCTCCTCAAACTCGAATTTCTTCACTTGAAAAACTCATACTAGGGGACCATTTGGCCTCCATTACTTTATCCATCGTGTTGATTGTTCATCGTGAGTTACCATCTTGTACTCATGTTTTCTGGTCCCCATTGAACCCTTCTTTGTGTGGTAACTCGAGTCGCCCTTGTTTAGTATCCGAGTTGGAGTCATCAGCTCTAATTCATGGAGTCTATCCAAAAGGTCCTTTGTACCCGCTATAGTCCTCCATCCTTCTGTGCTTGGTCTCACTACGTAGCCAAGCACATTATGGCCTTTGATCCCCTTTGTCCCTATCCCTTAACATTGTGTCGGTCGCTGCCATGTCATTCATGTACCATTTATACTCTAGCAAGAGGAAGTCGTCCATTTCTTTCTTTCAGTCCCTCATTTTCTGTCATCATCATTGGTATTTATTAAATGGAAGTCGCTCTCTCTTGTTTTCTCTCGGTACATAGTTACGAGGGATGTCATTGCCTCACCTATGGCGGACCTCCTTGTCGGCCACCAAATCTGTGTTCACACGAAGGCAAGGTCTAGGGGCGGTCTACCTTGGTGGTTCGGTGATGCGGCGGTCGCTTTTTGGTGATTCCGGTGTCTGTGAGATGTCTGTTATGTGGGGGCGGCCATCTTGGGTAGCCCCAGCCTTGGATGACCTCTTCATTGCGGCGTTAAGTCGCTCCATATGTTGATGAGTATAGAGCCATAAACGCTTGTAACTTCTTTCAGTTTACATATATGGTCGATTTTTGTGAGCCTTCCCCGCTTATAGAAATTTGGGGCCTGTATTTGTATACCATGTACAGATATTATTGTATAAGTCTGGCTGTTATCAGACCCACAACATGTATATGAGATCCCTCATTGTGTTATTTGGCTCATGTTTATGCATTGTACTTTATAGTTCGGTCACTTGTTCTTGGACTACTATTCTTTTTATTGCCTTTGTCTCACAATGAGGCATAGGTATACTCCGTCGCCTTTAGCACGAGTACCCTCTCTTCAAAGAGACTTCGTTGCACACACCAAGTCTCGTCTCCTCGGGTCTAGTTCATAGCACATTGATACCTCCACATTTCTCTCTCTCGACTTCCCAACACTTTAGGTATACATTGATTGGGATTCACCCTACAACGTACTTCGGTCATACGATTTTCTCCCTAACACTCGTATCTTTGAGGGAGTATCTGTTACACCATTTTTGGTCATCTAACCTATTATCATTGCAGATGGACCCAAGTACACATGTAGACTAATTTTACTAAGTAAAAATTGCTTTCCTCATAAATAGCAATAAAACACATTTATTAGGTTGTTTATGATCTCAGAAACCCCAAAGGAAACATTAAACAAACCTATATTTGTTTAGTTTCCTCATGGAATAATTAATTAATAATAAAATTTATTAACATTCCTGGTCATATTTAACCCAAAACAAAGAAATTAATTTATATAAATCCTTATTTATCTTTATTATTTTCTGGAATAATTATTTAAATCTTATTTAAATAATATTCCTTGTTAAATAAAACTAAATCATCCTAATAATAAAATAAATCTACATTCTTCTTGATTATATTTCAACACTTCTACTAAATGATAAATAAATGCTTTATTTATTTGTGTCTGACAGAAAATAAAGAAAGTTTGACCCAAGTCAAATAATTTCCCTCCAACAAATATAATAAAATATTCCATAAAAGGTGGATGGATTTGGTTAATATTATTTTATTCACTTAAGATCTAGAATATTTAATATTTTGTTTATGAAATAGGAAAGTTTTCCTACATTCTTCTTTGCTTTGTGCCTATTAGATCACTGCGGATCTATACTCTTGATACATTTGAGCCATTATCATTGTCATGTTTTCCATTATTTGTTGTGTGAGCTCTCTTTGGGTTTATCTTTGTCTGGAGTTTTCTACATATTGAGGAGGAGAGAAATGCTAGATCTAAAGTCTTGAAGGACTTGAGCCTCCATTGAGGAGACTTGGAAACACCTTCTTGTTTTCCTCTAAGTTACCTTAATACAAAATTCTTTCAAATATTGTTCTTAATATTTTGTCTATTGGATGTATGAAATGAGAGCCTTATTTTCTTGCTTAATGTCTCTTTATGCATAGATGCGGATTTTGTAGCACTTGTCTTCGTCAGCTAACGCAGATGCGAAGGAATGTTGAAAATGCATATTTGATATTGGGGCTATAATTTGCTCAATGGCTTCGAGTAGTCCTTTTGATACCTTGACCAGTTCATACTATGTATTTCTCCATAAGCCTGACCAAGTGACAAGTTTTTGCGTAAAAATTCTTCGATACCATACAAATGTATTTTTTTCTAAATATACATTTGCAATGTGTACCTTTTGTGTGTTTTGCACATTATGGAGATCAAAATATTTCTCCATCTTTAGTATTGATGTTACTGGATCATTGCCATCAAAATTACTCATGTAGATATTTTGAATATGGTGGGTCTTAAATCCAAAATTGGAGTATATGCAATCATGATTAACATTTCTTTTATTCTCATCATGAGTTTCATCTATTACTATTTCACCATTAGGAATAATTTCTTGTAGCAGCTTTGTCAAATATTCCTTCAAACTTTCCATGTCTGCTTTTAGTTTTTCTTCTATACCGTCGATCTTAGATTCCACACCATTCTTCAAACCATACATCTTAGCTTCCATGCATTTGTTCAATACATCCATGTCTTTTTTCAAACCATCCATCTTAGCTTACATTTCATTTTTCGTTATTCTTTGTGAGAGCGAAATTTGTTGCACATGGTCTCGTAATTTTGATATATCATGTTGCACTTCTTCCTATTCATTGTTATAGTAGAGCCTTATGAGGGCTTAATGGGTGTGGAATTATTTTTGGGGGGCCTTTTATAACCCAATACTTATACCTATGGTTCAATATTCCCTTGGAATCACTTCAAACTGATTTTTCAAACAAGACTTATGCAATTATAAAAAAACAATACATACCTTTTTCTTGCTTTTGACGAGCTCACTATTGAAATTGATGTATATTTGTAATTTTGGATCTCAAAGATTTCATATTCGATCCTATAGTATCCCTCTATGTCTTCTTTCTTGTGCCGTAGGTCTGACCTAATTTTTATTCTTCAAGATAAAGTTATTCCCAATCTCCCACAATGACCTAAGTATGGCCTAGTTCAGAAGAGTGGACTTGTATGACGTTCCACGTGTCACTTTTTTGACCTTTGGCTCTGAAATCAATACCAACAAAACTACGGTTTGTGTAATTTCGGTAAATTGTTATATAATTCCAATCCTATTTCTAAAATGAAAGTTATGATGATTTTCCCTCGGCCACTTGTTTGAGATGAAATTTTGGAGCCTAAAAAAACGCTAACTTCCTCAGTTCATATCTCAGAAAATATAACGAACCAAGATCTGTAATTTTTACACGAAGTTCTTTAGCATTTAGGCTCAAATGGATTTTATTTTTAGCTATTGAACTGTTGTCGAAAAACAATTACAGTGAAAATTCCAAGATGAATTGTTTGAAGTAGCGAAACCCTAATTGGAATATTAATTTTGCTCTTATCATTTAGTTAGATGAATAAATGGGTAGGGAGGCCCATAGATCTCTTTAGTAGGCATAAAATACCTCTTAATATGAAAAGGGATCATATTCAGAGTTGGATTAAGCACCCTCATGTGTGAATAGGGGCTAATACATGTGGACAAGGTCAAGTCTAACCAAGTCAACAACGCTAGTATGGAGGGAGTGGATCATCATTAAGAGACATCGCAATGTGAATGGGAGGAAGAATCCGTGATGGTGGAAACCCTAATGAATGGGACCCAAGGTGAGAGGGATCACATTTTTTTTAAGTAAGGAAAGGTAGCCATAATGGGTTATGTGATTGATTATTGATTTTGTGGTTTGCATGACTTCTTGCATTCTTCAGTTGTTTATTTGAGCTTGCAGTGTTGTTTATCAGAGGGTGTTCTCGAGTGGGGATCCCATATCTTCCCTTGAGGCAGCCCCTTGGAAGAGTATTGTACCTTAATTTACACACATCTGGAATTCTGGCCAAGCTTTAGTCTTCAACTACAACGCAGGTTTTGCAGAGTATTGTGTTATGTTGCAGGGTGTTGTAGTGGAGGGTTGAGAAACCCACTTTCTGAGCTAGTTTTTCGGAGGAGGAAGCATTATTATCTTTGGTAGATTAGAAAGGGAGGTTATTGAGATTACTTTCACATTTTGGCACTAGGAAAACCTATTCCCATTATTTATAGCACAGATTCCCTCTTTGACTGCGTTATTTCAGTGAGCAATTGTAGTGGAGGTTTCAGTGCTTGATTTGGAGGGTGAGATCTTCAGTGTTAGGATCAACCTTTTAATTGAAGGATATATTGGAAGAGATATATTCATTATATATATCATATACAACCATCTTCATCCAGTTATTCAGTAGCAACTTATTTAACCCTAGGGCTACATTTCGACATTTTGGTATTTTGGGTATTTTCGGAAACCCTTTCCGGGTTGTCCTGGAAATGTGTTTGGGAGCCTAGATCTTCACTCCCAACATTGTTTGAGCTATAGATCAGCAGATCCACCTTGTTATATCTTGCTGTAGTATTTTATGCCCAAAAACTATGTTGTCATGGCTCATGGAACTTGTATAGCAACATGTATCATGTATTAGCATATTTTCCTATTGGAGGCTTATTTCCCATTGCTTGAGTGACTTGATCCTCAAGATATTGTGCTTAAATGTTTGCTGATATGTTCAATAAAATGGTTGTGAATTTTTCTTATATAATGATGTATTGATTTTTCCACTTCTATTTCCATTATTGTGTTCAAATATTTCCGCTTCCCAATTTGGGAATATTACAGTGGTATCAGAGCATAATCTTGGCTCAATCTGTGGATCTCAGCCATTATGCTATCAAGAGAATAAAAATAAGGAGAAAAAGATCAAAATGATGGAAAGAATGAGTTTTATCTCATCTCTTTTCAGATCTAAGAGGGACCTTACCAAGGAGGTCAAGCGAAGAAGAATCGAGAGAAAAAATGAGACCTCTAGAGGGTTTCAAGATGAGGGAAGTCCATGTAGTTCCTATCAGCAAAAAGAAGATCCAGTATTGCATAGAGCTCCAAGAAAACATGCTATGCCCTTTCCTTTTGAAGAAGAAGACAAGAGGCACAAATATGGAGGAAACTTAGATCATGAGATTCTAAGTGAGTATCTTGTAGAGTATAAGTCTCAACATAGAGCTTTGAAGAATAATCTAACTCTCCCATAGTTCATTCAGCTTAAAGGAGAAAGGATCCCTTGCAGCTATGGAAGGAGAAATCATATTATATTTCTATTGTCTACATTTGATGGGTCATCCACATGCACAACAAAGGCTTTGGGAATGAAGTTGAATGCATTATTTCTACTACATCTAGTAGTAGAAAGAGAAGATATGAGATTGCAGCGTTGCACCTTGAGGGTGAAGGAAAAATTTGGTGTATTAGCCATTTGATTCATGCAAGAGTGACTGCATATGAAAATTTTACTGAAAGGCTGATCAAAGAGTTTGAAAAGAAGGAAGAAGGGGAGAAGAGGCCTTCACCACCACTTGCTGCAAGAGAACTTGCATAAGGAGAGAGAACCCTTGCATCTTTTCAAAGCGGTCTTGATCTCTTGTCATGTATAGTCCCATGCACTACTCTGGAGATGCATGAGGAGGCGAAGACTTATACCAGTGTTGATGTAGCCATAGAGGATCATCCATCATCATCAGTAGTTGGGGAAGTAATCATACCAAAGGAAGGAACCCTTGTAGCAGTATAAGATGTTCCCAAGATTTACCAAGGTATGCATATGTTTCCACTTTCTGTTATTTCATCATATCTTATGAAGGCTTGTGAGAATATGCCATTGCATGCCCGGGGGTCAAACCACATTGCTGATTTTGAGCAGCAGACTATCACTACGTTGAGCAGCCTTGAGTTGTTCAAGGAGGGGATAAAAAATCATCCAGGGTATTCATTTTTGAGATGCAAACAATTCTTGGGGTTGGAGTGTGGATTTCTGGAGGATAGGATGAGCATTGTCCTAAACAATCCAATGCAGAACTATATGTTTAGCATTGAGCATAAGCATGAGACAAAAAATAAACCATTATAGAGATCAATAATGTTGTCATTAAGAAGTAGTGATGAGTTGGGGGCCCAACTATTATTGGAGCATTTTGATGACCAATTTTCTTGTGTGACAGTGGATGGGCAGATGATTGATGATAATCATCTTACCTTTCATTGTTGTGATGGATATTTCTTGATGAGCATTTCACAACTCAATGAGAATAATTTTCCCTCAGCATAATTGGATCCTGTTGAAGCCTCGAAAATTGCTGCTTCAAACATTGGGGGATAACCACTCGGTCGGGACCTTAGGACAACTCCTTTTCCGTTTGGTGCGGTGGCTCCAACTGGATTGATAGGATCAGTTTCCTAATAAATTAAATGGGTTGGTGATGGAATGATTGGATGAATGGAAAATGGGAATATAATTGATAAATAATTCTATAACTGATAAATAATTCTAAAACTAACCCGGGTATTAAATATGAATACAACTTCAAAATTGTTTCACTCAAATCAATAACCATGAAAATGTATTGTAATTTAACTGAAATATGCAGTATCAAATAATGATAACTCTGTTTAAGAAATTAAACAGAGTTATAATAGCACATTGTAATCATCATTTTATATATCATTTTCATATACTATAAAAGATGAATATTTCTACACACTCAGAAATGATATGTATAAAGAAATATTGTAAAACAAGTACATATAAATGATAGAATTTTTTAAAGAGAATATCTCAAAACATAAGAAATTAGAAGTGAATAGATAGAAATACCATATCCATCTTGATACTTTCTTGATGCAATTAGATATCCAAATCCAAAAACTTCAATATAAAACAGACTCCAAGATACAAAAACGCAATTCTTAAAGGCAATTTTCCATAGAACCACCAGATGTGATCCTTTATAAACATATAAGAGTCAATGGAGTACAGAAATGTAATCTCCAAGTCAAAATATTACAAATTCAAGACCCCTTTCTAAATTCATGAAAGGGGTTTAAATAGGTACTTAATAAAACAAAATAACTAAAACTATTCCTACAATCTATCTAATCGGAAATCTAGAAACATAATTGCGATCTTGAAGTGAAACCGATTCATTGATTATCTCCTGTGTTTAATGTGCCCAGATGGAAAATTTTGAGCATATATTTCACTTCTGTTGGATGACTTAGCCTTGAATGTAGCTTCCCAGTATACATGGCATTAGAGAATTCAAGAATGATACAGTGAATGGCATTTGAAAGGAATTTGATAGCCATTTGTTGACTGTGTGTCTTGATCAGATAAGTCCACATAATATCCCATGAAATTCCTTGAAGTTTGCTAATCTATTGATTCTTATTGATTTTCTATTCCTTCCACCTAGAATCAGCTTCTTTTACTTTTGGTAATTTTCCTGGGGTACAATCTGAGATCAAATTAGTGGCGTACAAGTTTTCATTAACCAATTGTGTTGTATTATTCATCAATCTTTTAGCTCTTGATATGGCTCTTCCTAATTTCATCAAATATTGTTCCCATTCTGCAAACAAAATTTCCTTGTGTCTCTCCTCAATTCTTGGAAGAATAGCTTTTCTTCCTTGCTCTGTATCTTGCCATGAAAGAAATTCAGAAATTTTATCATCAGCATCATCAATTTCTTTCCTAAGAGTGACTGCTTCATCTATCAAAGATGATGTTATTTTGCACAAGGGCTCAACTTGTGCCAACTTTAGACAAAATTCATTTAACTATTGAGATACCAGTTTGTTTATTTCAAGAGCTTCAGTTTTGAATTGAGCTAACTTAGGATAATCCTTGAACTTGTCTAACGTTGATTGAAATATTTTCTCTTGTTCAGTCTTTGCATTTTTCTCACTTTGCAGAAGATTTTGTAACTTTTCTACCTCTTGACTCAACTACTATTGTTTGTTCAAGGCTTGTTCATCAATATTATTCTTTTCAATGTTAAGCTACCCTTCTAGTTGTTTAGATCTGAGCCCCTCATCTTGCAATTGTTTTTCTAACTGAACAAGTTTTCGCTGATTCTCTGTGGCCTGTTCATCTAACATAGCTATCTGTAAGTCTTTTTGTTTCATTAAATGGGAGACTTCAGAAGCTTTGTCTATAGTTGCAGCACTATAGGCACCTCTGTATTGAGATAATTTGGTGAGATCCTCCGATGGATTCACCTCAGAATTTTTATAAACAATATTCATAAATTCCACTTGTGACGTTGAAAGTGGATCCTAGTCAGTTCTTCTCCTCTTCCTCTGTTTTCTAACAACAACCCTATGCTTAAGACTATAAAATATGTCAAGAGGAGGAATTTCTTCTACTTTCAACATAATTTCACCTGTAGGATTTTCAGGAATAACTTCCATATCTTGATCTTCCAAAACATTAACTTGGGTATTATTTTATTGTCCTATTTGCTGGGAAAATTTCTCATATTGGCTCAGAAAATAGGGACAAACTATAAGTTCAGTAGATTCCACTACTTTTTTAGTGGTTTCTTCTCTTCCAAGTTGAGAATCTGGATTATTGCTCATATCTCCTTTTATTGCTTGTACAATAGGCTTACTTCCTGTGTCCCCTTTCTCAGTATCCACATCGGTCTCAGTACCTGTGCTTTCTTTTCCTATCTGAGATGTAGATTGCTGATCAATATGTACAATGAGTTTACCATTAGTATTCTCTTTCTGCACAACAGGATTAATTCCTGTGACTTCCTTTTGTGTCTGTACATTGGCCCTGCCGGTAGATATTTCTTTGGCTACTTCATCAGATGCATCCTCTTTTTCCTTTTGCTGTGTTTCAGATTCTTGCATAGGAATTCATAATTGATCTAGAGGAGATTTGAGTAGTCTTTGGCTTCTAAATAACATGAATTTATTCATCTCTTCAGCTTGAAATTTAGACTTGGCTAATTTATAGACTTGGGACAAATTATCAGCAGAAACAAACAAATCATCGAACTCATCTGGTTCATGCTCAAATCGAGCAATTGAAACTGAAGTAGTAAAATCAAATGCCACCTTCTTTGGATCATATTGCCTGCCTTGGACTGTAAAGAGTTTAAGATCTTTGATTTTGATAACCTCTTTCTCAGCATGTGTTAAGTTATTAAGAGTAAAATCTCCACAATTAAATGGAAAGGTAGGCCACATCAATTTCTTGTTATTCTTCAAAGTCCTGGACATACCTTCTACTGTTAACTGATAGGAAATCTCTTGTGCCAATAATTTATCGGGAATATATAATGGTAAAATATGGGGTTATACAATGCTCCCAGAAATTCTGACATATGTAAACTTCTCTTCCCCAAACCAATCACCAATCTGAGATAAATTAGACTTAGATTTTTCAGAAAGTCTGGGAGGAAATCAGCCAAAATTAGTTTGATAAACAGGGATGAGGAAACCATGAAAAAATCTATAAAGATGGTTTTTAAAATGCTCCTTCCATAAGAAATTATGGTAAATATGGATAGGAACGGGTTCTTTGGGGGTCCATTTCCAACCAAGAATAGGAAATTTAGAGTTAAAACAAAGGGCATCTAGAATATAAGCACAAAATTAAAACGGGGTTGTGTTTCCAGTGTTCTTATCCCTTCTATACTCGAGAATCCTATTGGCT
Organism: Pinus albicaulis; assembly: GCA_034641835.2. Classification (NCBI taxonomy): domain Eukaryota; kingdom Viridiplantae; phylum Streptophyta; class Pinopsida; order Pinales; family Pinaceae; genus Pinus; species Pinus albicaulis. The sequence goes on from CM076580.1 coordinate 639,881,112, forward strand.
ATCTTATCTGAAAGAATGAAAACCCAGTCCATGATTTCGGAATTTATAGCAGAGTGGATTAAAGGCACCATTTGTATCGAAAAGTTAGCTGAATTATCATTCCCAAACAGTCGGCATATAATTGAGGCGACATAATAGTATGGAGGTGAAAGGAACTCCACAGAGTACATACCTGATGCCTCATTTTTGTGCTTCTCTAGAGATCTTCTCCACTCTCTGATTGGGTCCGACTGATTTTCATTATTTGCAACAAATTCCTTTATGAAGGCTTTGTTGTAGATTTTCTACGGGTCCGGAAGGTGGTACATTTCTTTAATATCCTCTGCTTTAAATGAACCAAATGTTATCTTAGCAACTGAAACAAACGTTATGTTCTAGATGGTGACATTATCTATCAACCACCGGATCACATCATAGTAGGGAAAAATGTTTGCCTGAGTTGCAATTCAGTCCAGGAATTAATTCGCAAGTGATTGAAGAGAAGTTTCTGAATCATACTCTGAATCATCCTCGTCAGGAACTGTTGCATTCACCACAGTGAACTTAGGTTTTTCCTTTTCAATGAGATTATATACCTCTTCCCAAGATAGTTTTCCAAGACCTTGACACGATGTGTCTGTAACTAGCTTAATTCTGGCTGGTTTCTCTTTAGGTACCATGGCGAACATAAGGGTCTTTGCAGCAATAGTGGCCTTTGATTTCCTTGATCTCTTAGAAATTTTTTTATCTGGTATCGTTTCTCTTTCTCGGCGAATGAAAGGATTAGATTTTCTTTAGTTCTGCAACGGAGAAAAGTTTTCAGACGTCGTGAAAATGCAATAAAGAGAACAACTATACAAAAGGATTTATTCGTTGTCTTCAATTTATTAAATCTGTGTTAAAACTTAAATTCCTTCTATACAAGTCACAGTCACGCACTCAAAACAAAATAAATCGTGATTATTCATTTGATTTTCTATTAATGGTAAACGTAAAATCAGAGATCGGGGTTTTTGAAATAAGAATATAAAGTTTCCCTTTTGAATTCTTGCGATTGCAATGAATAAATAGTGTATGCGCAATGCAAAAATAAACAAAAAGACTAAGTATTGATCGCATCGGGGATTTTCAAAGGAACAACAAATAACATATTATGATCTTCGCCAATTTGCGATTGCGATGATGGTATATCGCATCGGCTCTTTTCAAAAGAAACGAGTTGCAAATGATATTTGTCGATTTGCGATTGCGATTATAGTGGGGGTCCATTGCATCAGAGATTTAGTATCATGAGTGAATATAACGTTTCTTCCTCCGAAATGCGATTGCGATCAATCGCATCCCATCGGATTTTTGCGAATGACCAAATAAGAGTTTGCATTTTAGTTTTGTGATTTGCGATTAAAATAGAGCCCATCGAATCGGAGTTTTATAAAACAGGTGCATATTAAATTACTCTTCTGAATTGCGATTGCGATCAATCGCATCGCATCAGAGTTTCATAAAACAAATGTGAAAACTTTTAACCTTTGTGATTTGCGATTTGCGACTGATTCAATCGCGTAAGAGTTTTTCAGAAAAAAATATACAACTTAAAGATATCTGCGATTTGCGATTGTGATTACTTTATCACATCGGACTTTGTTCCAATTGAATACTTTTAGTTATTATGTTAATGTGATAAAGTCTTTATATCTTTATCGGATCAGAATTTTTCAATGTTGCATTTTGTTTATATACACCTGATATTAAAGATATGCAATATATGCCCTTTTAACAATGAACATTTATTGTTTTATTTCAAAATGATAAGATTTCCTCTAAGTCTTTTATTCCTATCTAAAAAGAAAGGAAGGGGACCTATTTCTAAATGAAATTTATTCTAAAAATTTTGAAATGGGGCGGGTTGTTGTATCGTACAACAATTGGCGATTCACTGGAAGAAACAGTTATCTCTGAAAAATAAAATGAATACTATATTTCTTGTAAGTAAAAGTTTTCAAAGATAATGAAAACTATCTTAGAGAAATTTTAAATAAAATCTAACTCTTAAAAAGAAGAATAAAAATCACTTACAATTTCTTTCTAATTTCTCAAAGATAATTTTTTTTTTTGGTTTTCTCAAGCCTTGATTGGTTGATAAAAATGAAGTAAGGGGCCTTCCCAAGTTTAGCTTTTGTAATATACTCTATTTTCAAAGGCATTTCCACTGCTGCCTGCAAACGGTCATAGTCTCAACAGGGTTACCTTTTAACCATTAACCATTTCATTGTCCCATCCAACTAAGATTATGACTCTTTAAAAATAAATTCATAAGACATATTATCTCATGCTTTTTGTCTTTTATTTATTTTTTAATTTAAGAGTCATTGTTTTGGTTTGGTAGCCAGTTAACAATAATGCCATTCACTAGTTGTAATTAAATTGAACAAGTTGGCTCATGATGAGACCCCTTGTATTATATTAATAAGCCGTTACCCTGTTTTGGTATGCAGTGTTGGTAATGTCAGTTTTATTACTTCTTATGATCATGGTAATCAGGCTCGTGATGAGACCTCTTATCTCTTAAATTTCGTCATATAATTTCTTAGAATTACATTCTAAAAAATGACAACCTAAATGGATGGGGTGAAATGGTTTTATCCTTAAGAATCAATGGATGACAATTTTCAGAGTTTTTTGAGTGCCAAAGCTTGAAAAAGTCTTTACTTTTTAAAGATAACCTTTCTCTTCCCAATAAAATTTTAATGATTTATGTTTTCTTCAAGGTTTCAAAAGATCATGCAAATGTTTTAAACAAATTTTCAAAGTTTAACATTTTATTTTAAACTATCCAAAACTGTAGTCATTTCCCTAAAAATTCTTATTTACACAAAATAAGTATTTATAATATTCTTTCTAAGACATTTTCTAATAGTAAAAAGTCAATTAGAGACTATTAACAACCTTTATTTACAAAACAAACAAAAATTTCAGAAAGGAATATGTACAAGTAAGAAGGGGTTACCTCCTTATGAAAAGAATTTCTTTAAGACAAGCCCATTTACAGGAAGAGATTCTCTCTTTCCTGTTAAATCTTGAAGTATGAATGTATATGAGCCTATATTTTCAGCAATCTGAAATGGTCCAAGCCACATTTTTTGAAATTTGGTATGCTTACCTTTTTCTTCATGTGCTTTATCCCATTTCAGAACAAGATCACCAATTGAAATTTTTTTTGAGCCGGTGGAACTTGAATCAAAAGAAGATTTTACAAGTTGTTGATGTTTTTCATGAATACTTTTTGCTTTCTCTCTATCTTCTTCTAATTTAAGGATTTGATCAAATCTCAATTGAATAGATGAGGAAGGATTTTCTTCAATAAATTGCACTAGAGCTAATGATGGGAGAGCTAGATTTGATGGTATCACAGCTTCTTTTCCATAAACTAAATTGAAAGGTGAAGTTCCTATTGAAGCTTTAAGAGTAATACGATCAGCCCATAATGCAAAGATTAAAGACTTGTGCCAATTCTTTTGATTTTGATCAATGGTCCTTTTAATGATTTTGATGAGATTTTTGTTATTAGATTCAGCTAAACCATTACCTTGTGGATAATAATTTGCTGAATATTTCAAATTTAAACCTATTTTGATTGCAAATTCCATTATACTATTTCCAAAAAAATAAGATGCATTGTCGAAGACAGGAGCATTAGGTACACCAAACCTGGTAATGATGAATTGATCGATGAAATCAATAATTGCATCAGAATTGGCTACCTTTAGAGGAATTGCTTCTACCCACTTTGTGAAGTAATATGTTGCTATAAGGATTTATTTGTGTTTTTTGGAAGAATGAGGTACTATCTCACCAATGATGTCAAGCCCCCATTGCTCAAATGGTTGCTCAATGTTTACTGGTTGCAAAGGAAAAGCTAGCTTCCTTTGTCTTCCAATAGCAGTTTGACAAATTTTGCACTTCCTCACATAATCATGTGTATCTTTGAAAAGGGTAGGCCAATAATATCCAGCATGGATTATTTTGTGAGCTGTGGTATCACCTCCAAAATGACCTGCTACTGGTCCATCATGTAATTCCTGCAATACCTTTTTCTCTTCAATCTTTTCAAGACATCTTAATAGGATTGAATCATAATTCTTTTTTAATAACACATCATCAATGATTTCATATTTAGTAGCCTTCAATCTTAAAGCATGTTTTTTCTTATAGCTGAGATTAGAAGGAGCATACCCATTTTTCAAGTAAAATATCAAATCAACATACTGAGATTCAGAATCCGTAACACTTATCTGACTTACTTGAACAACATTATCTGGATCTTGATTTTCTGGTATGTTATGAGCTCCTGTTAATAATCTGCAAAAACCTTGACCTCTAAAAATCTTGGCTGGCTTAATATCAATATCATATTATTGCAAAGCTGTCACCCAATTAGCTCTCTTTTCTCCTACTTCCTTTTGAATTAATAATTTTCTCACTGCAGAGAATGGGACAATAAATTTTGTATGTGTTTTTAGGAGAAAAGGTCTAAAATGTTTGATTGACTTAAACACAGTGAAGGCTTGTTTTTCTACATCAGAATAATTCAGCTCAGCTCCTTACAGATTCGAGCTTAAGAAAGAAATTGGTGCTTCTAATTGTTGATCATTGAGCTGTGTTAAAACAAAAACATAGGATGTTTCGGTGGCCAAAGTATACATAATAAAATATTTAGAAAAATCAGGAGTATTCAATGCAGGTGCATTAATGATTTCCTATTTGGTTGCATCAAAGGCTTCTTTCTCTTTATACCCCCATTTGAATACTAAATTTTTATTAATCATATTCTGCATAGGTAAAACAATTTGAGAAAAATCGAGAATGAATCTTTTTACAAAATTAATCTGCCCTAAAAACGATTGCATGGATTTTTTTTTATGAGGTAAAGAAATATCCAAAATTTATTTAACTCTGTCAGGATTGATATATATACCATATTTTGACACAACAAACCTTAAGAGTTTTCCTTCATTGATAGCAAAGAAGGATTTCTTTGGGTTTAAAGAAATACCAAACCTTCTACATCTTTCAAATATTTGTTTCAGATCATGTAGATGATTGGATCTCTTCTTTGAATATACTGTTATGTCATCAAGATAAATAAAAACTGATCTATTAATCAGAGCCTTAAATTCTATGTCCATGGCTCTCTGGAAAGTAGCTCCTGCATTTATTAAACCAAAAGGCATTTTCTGATAAGCATAGGTTCCCCATTTTCAACCTATCATCTGGATGTACTAAAATTTGATTATAGCCTGAAAATCCATCAAGGAAGGATATGAGTTTAGAACCAGCTACCTTTTGGAGTATTTGCTCCATAGTTGGCAATGGAAAATTATCTTTTTGACATGCCTTGTTTAAATTTATAAAATCAATACAGATTCTAATAGCACCATTCTTCTTCCTGACATGTAACATGTTGGAAACCCAATTAGAATGCCTTATAGGAAAAATGATTTTGGCTTTCAAAAGTTTGTTGAGTTCTGTTTTGATTTGACTTTCAAGATTTGGATGAATCTTTCTTAACTTCTGTTGAATAGGCTTAACATCAGAAAACATTGGAATTATGTGTTGAATAACAAAAGTATCATAAGTTTTTAAGTATTCATAATTCCAAGCAAAGAAAATTTTATACCTATTCAGAAGTTTGATAAAAGAAGATCTTTCTTCGGAAGTTAAATTGAGTCCTAGATTAACATTTTGAGGTTTAGAGTCAGAGCCAAGATTTACTAATTCAAATTTCAAAGTTGAACTTTGAAGTTTAGCATTAGTAACTTTCTTGAATATGTCTTTAATATCATATAGATCCTCAAGTTTAACAACAAATTTAGGAATAGGATTTTCATTACTTTTTGAAGTAATTTTCAGATCATGATCATTTTCATCAATAATTTGTTCATCATAGGATTTTTCCGAAGTCAAGAAATTCAATATATCTTCATCATGGTAGAATAATCTCCAGTTTGTGATATTATCAGGAACAGATAGGCGAAAAATCAATTCTACTGAAAATCTTTCAGGACTACAACCTTCAGCAGGGAGGAGTTTGGATACAACATTAGCTAACAAATCAGCTGATGTGTTTTGATTTCTAGGAATAGAATAGATATTAAATGCTAGAAATTGAGTGGTAAGGTCTTGCACTAGGGTTTGATAATGTTTGAGATGTCCTGAAAGAAAATGGATGGTATTCCTTACTTGTCTTATGACAATTTCAGAATCTCCATATAATTTCAAGTATTTTACATTTAACCCTATGGCTTTATAAAGCCCTTGAATCAAGGCTTCATATTCTGTAGTATTGTTTGTGCACTCAAATTCTAATCTACATGATAGCATGTTTTTCTCTCCTTCTGGATCAATTAGGATGCATCCTGCTCCTGCTCCATCACTAGATTTTGATCCATCAAAATATAATGACCAAAATAAAAACTTATCTACAGTTTTATCTACAGATGTATCATAAACATTAATAATTCTAGAAGAATCAGATTGCAAAAAAATTTCAATTTGCGAAACAAAAGTATTTACAAAAAAGGGTGATTGTGGTGCAGTGAAATTCCTAACGAATGACTGAGCAGAATAACCTCCAAGGATATTGTTGTTGAAAGCTACAAGTTCATTTGGTTGTTCAAATTTAGTTACAGTGTGCGTCATGTGTTTTTCTCACTTGATTTTGATTTGATTTAGTTTCCCTTTGTAGAGAAGCCACATATGTGAATAATCAGGTGCGATATAACCATTAAGCTTTGCAGACCAATCCATGATTAAGACTAATCCATAGAATTTAGGAATATCTGCAATTAGAATATCAATTCTTTGGACAATCCTAGGATCGGAAGCTAGTCTAATGGTAACTGAATTGATTTCTCCTACAACTTGAACTTTAGAGCGATCCAATTGTACAATGTGAACTGCAGACTTTTGTGGTTCAATATTCAATTTTGCACAAACTGAAGTAGGCATTATATTAGAGGATTCTCCAGAATCTATCAAACAATTTTGAAAATTCTTGTTGTAGATTTCATAAGTCAACAGAAAAGGAGGTGTCTTAGAATTTGATCTTTCTCCAATAAGAACAGTATCTGTGGCATCTACTTTGTCTGGTGGCTTACCAGTCCCTTTAGCTGCTTTGGTAACTACACCACTTGGTATAGGAGCAATAGGTTTAGCATTTATTTCTTTCAATAGTAGCTTTTGTTGATGTTTAAGTTTGCTGAGTTCATGTAAAGAAATTTTTGCTCTAGTCAATTTCATGTCTTCAAAAATGTTATAATCCATAGGATTTGGTACCACCAAAGTTTTAGATGTTGATGTAGGAGGATTAGAAGATGATGGCTGATTCTGAGTGGGTAAGGAAGAAGCTTTCTTTGCAGGAGATTTGTCTTTGGTACTTGGAGTTGTAGTTTTGTTCTTAGTAACAAATTGAATAGGTTTCGATGTAGATTTTCTCCTTGTACTTACATGCATAGCTTCTTGTTCCATTTCACTGTCTGATTTAGGGAGAATGAAATCCCACATTCCATGTAATTCAACTATTTCTTCTTCTTCTTCATCTGATACTGGAGGAGTATCTTCTTCTTCTTCCTCTTGTGATTCTGCATTGGAGATTGAATTGGGAGGTTTAGATTCAGCTTGATTTCTCTTGAAATTTCTGAATGGTATTTTTGTAGAAGTCTCTGCTACTTGATTTTTAATCTCAACCATCTCATTAGACATGGTTTTGAGAACATACTGTAAGCCTTCCATGTCATATGGATCTCTTGGTGTCTTCTTCTTTGAATCATCCTTAAATCTGACTTTCTTGGATTTTCTTTCTTCAATGGAATTTTTCTTATCCAAAGCAATAATCCTTTTTTCCACTGCAATCGCTTCTTTCATGTTCTCAGCCAAAGTCGGTTTAGCTGCTCTATCAACAAAAATTGCTATGTTTCAAGACAAGGCAATGATATACCATTCACTTCTAACCTGCTCACTAGGCTTTGATGTTGTAGGGATCTTATTCAAGAGTTTATTGAATCGGGAATTAAATTCTTTGATGGGTTCTTTAGGCTCGGTCTTTAAATTGGAGAGATCATTGATTAGGGTAGCTATTGATCTATCATCTCCATACTTGGTCAAAAATTTCTCTTGGAAAATATCCCAACTTGTGATAGAATCTCAAGGTAATGAAAAATACCAGGATCCTACTTCTCCTTGCAAAGTATAAGAAAATAACCTAACCACAACATCTTCATGTTCTACTGCATTCAAATTTACAACAAGCATAAAGTTATTTATGTGTTCTTCAGCTTGTATGTTCATGTCAAGACTGAATTTTGGAAGCCATTTTCCAGGATTATCTGGTAAATCATGCAAGGGTGCAGGCATATTAATAGCTCTTGGACTAGTGCATGGTCTTTGTGCCATTGTTGTGATGATGATTGAAGAAATAAAAGTGACAACTGGCATATGAGTAGTAACAGTTGAAGTACAAGAAGAGACAATTGGTGATTGGACATATGTTGTTTGAGCAGATGATGATGATGAGACAACTACACTTTTTGATTTGGGGCTTGGGAAACAGATGATTGAATTTGCGATGAAGAACTAATATCACTCTCTGTTTCCGATGGGGTTCTTCTTGTTTTAACTTTACTAGGTAAAGGAAATTCTTTTGGGGGAATCCCAAGTTTTTCACTTTGTGACCTAGTGATAGGTCTGGAAGAAAAAAATTGTGAGATAACACTACCTTCAGATATTTCAGAATCTTCTAATGATAATGAGAATCCTTGGAATTTATGAACTAAAGCTTCAACTTCAGGAGACTCGGGAGGTTGATTATTTTATTGAATTGAGACTTTGGTAGTGGGTGTTTGAATACTCTTATGAATTTATTCCCTGGTGATTTGAGATGTGGAAGAAATTGAAGAAGGTGATGAGGGTGAGTTGCTCCTAGAATGGCCTGTAGATTTGGATTTATCTGCCATTCATAGCTTAGGCCCTCCTTCTAGCGCCAAAAATGTTGAAGCCTCGAAAATTGCTGCTTCAAACATTGGGGGATAACCACTTGATTGGGACCTTAGGACAACTCCTTTTCTGTTTGGTGTGGTGGCTCTGACTAGATTGATAGGACTAGTTTCCTAATAACTTAAATGGGTTGGTGATGGAATGATTGGATGAATGGAAAATGGGACTAAAATGACTTAAAAAATCTATCTAATTTAATCTATAACTGATAAATAATTCTAAAACTAACCCAGGTATTAAATATGAATACAACTTCAAAATTGTTTCAATGAAATCAATAACCATGAAAATGTAATATAATTTAACTGGAATATGCATATCAAATAATGATAACTCTGTTTAAGAAATTAAACAGAGTTATAATAGCACATTGTACTCATAATTTTATATATCATTTGCATATACTGTAAAAGATGAATATTTCTACACACTCAGAAATGATATGTATAAAGAAATATTGTAAAACAAGTACATATAAAAGATAGCAATTTTTAAAGAGAATATCTCACAACATAAGAAATTAGCAGTGAATAGATAGAAATACCATATCCATCTTGATACTTTCGCGATTCAATTTGATATCCAAATCCAGCAACTTCAAAGTAAAATAGACTCCAAGATATAGAAATGCAATTCTTAAAGGAAATTTTCCATAGAACCACCAGATGTGATCCTTTATAAAAATATAAAAGTCAATGGAGTACAGAAATGTAATCTCCAAGTAAAAATATTACAAATTCAGGACCCCTTTCTAAATGCATGAAAGGGGTTTAAATAGGTACTTAATAAAACAAAATAACTAAAACTATTCCTACATTCTATCTAATCAGAAATCTAGAAACATAATTGCAATCTTGAAGTGAAACCGATTCATTGATTATCTCCTGCGTTTAATGTGCCCAGATGGCAGATTTTGAGCATATATTTCACTTTTGTTGGATGACTCAACCTTGAATGTAGCTTCCTAGCATACGTGGCATCAAAGAATTTAGGAATGATACACTGAATGGCATTTGAAAGGAATTCGATAGCCATTTGTTGACTGTGTGTCTTGATCAGATAAGTCCACATAATATCCCATGAAATTCCTTGAAGTTTGCTAATCTGTTGATTCTTATTGATTATCTCTTCCTTCCACCTGGAATCAACTTCTTTTACTTTTGGTAATTTTCCTAGGGTACAATCTGAGATCAAATTAGTGGCGTACAAGTTGTCATTAACCAATTGTGTTGTATTATTCATCAAAGTATTAGCTCTTGATATGGCTCTTTTTGATTTCATCAACTGTTGTTCCCATCCCACAAACAAAATTTCCTTGTGTCTCTCCTCAATTCTTGGAAGACTAGATTTTATTCCTTGCTCTGTATCCTGCCATGAAAGGAATTCAGAAATTTTATCATCAACAACATCAATTTCTTGCCTGAGAGTGACTGCTTCATCTATCAAAGATGATGTTATTTCGCACAAGGGCTCAACTTGTGCCAACTTTAGACAAAATTCATTTAACTGTTGAGAGAGAAATTTGTTTATTTCAAGAGCTTCAGTTTCGAATTGAGCTAACTTAGGATAATCCTTGAACTTGTCTAATGCTGATTGAAATATTTTCTCTTGTTAAATCTTTGCATTTTTCTCACTTTGCAGAAGATTTTGTAACTTTTCTACCTCTTGACTAAACTGCTATTGTTTGTTCAAGGCTTGTTCATCAATCTTCTTCTTTTCAATGTTAAGCTTCTCTTCTAGCTATTTAGAGCTGAGCCCCCCATCTTGCAATTGTTTTTCTAATTGAGCAAGCTTTTGCTGATTCTCTGTGGCCTGTTCCTCTAACATAGCTATCTGTAAGTCTTTTTGTTTCATTAACTGGGAGACTTCAGAAGCTTTGTCTATAGTTGTAGCACTATAGTCACCTGTGTATTGAGATAATTTGGTGAGATCCTCCGATAGATTCACCTCAACATTTTTATAAACAATATTCATAAATTCCACTTGTGATGTTGAAAGTGGATCCTGGTAAGTTCTTCTCCTCTTCCTTAGTTTTCTAACAACAACCCTATGCTTAGGACTGTAAAATATGTCAAGAGGAGGAATTTCTTCTACTTCAACATAATTTCACCTGTAGGATTTTCAGGAATATCTACCATATCTTGATCTTCCAGAACATTAACTTGGGGATTATTTTGTTGTCCTATTTGCAAGGAAAATTGCTCATATTGGCTCAGCAAATGGGGAGAAACTATAATTTCAGCAGATTCCACTACTTTTTTCAGTAGTTTCTTCTCTTCCAAGTTGAGAATCTAGATTATTGCTCATATCTCCTTTTACTACTTGTACAATAGGCTTACTGCCCATGTCCCCTTTCTCAGTATGCACATCGGTCTTAGTACCTGTGCTTTCTTTTCCTGTCTGAGCTGTAGATTGTTGATCAATATGTACATTGAGTTTACCATTAGTATTCTCTTTTTTCACAACAGGATTAATTCCTGTGACTTCCTTCTGTGTCTGTACATTAGCCCCACTGGTAGATGTTTATTTGGCTACTTGATCAGATGCATCCTATTTTTCCTTTTGCTATGTTTCAGGTTCTTGCACAGGAATTCGTAATTGATCTAGAGGAGCTTTGAGCAGTCTTTGGATTCTAAATAACTTGAATTTATTCATCTCTTCAGCTTGAAATTTAGACTTGGCTAAGTTATAGACTTGGGACAAATTATCAGCAGAAACAAACAAATCCTTGAACTCATCTGGGTCATGCTCAAATCGAGCAATTAAGGCTGAAGTAGTAAAATCAAATGCCACCTTCTTTGGATCAGATTGTGAAGAGTTTAAGATCTCTGATTTTGATAACCTCTTTCTCAGCATGTGTGAATTTATTAAGAGTAAAATCTCCACAATTAAATGGAAAGGTAGGCCACATCAATTTCTTGTTATTCTTCAAAGACCTAGACATACCTTCTACTGTTAACTGATATGAAATCTCTTGTGCCAACAATTTATCGGGAATATATAATGGTAAAATATGGGGTTCTACAATGCTCCCATAAATTCTGACATATGTAAACTTCTCTTCCCCAAATCAGTCACCAATCTGAGATAAATTAGACTTAGCTTTTTCAGAAAGTTTGGGAGGAAATTGGCCAAAAATAGTTTGATAAACAAGGATAAGGAAACCATGACAAAATATATAAACATGGTTTTTAAAATGACCCTTCCATAAGAACTTATGGTAAATATGGATAGGAACAGGTTCTTTGGGGGTCCATTTCCAACCAAGAATAGGAAATTCAGAGTTAAAACAAAGGACATCTAGAATATAAGCACAAAAGTAAAACGGGGTTGTTTTTCTAGTGCTTTTATCCCTTATATACTCGAGAATCCTATTGGCTATCTTATTTGAAAGAATTACAGCCCAGTCCATGATTTCATAATTTACAGTAGAGTGGATTAAAGGCACCATTTGTATCGAAAACTTAGCTAAATTATCATTCCCAAATAGTCGGCACATCATTGCGGCAACATAACAGTATGGAGGTGAAAGGGACTCCACAGAGTACATACCTGATGTCTCATTTTTCTGCTTCTCTGGAGATCTTCTCCACTCTCTGATTGGCTCCGACTGATTTTCATTATCTGCAAAAAATTCCTTTATGAAGGCTTTGTTGTAGATTTTCTACTGGTCCTGAAGGTGGTACATTGATTTAATATCCTCTACTTTAAATGAACCAAATGTTGTCCCAACAGTCGAAACAAACGTTCTATTCTGGATGGTAATATTATCTATCACCCACCGGATCACATCATAGTAAGGAAAAATGTTTGCCCGAGCTACAATTCGGTGCAGGAATGAATTTGCAAGTGCTTGAAGAGAAGTTTTTGAATCAGACTTTGAATCATCCTCGTCAGGAACTATCGCCTTCTCCACAGTGACCTTAGGTTTTTCCTTTTCAATGAGATTACATACCTCTTCCCAAGATAGTTTTCCAAGACCTTGACACGCTGTGTCTCTAACCATCTTAATTCTGGCTGGTTTCTCTTTAGGTACCATGGTGAACATAGGGGTCTTTGCAGCAATAGTGGCCTTTTCTTTCCTTTACCTCTTACACATTTCGTTATCTGGTATCGTTTCTCTTGCTCGGCGAGTGAAATAATTAGATGTTCTGGAGTTTTGCAACAGAGAAAAGTTTCCAGACGTGGTGAAAATGAAATAAAGAGAACAACTATACAAAAGGATTTATTCATTGTCTTCAATTTATTAACTTCGTGTTAAAACTTAAATGCCTTCTATACAAGTGACATTCACGCATTCAAAAAAAAAATCAATCCTGATTATTCATTTGATTTTCTATTAATGGTAAACGTACAATTGGAGATCGGGGTTTTTGAAATAAGAATATAAAGTTTCCCTTTTGAATTCTTACGATTGCGATGAATAAATAGTGTATGCACAATGTAAAAATAAACAAAAAGACTAAGTATTAATCGCATCGGGGATTTTCAAAGGAACAACAAATAACATATTATGATCTCCACCGATTTGTGATTGCCATGATGGTATATCGCATAGGCTCTTTTCAAAAGAAACGAGTTGCAAATGATATTTGCCGATTTTTGATTGCGATTACAGTGGGGTCCATCGCATCGGAGATTTAGTATCATGAGTGAATATAACGTTTCTACCTCCAAAATGTGATTGCGATCAATCGCATCGCATCGGAGTTTTGAAAATGAACTAATAAGAGTTTGCATTTTAGTTTTGCGATTTGCGATTACAATCGAGCCCATCGCATCAGAGTTTTATAAAACAGGCGCATATTACATTACTCTTCCAAATTGCGATTGAGATCAATCACATTGCATCGAAGTTTCATAAAACAAATGTGAAAACTTTTAACCTTCACGATTTGCAATTGATCCAATCACATTGGAGTTTTTCAGAAACAAATATACAACTTAAATATATCCGTGATTTGCGAATGCGATTACTTTATCACATCAGACTTTGTTCCAATTGAATACTTTTAGTTATTATGTTAATGTGATAAAGTCTTTATATCTTTATTGGTCCAGAATTTTTCAATGTTGCATTTTGTTTATATACACTTGCTATTAAATATATGCAATATATGGTATTTTAACAATGAACCTTTATTGTTTTATTTCAAAATGATCAGATTTCCTCTAAGTCTTTTATTCCTATCTAAAAAGAAAGAAAGGGGACCTATTTCTATATGAAATTTATTCTAAAAATTTTAAAATGGGTAGGGTTGTTGTACCGTACAATAGATCCCTATGGATTCAATGTGGTCATTGATGAGTGGTCTCCACTTGGAGATCTCCAAGAGATTGCATTTCAACATCCCATGAAATGCAAAGGTAGAAGTATGATGTGGTAGGATGGTATTCTCCATTGGAGGAGTACCAAGATGGAGCATGGTATGAGACACCCACATTTGGATGAATGAGCATGGACGGTGAACAAGAGGCTAGTGAACCACCTACATATCTATGAAACATGGCAGCAGGAGGCATGGATGGTTGGATACTCTTGAAAGAGTTTGGCCATCATGTGACATATCCTTCTTCAAAGGGTATGTTGGTGGACGAAACTTGGCATGGCACTTGCATCATATGGCAGCAAGGAGTTTGGCTGCATTATGTTCATATGGAATTCTTCATATCAATCATCATGTTCTCATCTCATGATTTGTATGGTGGAGGTGTGAGGAGACAACAAGAACTATTTTTTCTTTGGCTACTCTTGGGAGAGTATGGGTTTTATTTCTCCCATACTTTTCAGTATGTTTTAGGAGGAAGGAATGGCACAATAAAAGTGAAAGGAGGCTACCCTTCAACATTGAAGGATCAGGAGGTACTTCTACATAGGAAGGAGACTTCCACACATAGTAGCATGATGGTGGATAAATTTGGCATATGGCATGTCAACGAATGGAGTCATAGAGTGGCAAGAGCCTTATCACTAAGGCTAACAATGTTGTCACTTGAGAGTATGTTTCTATTGATGGGGTGTTCCAAAGGAAGTATGCATCCCTTCATTTTTCAGATCTTTATAAGGAGATTCTCATAGGAGGGCTCATCTATGGACCTCACTTTCAACCTACTCACAATGCATGGTAAGAATTGTATTTATGTAATTATTGATCATTTCATAAAGTATTTGCATCTTCTCACCATCTATGAACAATTCATTTCTCCACAAGAGGGCAAGATTATGTTCGGATTTTATGGTCATTCTAGGACCAACATTTATGATGAAGATAGCATTTATTTGCATGAATTTGGGAAAATGTGGTGTTATTATTTTCATGATCAATTGATTTATAATGCCATTTACTACCTCATAGTAGATGTGCAAACATGCACAACTAATAACTTGTTGGGAGAAAACTTTCCACATGATGTTCTAAAACAGTAGTTGGTAAAACTATGCTGTATCCATTGGAGAAACCATTGGTACCATCAAAAATTGCACATAACCTTAAACATTTTTTTGATTTGGATACCACATGGGGGTGATGTACCATTCACTTTTTATGGGATGGTTTGGGCTCATGAAACTAGAGGAGGGGTCTTTGGAGATCCAGTTGTCCTTTTGTATATTAAGGGAAACAATATTGTAGCCCAATATCAGCAACAGCTCTACACTTTCCATAAGTGGAGCGAGAGACAGCGTGGGATAGGCCATTTTGTCTACCATGTTTAGTTATGCAGCCTGCCTACATTGCAAGAGCCAGAGGTGGAGGATATTTTTCATGAGTTACCATTTTGGAGGATGGATAATTTTGTATGGATGATAGCTTGGGGATGGGAGATTCACATGGGTATGATAGTTCCAAATATATTTCAGATTCCATGCCTCAAGAAGGCCTGTAGACAACACATTGTTTCCTCCATGGGTGTTTTACTTCTTCATGATGATAGCTATTTGGGATGGTTACCAAAATCTAACTTGCATACTTGGGAGGGAAAACTTGGAGATTTATTGATGAGACAACATCTTGTTCCTTGGAGGAGTTTATCATATGAGGATTCTATTGGAGGAGGAGAGGAGGCTCTTTAGTTCTATCCTTGCAATTACTTTAGGACAAGAAACATTTGGGAGGGGAGGACTGTAATATTCCTAAATTAGCATGCAGTTAGTTGGAATATTAAATTTTCTCTTATCATTTAGTTAGATGAATAAATGGGTAGGGAGGCCCATAAATCTATTTAGTAGGCATAAAATCCCTCTTAATATGAAAAGGGATCATATTCATAGCTGGATTAAGCACCCTCATGTGTGAACAGGGGCTAATGCATGCGGACAAGGTCAAGTTTGACCAAGTCAACAACGTTGGTATGGAGGGAGTGGATCATCATTAAGAGACAGCGCAGTGTGAATGGGAGGAAGACTCCATGATGGTGGAAAGCCTAATGAGTGGGACCAAAGGTGAGAGGGATCACATTTTTTATAAGGAAGGAAAAACAACCATAATGAATTATGTGATTGATTATTGATTTTGTGGTTTGCATGACTTCTTGCATTCTTCAACTATTTAGTTGAGCTTGTAGTGTTGTTTAGCATAGGGTGTTCCCGAGCGGGGATCCCATCTCTTCCCTTCAGGTAGCCTCTTGGAGGAGTATTGTACCTTAATTTCCACAAATTCAAAATTCTATCCAATCTCCAGTCTTCAGCTATAGTGCAATTTCTGTAGAGTGTTGTGTTGTGTTGTAGGGTGTTGTAGTGGAGGGTTGAGAAACCCACTTTCTGAGCTAGTTTTTCAGAGGAGGGAGCATTCTTCTCTTTGGGAGATCAGCAAGTGAGGTTATTGAGCTCCCTTTCACATTTTGGCACTAGGAAAACCTATTCCCATCATTTATAGTGAAGATTCCCTCTTTTACTTCATTATTTCAGTGAGCATTTTCAACGGAGGTTTCAATGCTTGATTTGGAGGGTGAGATCTTCAGTGTTGGGATCAGCCTTTCACTTGAAGGATCTATTGGAGGAGATCTATTCATAATATATATCATCTACATCCATAGTCATCCAGTTATTTAGTAGCATCTGCTATTCAACCCTAGGGCTGCATTCCGACATTTTGGTATATCAGGTATTTCCAGAAACCCTTTCCGGGTTGTCTTGGAAATGTGCTTGGGACCCTAGATCTTCACTCCCAACATTGTTTGAGATATAGATCAGAAAATCCACCTTGTTATATCTTTTTGTAGTAGTTTATGCCCAAAACCTGCGCTATCATGACTCATGGCACTTTTATAACAACATTTCTCATCTATTAGCATATTTTCCTATTGGAGGCTTATTTCCCATTGCTTGAGTGACTTGATCCTCAAGAACTTGTGCTTAAATGTTTGTTGATATATTCAATAAAATGGCTCTACATTTGTCTTCAATCATGATGTATTAATTTTTCCACTGCTATTTCCATTATTGTGTTAAAATATTGTTGCTTCCCCATTTGGGAATATTACAGAATAACAATAGTGGGCTTCTATGGGGCACAATAATAACAATATGGGGGCTACATGGGTAGAAAAATAACAATAAGGGGGCTACACTAAAAATAAAAATAAGGGGATACACTATTATTATAGGGACCTAGCATATCAAGTCTGTTAGATGATCAATGTTGGCATTTTGTATGAGGTCGATTCTCCATGCTGATGGGAGCCAACAAGCTATGTAAAAGATGAATGTATTGAGTAATATAAATTCATAGTAGATAAATAGAAACAAGGGTGGTTTTTCTCTCGGAAGGATTTCCACCATAAATCTGGTGTCTCATGTGTGATTGATGTGTTGTGCATTTTATAGTTTTGTAGGTGCGTATGGTTTTCAATTATGTTTATGTGATGCACACACTATGTTGTTTACTAGATGTTGGATAACATATGTGTGATTCTGTAATTAAAGTTTAAATTGGTAAAAATTGTTAAGAATATCACACTACTAATTCACCCCCCCCCTCTCACTAGTGCTCAAATTGGTATCAGAGCAGGGCTCTTGGTTGCAACTTGATCGCTGGAGAGTAGATTTGGGGTTGGTTGGCCGAAATTGAATTTTTTTTGTCAAAAGGTTGTCTTAATTGTTTAAAATTATGAGGTATGGCATAAAAATGTAAAATATAAATTATTATCATATGGATCTAACATTTGGATATTATTATGTGGAGGTTGTGGAAAAAATCCAATTGCAGATGAGATTTTGTAGCAACTAATGGGCCTTGAAATTGTCATTTACTTCCATTAAATTTTCACTTATATTTCAATATTATCACCTTCAATCCACCTCAATTTCATTAAATTTACCTTACCATTACCACTATTAGGCTACATTTATGTTTTTCCATAATTTATTAATTCCTAGTATTTTTAAGTGAATTTGTGGTTAAAAATTAGAAAATAATATGCACACACTTATACCTAACAAGTGGACTGAGTTTGTTGCCATGTGTAGGTAAAAAATAAGCTTCCAAAAGACTCTTATGCGCCATCCTAAGGCCAAATTCGAAATTGGATGGAGAATTTCATGGGATCATAAGGATATGTGTCTCATTTCCTATTTGTATTGTAACTCTAAGAAGGCATGTGCCTTATCACTTCCTATTTGGATTGTAACTCTAGAGATATAGGGAGAGATTCATGGAATCTCATTAACAAGATAGGTTCTCATATTTTCTATAAATAGGGGAAGCTTTATCCTATCAAATAATGTGTGAAATTGGAGTTATGCTCAAGCTTTGAATACATAATTATATTGTGGCACCTTACTCATGAATGTTCCTTCATTTTGAATTGGTTTTTCTTACGTATGGAGCATCTCAATTTACCATCTCTCATACTTTTAGATCAACTACCTAAAATGTGTGAGATTCACTTGCTTTATAAGATTAAAGTTTATATGCTTTCTTAGTATTAGTTTTAGAATGACTATGTAATATTTTCTTTTCTAAAAACATTTCAAAGGGAAAGATTTATCTATTTTCCAATTGGATTAAGTTTGAGGCAATAGAGCTCATAGTTATTTAGTTTTCTTTCATTTTCCGTTATTTACTTTCTTAGATCAAACTATCAATTCATTGTATAATCGAATGTTCCTAAAGTATCAAGCTAAGAAGGTGACTTGTTACACTTCCAAATTGGGTGATTAAATGTTCAACCTATACAATCATTGAGCTTTACTTTTTCATACTTTTACATTGTTTTTGTTAGATCCTCATTCAATTGTATAATTGGGTGTTCTTAAAGATCATTTCAAGAAGATGATTTTATCATATTTCTAAACTGAATGCTTGAATTTCTAATTTATGCAATTATTGAGTTTTCCCTTTGCATGCTTTAATTGCTTTCCTATATCTAAAGACTAAAGTTTAATCGGTTGCTTATACATTATATGAAGAGGTTGATTCTATCATACTCCACATTGGATGTTGGAGTGATTGAATATACCTTAGTTTTTTTCCTTTACATGCTTTGAAATGCTTTCTTAGATTAAAATTTCAATTCCTGCAAGTGTGATTGTGTGCTATATTTTCTTTTGAATTTGTTTTCTTTCTTTTCGTTATTTGATTTCATAGGTTAGTTGAATTTCATTTTCATTATTTGATTTCATAGATTAGATGAATTGGTTTTCGTTATTTTGTAGTTATATTGATCGAAACTGAAAGACAATTTCTAGCACATAAAATGCACGCATGTTTCACAAGTTTACGAAACCCCGAGTTGACAAATTAAATGACAAGAAATTATTTTCCCCAAAATTTTGGCGTCGTTGCCAGGGAAGTGTGTGTAGGAACTATCTTTCAGTGTAGAGTGTATTTTCTTTTTTTTTTACTAACTATTTATGGACAAAGGATCTAGAATGCAGCCCAAATACTACATTGAGGAATGGTATCAAAAAGTGATTGCACCACAACATTCATCCATTATTCAAGAGATCCTTGCAGCAAATCGAAAGGTCAAGTCGATTTCGCATATCCTTACAAACAATCAGGTACATTTTTCAAATTTGGATATGAGCATTTCAATAATTCTAATCCGTAAATGGCTTCATTGGAAGCATTCACATACTTAAAAAAAATAAAAAATTTAGATAGATAAGAAAAATAAAAATAAAACCAAACTTAGCTATAATGTTAGAATATATATATATATATATATATATATATATATATATATATTCAAAAAAATGATAATCGACGTTGATTAATTCATTTTGAATAAATTTCAGTGACGCAGTAAGAATCACTTTGTTTTTTTATCACCATCAAAAATAAAATTTGTGTGTGAAAATATGAATTTATTTGATGACGCTAACTAGTATGCTCTCTTCACATGCCTCGTTGTGACCTGGAATATCAGAAAATCAGATCAGACAATTTAAAAATTAAAATTCAAAAATTCGTTAAAATTTTTGCTGGAAATTGATCTACAATTCTATTGAAAATAGTTGTTTCAGTCATGATCTTTTTTTGATCGGTTTTGAAAATTTTAATGTTTTGCACCTTCTCAATATTTTTTTGATTTATTGAATTGCATGTGTACATTTAAAAATATATATATATATATCTATTTATATATCTTTTTAAATTAAAAAAAAAATGTAACATATGTAATTTAAACAAATAAATAAAATAAAACATTTTTATATGAAAACAAATAAAAAAAACTAAAAATAAAAAGAAAAATAAACATAAAAAAAAAAAATTCAAAACAATGAATGGCCCATGGAAAGGAGGTCAGCCTTTGGCTTGGCCTTACACATATGTGCAGGAATTCAATCCATGCAAAGACCCATGCACTGTAATAAAAAAGGAACCTTTTCTTTTCCATATTTGGTCTTCCTCAAGCACCAGTTATTAGAAATTGATTTTAAAAGTTGCAGAGACAGACAATGAAGGTGTATTGGATGAAAAAACTGCTCATGAAGAGAATATTGCAAACTGCCGATGAAGAGAAAATTGCAGATTCAATTGCAAAGACAAAAAATGAAAGTGTATCAGATGAAGAAACTGTTGATGAAGAGAAGATTGCAGACTGTTGATGAAGAGAAGATTTCAGATTCGATTGCAAGTAATTGGAACGAGGGTGATAAATCTGAACTAATCTGTGAGAGACAAGCCATTACACATCAAAAAATGCAAATATAAAAATCAAACCACAACAATTTTAGTTTGTTGTAGAAGTAATTGCCAGAAATGCGTAACTGTTAAAAAGACATGAGTTTAAAACGCATTTTCTGAGCAAACCAAGGCGAATTATGAAACAATAAAACATCGATTTTTCAGGAACAGGGGAAATTAGGTAATTCGTGAGTAATTTTTTGGATTTCACAGCCATTGGAAGAAATTCAGGGTTCTTCGGAGATCCATTTTGTAGATTACGTGAGGAAAAAACAATTTGTTTTGAACTGTTTAAACATGGCAAGTAGAAAGAAGAAGAATCCAAGTTAATAAAAAACTCTTCTCCACATGGCATGTGGTCTAAGAGTCCAATTTGATTTAATAAATTTGATTTTAGACACATATGTGTCTCATCATTAAAAATAATATATATATATATATATATATATATATATATATATATATATATATATATATATATATAATAAAATAAAAAATGAGAAATAAAAAAATTTGCATATACAATTGATTTATTGAAGAAATTTATAAGGTGAAAAATACTTGCAAAATTTGATTGAAATAATTTTTCGTGCAAGTACTTTTTTTTTTACCGCTTCAAATATTTTTGACAACATACTTTTGCATCACATATGACGATTCAATTTGACAGTGACTTGCGGAACAATTGGAAGAATATTTAGATGATTTCTGAATATTTGGCATTAAAAATTATAATATTGTTGTTGTAAAGCTTTAACTTGCAAGACACAACAAATTCTTGTGATGCCAATCTATTAATGAGCGCATTTCATGAAGTCATCCGACAACAGGGAGTTCATTTATTTTTCATGGTTATTTCTTAAAAATGGATTGTTATCAATATCATGAATTGGACTAAATATAACACTTTTTGTTTTTCCTTAATCTGTTTCATTTCACATTCAAATTTTTGTGCAAGAATTAGAAAGGAATTGGCCATATCTTTTTTAATACACTTATTTTCTTTATGTCAAGTTTTTTTGTAGGTTTCGGATGATCAAATGATCATTGAAGAAAACATATTGTGCACAATTGGTCTTCGAAGGACCGATTTCATGAGAAACATAAGAACACGTCCATGTCCATATCCATCAAGACCATTACTGTTCCTCCCTTTTGAATTATAAATCCAACAAAGAAATTCAAAGCAAGCCATAGTTATTTTCCCAGCAAGAGTTAGTTGTTCATTTTCCTTTATTCACATACACTTTCCATTACTTTTTGTCTACTCCTAACCCACAACTAAAAGCAAGAAGCTCACCTACATGCTTATTTCCCATAATAATCTTCCATTTCCATTTTCCTTCTCCTATCCTTTTCATTTCACAAATAAACCTTGATTCAATGAAAATTATTGAGTCCATAGTCCTTTGAGTCTAAAATCCTTGCAAAAACACCTTGACGCTTGCATGCCTTAATGGAAAGCCTTCTTGCTAACGAACAATGGGAATACATTATTGTCTCTTGTTCATCGGATCTTCTAGCTACTTGACAATAGAAAAATTATTCGTACCTAGAAAGATGTGTTTAGGCATCTTGACTCTCATTTTCATCAATGGTGAGAGTTTTCGTGTTGACTATTGACATCCATTAACGGCCAATAAGTCAACAATTTCCTGCTATGTTTGACATCAGAACATCTATTCACATAGCAGGAATTATGCCAATGAGTTTTGAAGACATGAAGACTATCATTTTCAACATTTTGAAGCAAATGAAGAATATATGCAGCTTCAGAATCATATGGCTGATGCAGAATTAGATGATAGCAACATAATCATATGACAACAGTAGAATTAGAGGTCAGCAACAGAATCAGATGGAAACTACAAAATCAAATGGCAGCTGCAGAATCAGAGGACAACTACAAAATAAACATCATTTTGTAGCAAATTCAACAGTTTTAGTAGAAGCAATAAAAAGTCATTTTTAATCTTTTATCCATAACTTGTATAGCCACATGAAGAAGATTATGATCATAATTTTTCATCCATTTCCAAAGGGTAAGTTAAGGTATTTCATTTTATAACTTTTTACCATAGAATTCCTTGAAAATATAGAATGATAATTTTTGGAAAAACACTTATTTTCCTCATTTCATAAAATTTCCAATACCATCAGTTGGGGTGGGTCGGGTGGGGGAGAGGGGGGGTACATTCATATTCGCATTTTTCCACATTCATATCACATTCAAAAGCCCACATACTTTCAAAAGATATTAACTATTACATTATTATTATGAGCATACAATGGCTTTTCAAAAGCACTCAAAAGGTAATTGGATACAAACACAATCATGGTTGTCACACAAGAACCAACAATGATGCAATCCAATAAAAATATACTTTGCAACAATAATCAAATTATCATTATGCAAAGTTCAAAGATCAAAATTGAATGCAACAACAAAATATGGTTGTAACACAAGAGCCAACCATGTTGCAATTCAACAAGAAAAGAAAAAAATACTTTGCAGAAATATGAAATTATCAAATGATATCATGCAAAGTTAAGCCAAATCTTAAGGATAAAAAAGAATTAATGTAATATATTACCTGAGGACATGCAATAGCTTCAGTTGGGGGGTATGTTGGGCCTTGAAATTCTCATTTACTTCCATTACATTTTCACTTATATTTCCATATTATCACCTTCACTCCACCTCCATTTCATTACATTTACCTTACCATTACCACTATTGGGTTGCATTTATGTTTTTCCAAACTTTATTAGTTCCTAGTATTTTTAAGTGAATTTGTGGTTAAAAATTAGAAAATAATATGCACATATTTATACCTAACAAGTGGAATGAGTTTGTTGTCATGTGTAGGTAAAAACATGTATTGGATCATAAGGATATGTGTCTCATTTCCTATTTGTATTGTAACTCTAAGAAGACATGTACCTTATCACTTACTATTTGGATTGTAACTCTAGAGATATAGGGAGAGATTCATGGACTCTCATTAATGAGATAGCTTCTCATCTTTTGAATAAATAGGGGAAGATTTACCCTATCAAATCTTGTGTAAAATTGGAGTTATGCTCAAGCTTTGAATACAGAATTATATTTTGGAACCTTACTCATTGATGTTCCTTCATTTTGACTTGGTTTTGCTTACATATGGAGCATTTCAATTTACCATCTCTCATACTTTCAGATCAGCTACCTAAAATGTGTGAGATTCACTTGCTTTTATAGATTAAAGTTTATTTTCTTTCTTAGTATTAGTTTTAGAATGACTTTATAATCTTTTATTTTCTAAAAACATTTCAAAAGGAAAGATTTATCTATTTTCCAGTTGGATTAAGTTTGAGGAAATAGAGCTCATAGTTATTTAGTTTCCTTTCATGTTCTGTTATTTAATTTCTTAGATCAAACTATCAATTCATTGTATAATTGAATGTTCCTAAAAGATGAAGCTAAGAAGGTGACTTGTCACACTTCCAGATTGGGTGATTGAATGTTCAACCTATACAATCATTGAGCTTTACTTTTACATGATTTTACATTATTTTTTTAGATCCTCATTCAATTGTATAATTTGGTGTTCTTAAAGATCATTTCAAGAAGATGATTTTATCATATTTATAAGTTGAATGCTTGAATACCTAATTTATGCAATTATTGAGTTTTCCCTTTACATGATTTAATTGCTTTCCTAGATTTAAAGACGAAAGTATAATCGGTTGCTTATACATCATCAGAAGAGGGTGATTCTATCATACTTCCATATTGGATGTTGGAGTGATTGAACGTACCTTACTTTTTTTCCTTTACATGATTTGAAATGCTTTCTTAGATTAAAATTTCAATTCCTGCAAGTGTGATTGCGCACTATATTTTCTTTTGAATTTGTTTTCTTTCTTTTCATTACTTGATTTCATAGGTTAGTTGAATTTCATTTTCATTATTTTATTTCATATATTAGATGAATTGGTTTTCGTTATTTTGTAGTTAGATTGATCTAAAATGAAAGACAATTTCTAGCACATATAATGCATGCATGCTTCACAAGTTTACGAAACCCCCGGGTTGTCAAATTAAATGACAGGAAATTATTTTTCCCCAACAGCAAGATGCACAAGGATGATGCATAATCTACAAAAAGATTCATGCTAATGATATGAAGAGACTAGTGGGTTTGAAATGTGCCAAAGACATGTGGGAAAAGGTACAATTGATATTTGGTGATGGTACTAGCAATAATGAGGAAAATGAGAAGAATAGTAACAAGAATAAAAACAAGAAGAAAGGCCTTCAGAAACAAGAATCTCATCCACAAGAGTCTCATTCTTCTAGTGCACATGATTCAACAAATGATGTGAAGATATCAGGAAGTCATGCATCCAAATGTATAATTAATGATTTCCTATTGAGTTATATTTTTTATTCATATTTGGATAATGCTGAAGCACACAGTGAAGATGAGGATAATGTTAAGAGTCTTAAAGCTAAGGTTTCTAAACTAACAACTCCATACAAGGATCAAGAATTGTAGATCTATGATGATAAGGTAGAAAAACTCATGGATGAGATTATGAACTTAAATATTAAATTGGAAAAACATGAAAGAGTTGAGGAAGCCATGAGGAAGAATTAAAAATAGAAATAAGAAGAATGTGAGAAATTAGAGGTTGAAGCAATGAAATATGGAGAAGAGCATAGTAGTGTTGGATAATTTTCTTGAAATCCAAAGATCACCTTTGGACAAATCCAGTCTTGGATTCCAAAAGGGTGAATCTAGTTTGCATGCAGGAAAAAATACCAAAGAATAACTCAAGAGATTTGTAGCAAACAATACCATCAACAAAAGTGAGATCCAAGGAGACAAGAATTAGATCCAACAATCAATTAGTAAACAAAAGAACCAACAACAGAAAAGTAAGCATAACCAAGAGAAGAACTAGTAGCAAAGAAGAAAATCTCAAGGAGCACCTACATTCAGAAGGTGTTTTTCTCCTAGAAATGATCGTGAAATATTTGTAAAGTTTCAAAGGAATCAAAGCCATTTTGTTAATTTTGTGCATAATGTAGAGTGTTATAAATGTCACATTATTGGACATATTGCAGCAAATTTCTAAAGAAGAACATATAGATCACATCAGCAGAGATTCTAGCCATATCGACAGCTAATGAGAATGGATAACATGTATAATTATGATTTTTATGGTTATTATTACTCATTTCACCTGTTTGGACATAAGGCAATAGATTTCATATCTAACCAATGGAGGAGAAGAAAATTTCATGCAAAGTTTAGTTCTGGCATGAGGATAAGAAGAGTTTATCCTCTTGTCCACGTGGAGTGCTTTATATTCCATATATTTGGCCATGTGGTAAGATATTGTTTTTTTCCCTGTTACTCAAGGAAAAACTGTCAAAAGCAGCAAAAAAAGAGAGGATCTAGCTCAAAACAAGTGAAGGAGGATAAGAAGAATATCAAATAAGAGAAGAAGAAACAAAATACCATGTGGAATAATATGGAGCAACAAATATTAAAGTAGTGAAGATCATTCCCCCTATAGTCCATTATTATTTTCTACATACTTATGGAGGACTGCAGAATTCATGACAGGTATACAACCTCAAGGGGATCATTTGGTCACTTGATGAGTACAATTTTTTGTAGCAAAATATGATGAGTTCATTTAAGCCTTCATGCACATTGAGGTCTAGAGGATCAGCCTATCCTTTGGAGGTATATAGAGCTCAGGGGGATCTATGCATGGTATGGATTTACATGTGATTTTTGGCATTTTGCTTCATTGCTTTTCACTTAGTCATTTTTGGTGGATTTATATGTGTTTTGATGAGTGAAAAGGAGTACATTTTTCACCCATATATATGTTCTTCGTTTCCATTTACAACGCGTTGAAAATATGTGCAATCATGCATAGATTGTGATCATTTCTCCAACCATGTATTGCGATGACATGTGACATGGACCAACCATGTATGACGTTGTTATGAAAAATTTATGACTATGGACAAAAGTATCATCCCTAGGCCTAGTGGACTGGTCTAGAACAATAGAAAAACAAAGAATATAAATTTCTCCTTAGAGGAATTTAAGAATGGAAAGAATCTTACTTGGAATTCATTCCCAAGATTCACTCTCCTCTCATCTTGTAAGCTCCGATCATAGCTCTGATTGATATAATTATAACCTTCACATACAATCACAACAAGCCAAATATATATGACATCTTTGTAGCATTACCCAATTACTCTATTCAATGGATCAAAAAAGTATTGAAACATATGAATGTAAACGTAACCTAACATACATAGGAAAATCGTATACTCTTTGTATTAATATGTAAAGGAGAGATTTTACAACCAAAAATAATAGTTCATCTTGTATAGATCTCCCCAAATTGACTTGTCCTTCCTTTCCACAAAGCACACCTCAATTTCACCCTAATTCCTGAAGATTATGACTCTCTTAGATTCAATATAGCAGCATGAGGGCATGATAGGTCTCAAAAAGCAAACCTTGATGTTGTATATGGATGTAGATTTATAGGAGAGTGACATGGTTTAGGAATTATTATCCATTTACCAATCTAGGCTTGAGATCCACTTTTTATGGGAGGATGAGATCAAGGGACAAGAGGTAAAATATCCAAGGTAGGATTAGATAGGATCCAAATTTCTTATCCAAGGTAAATGGTTGAAACAAATCATGGAAGATTCTAGAAGAGGAAGCTTGGTTATTATTTTATTTTTTCTTGAATTTATAGAATCAACGAACCCACAGCAAGGGACAACCTGCTAGTGATCCTTCCATGTGAAAAATGGAGAAACTTGCTTGTGAATGCAGGTCCCTAAAGGGATATGGTGCATTGGGCCTTAAAAGCATGGAAATGAAGCAGTTATGCCCATAAATGGAGGGATTTGGGAGAGTCATGCCTAGGTATTTGTGTAGGGATGATGACAAGATGTTCATGGATGTTGATTGATCCAGTTTCTAGGCCTTCTGACCAGATGTGAAAAAATGAACTATAGAATATTTCCCCCCTCCTAAAGCACAAATTCATAAAAAATGGTTGATGATTGAAGTGCTTTACCTTGTGACAAGTCTGGATTAAGAAAAACTATTCGAGATCATCATCTATTATAATACATTTACATCATTATATATTTGTTGAGGGAGGCATACCCATGTCCAAAATATAAGCTAACATTACATGTACAATGATAAAAAATATGTGTCCATTGATGACAAAGGGTGGATATATGAATTGAAGAATGCATGACCATAACAATCATGCTTTTTAATCTTGCATTAATACCAAAAGCACATCTTGGATGTATGGAACTAGATCCTGGGTCTTCTATCTCATTCATTTAATCATACAAGTATGAGTCTAACCATGCAAATAAAGAAGCTGAAGTCAAACATGGTAGACACCATCTGATTACTGACCATTGATGTAAGTTTTTAACATACACGAGAGAAACCACTGATGATGTTAATAGTACAATAGTACAATCCGTATGGTGTAAATGAATGAGTTGAAGTTGAACACCACACGGAAACTGTCGGTTTAAGGAAAATGATGTAAACCTATCACTTAGAACGAGGAGACTTTTCATTGATATATGCAAGCTCTGAGGTAGCCAAAGGTGAGTTTATAATTCAAATTCCTAGATAATAAGATGATTTTGACATGAATCAACTCATCTCAGGAGGGCGTTGATGTGTCCCCCATCAACGAAATGAAATGGGTACCATGATTTGAGACAAAATGATGTTGATGTAGAACTGGTTCAGGAAAACCAAACATGAATTCTCTTGAACACGTAGACAACACTAAATGGAGTTGGTAGCATCGACCCTGTTAGTGTTAGTATTTTCATACTTCCACTAGGGATCAAAAAACATTTGCATGTGCATCTTAGGTGTCCCATTATGAATAAATTTTTCATCGTTCCATTAGGTCATGATATACAATTTTTCCACTGGTGGTTTTCCTGGTCAAATAAACTTCCTTCTCCCTCAAAAGATCATATTGGCTGACTCATTCTCATGTCTCCTTGAGAATAATAACACCTATGGAAATGCTCTGTTCACTTGGAAGTCTTTAAAGTCAAAGGTCAAAGTCTCATGCAAAAGTCAGGTCAAAAAAGCAGTCCCATTAGGTTATTAGGGTTTTGCATTTCTCAAGGTCATACCTTCATTCAGATGGGGTCAACAAATATATGAGAGGGATTAATTAAGAAAATTGGTTTTCAGATCATCATGATGTAAATATTATACTTTTAAAGTTGTATTTTTTTAGTTTAATGAATTTTATATCAAAATCAATATTTTGATAGAAAAGTCAAATATATAATTTATTTTTATTTTTATTTTTCCAAATGTAATTTTATGTCATCATATGTAATAATTTTTGTCCCGAAGCTGTCAAATGTAATTATGTTCAGCCTAAGTGAGCAAGAGAGCCAAACTCCATGTTGATCAACCTGCAGTGCCAAAAGTCAAAAAAGAAAAAGAGTATCAGTGTCAAAGAAGAAGAAAGAACGTTAGAAAAGTGGGTAACTTGGATTAAAATTCAAATTAACTAAAGCTATAAAGCCCATTAAGGATTTTAAAACAAGTCATTGTTGCCATCTAGCCTTCAAAAGTTTTCAACAAGAGAGAAATTCCGAGTTACTGAGCAATTTGGGCCAAAATTGCAAAGTGTTGTGTGTTTGGACGCTAGCGCTCCGCGTTCATCCAGGCGTTGTGTGCTCACCCAGCCGCGCTGCGCATTTAGCCTGAAAACTGAGTGTAATTCAAAAAGTGTTTCACATTTAGAAGTTGGCACTGCACGCTTAGACCAGCACTGCGCTCTTACCTAGAAACGTTGCGCATTCACACAACAGGTATTTTGAAGGTTGGCACTGTTTTCATCCAACTCCAGTTTCCTCTCCAATTTTTCCAAGGAGGTTTTGATTGGTAAGTGGTCATAAAATACCCTTTTTCTCGTATTTTTATTGTTCCTTTCAAAATTTGAAGGTGTCATAGCATACAAAACCATAATTTTAAATTAATTATCCTTTTCTATACATCATATCTCTGTTCACATCCCTAAACACATATCAGTCATGAGCATGGTTAATCCCTAGGGTTTTCATTAACCTAGGATTTCTATTTACACTCATTTCCATTAGCCATCTCATCTCCTTCTCCCTTCATCTCATTCCAATTTTTACCCTAGGGTTTCCTAAGTCAAAACTCAAAAATAGTTGAAGAAGAAGATATAGGTGTTCATGAGGCACAAATACCAAGGAGAAATGAAAACAAAGGAGGGAAAATTCATAGGTTTGAACCAGTAACTACAAGGGAACTCATGGCATCTCCTCTCAATATGTCTTGTTTCAAGCATATTGATTTTTTGAGTTTTGTGAGAGGGTGCAACAGATTCATTATCACTCAGAGTTAACAAGGTTATTCATCACAAACCTTCATCATAAGTAGGTCACTCTTGCTGGGGTTACTTTTGAAATGTCCATCGATGCCATTGCAGCTGCTACATGGACCCCTGATGTGGTAGAGAGATGGTTTAAACAAGAAAGCCTTGATCTAAGCTATTATGAACCTTACCTCAAACCTAGATACAAGGATGACAAGAAGTAAATTTTCCCTTTCTTTCATCTCCTTGACCGATATGTCCCCATGATGAAAATAATCATGAAGTATTTCACTTGTGAGGGGAGGTTTTCTCGACTCTACTCATACCATATCTGACTCCTCACGCACTTCACTAGATTCAGAATGCTTCACCTACCTTCCTATGTCTTCCGCAACATTGACAAGATAACATTCATTGTGCAAAAAAAGGGATTATAATCATCAAATGCAGAGTCTTTTTCATCACTCTCTCATCAAGATGTTGGTCATGCATCAGCTAGAGAAAAATAATATGCCATGGGACACTTTCATTGCAAATGAATTTTTCACTACCCCACCTAGTCATCCTGAGCAAACTATTCCTTCATCATCTCATCCTCCCATATCCACTTCTCCATCTCAGCTTGCTGCTCATACATTATCACTGGGTCATATCCATTCACCTCATGTTGATCCTTCTTCTTCACCTTTCTTAACCCTTCATCATCCCATCATGAAACTGGAGCATCAGGTAGTGAAAGGGACATTGAGACAACTTAGGCTAATGCGACTAATGTTGAGAAATTTCCCAAGACTTACCAGAGAGGCCATAGAAATTTGTTTTCTTCACATCGTGTGAAAGGGGCCATGCTTTCTTCATCAACAAAATAGGTATACAAGGGCAAGGAAAATCATTGATGAGTAGGAGAACAAGCATGAAACTGAGCATGATTTTCAGCTGATTGACCTTGATGATAAGGATGAGGTTAGAAACACCCATGCACTGATTAGAAGCAAAGAGGAAAATATTAGTGAGCTTCAAGCTAATCTTGACAGAGAACGACATGTAATATACTTCCTTGAGCAGGAAAATCAGCAGCTGAAGACCAAGCATATCATCAGCGAGGTCAGGACCATCAAAGCTCAAAAAGAGGCAAGGAAGGCTAAGGCATTATTGGAGGAAACCTTGGATATATTTGGTGAGATTGATGGTGAGGAGGATCAACCTCCAGGATAGAGACCAAGGACAATAGGGCTTATGATATCTCTAGCCTGTGAGAGATAGAAAGAGGCTGAGTGAGCTGCCTGCCCTTGAGATTAGCAAAGATAGAGAGTCATGGATGGATAGAGCCAACTTGAATTTGGATGAGATCTTGGAGAAGGCCAAAAGGGACAATGATATTTAGTGGAATATGGAAAAGCACTGTGCCCTGAGAAACAAGGTTGCAAGGGCCAAGCTCAAACGAGCCCATGCAAAGATTCAAGCCTTGACCAAGCAAAAGGAGAAGGGGAAGTTAGAAATACTTGTTGAGGTGTCTCTTCATACCTCTAACCCTCAATTAGCAAGTAAATTCACAATTTGGAAAAAATTTGACACTTTTGGTACTATCGTGCATTTTTGAGTCTTTGGGAAATTTAGACAAACATAAATTTTGCTAAACGCGCAGCGCCATTGGTGTTGCACTTTTTTTTGGTGCATCAAATTCAAAAATGGCCACCACCATCATGTTCAAAATGATGAGGAAATTAACTCCAACAATTTTCAAAATATTTGGAGGATAATTGGTCCCTCAAAAAGGCAAACAATCACCAAAAAAACATGTTTATGCCCTTGTTTTTTCCTTGGCGCTGCGCGTTTAGTAGTCTGGGAGAACAGGTTTTTGACTAGTTATATGGACACCATTTTGAAAAATGGAGAAATATTTGGAAACTAGACTTAGAGATATTTCCAATGATCTATCTGGAGCTGATTTTCACATTATGAATGCCTCCACAAGTTGTCTGCAAAACAGGTCATTGTCTCTGTCATGGTGCTGCACGTTTAACAAGAAAATGTAGTTTTCATTAGCATTAGCAAAATTCTGACTTTTTTTAAGTTTTACTTTGGAAAATGAGAAAATCATTGATGTAAATGATCATGGTGAATGTAAATATCATTTTTTGACTTTTATCTAGGGTATATGCATCAGATAAGTCTTCTAGAGGTCAAATGAATTAGTTTCCTCTCTTTTAGAGGTAAATTGTTGAGTTTTCCTAGTCTTCAGATTCTATTTGGGAGTAGGTGAAACTGATACTCATCTCATGGATTCAATCCCTTGAGGCTAGGGAGAGTGGTTTGAGGTATATTTGATGTATTATTTTCTTCATTGTAATGTTTGGACTCACTTGGAGCTTTGGGCATCTCAAGAGACATATTTGTATCAGTTTGGCTTGGATATTAATAGAAATTTGTAGCTATTTCTTTGGGATCCATGTGGTATGTAGTGTTTGACATAGTTTATTATTTTTTATCATTTGTATGAATGTATTTTTAGCTCATAAACCATTTTCATGTCTATGATATTCTTAATTTCAATTTTAAAAGGCATAATTCATGTTTCATGCTCTGTTTTGGGAGCTTTAGCATAATTTGTTTATCTTCTTCAATTTAGGGAGAATTCATCCTGCAT
This sequence comes from Pinus albicaulis, assembly GCA_034641835.2. NCBI lineage: Eukaryota > Viridiplantae > Streptophyta > Pinopsida > Pinales > Pinaceae > Pinus > Pinus albicaulis. Next base: position 639,914,364 of record CM076580.1, read on the forward strand.
GCTCTTCCTAACTCCTCACCAGTCTCTTCACCTTACCATAATCATATTTTCATGTCAAGCCCTCTACCTACCTTGCCCCTTATAACCTCTGCAAATTTTGGCCTAACTTCCTTGCCCTAGCTGTTTGACTCCTCTTGATCCAGCAAAATCCTACAAAATCAAAATCAAAACCCTGAGCTACTATACCTAGCCTAAAATCTTCTTTCCTCAGTCATATTGACTGTGTTCTATACGGAGAGAGCCCTCTCCTGGCCTAGTAGGGCTATCTACTTGGCTAAGCGTGGTTTGAGGTTACCTCGGGATAGCCTCTCTCAGCCCGAGGTTCAATCTGAGTAATAACAGACCCAAAACACAAAATGGAGGCTTTGAAATGGTGTGATGAACCAAAAAGACAAGCATATTTCCTGACACAACTGTCATAGAGATGAAGTGGAAGAGTGTCATGTTTAAGAACGACTCACTACCATAATAGGTGGAGTATCCCATTTTCCTGATTTCCCCAACCATTTTTTATCAGTACCTATTTATTTTTTAACAAGATCGAGGATGATAACATATTATTGATCTATAATTTCATCCTATAGATGAATCTCCTTGAGTATCTTTAATGAACCCTAAGAAGGAATGGTTCAGTACCGTAATGTTCAATGAGTCCATCATTTTTTGATTCTTTAATGAGTCTAGCGAGGGTGTAACTTGACTCCTTTTTCATATTTAGATATTTTGAAAAAGAGGCAAAAAATAAAACTCCAAAGGTTTATTTTTGTAAATATTATATTGATTCCAAAAAGGAAGAAAAACATACTAAGGAGAACCTCTTAGCCATGTTCGATTAAGGTATTCCTTTTTCATAAATAGTTTAACTTTTTTTTATTTTTTTATTTTTTCTGTCGGTCAAAGTTGAGATTATATTATCATATAAAAAACAAAATTTATAGTAGAAGCCAACATGGCTATATTACATTCAGGCAACCCAGAAGGCATGCAGTGCCTAGAAGGACTTGGGTGCTGGCTAAGGCATCCGATGCTCTTGGTTATTAGCCGTAAAAAATTGCAAAACAAACATATCAGAATTGTCATCATGGAGGAGTGTGCAGGGGACCTGTTGGAGGAGCCGCGAAGAGATGACCTTGATTGTGCATATGGTAGATGATATGGTCCACTTGGGCCTCTAGAGCTCAGAAGTGGTCTTGAGGGCACCTCAGAAGACGACGCAGACTCTCAAGAGCTTCCAGGGTCTCATTCTGCAGGTTTTGAACAACATTAATGTAGCCTACCAATTCATTATGATCATCATACCTTTGTTCACGCAAAGTGTCCAGGTTGAGCTGGATCTGCTAGAGTTGGGTAGAACTTGCTTCAAGGGTAGCCACAGCCTCAACCTGGCTTGATGACTGAGACAAAGAAACTACCATGAACAACACCAAATTTTGGCTCTCAGTATATTCTGAGTGTGATATCGAGTCCCCAGATACCAAGTGATTTTCCATGCCACATACAAGACCTCCACGCCATGCCCGACCTCGCTCGCATGGCATGCAGTCATCTAACACTCCCTCTCCCTTTGTTGGGCTACAGTGTCGAGTCACTCCGGGTCCGGTAACCCCTAAAACCCACAAACCGTTCTGGCACCCTTGTCTAAGATTATCACTTACCACATCTTGAGCACTGTGGAGGAGAAACACAATACCGCCACCAGCCATGACATTTCCCTTAGATGAGGTGTAGAGGTGCTACCACCTGAAAATTATAATCATAGGAGAACATGAGTGCTCATTAATCCCAAGGCAGAACCACCATGGGGCTTGGCCATTGTAATATTCCCAAATTTTCACATGATATTTGGAATATTAGAGTTCTTGATTTTCTTAATTAATTAAATAAATAAAAGGGTGGTGGGACCCATAATCCTCAAAGATGAATAAGATCCACTTTTTGTGGGTGAATGTGGATTAATTAAACATATATCTACATAATGGAGTAGTGGAGCAGCTACTAATGTGGAAGGAGTGGAGTTCATGTCTCATTAATGAGATAGATCATGGAGGTTGAAGCAGTCAACTAAGATCATGGAGGGAATCTAATGTAAGATCATAGAGAATTCATGATGAAGTGATGGAAGAAATAGTGCAATTAATGCACACATGATGGAGAGGGTGAAAATTGCATGTAGACATGATGGAGGACTTGGAGAGACAACAGAATTAACCATGGAGGATTATGTCCACATGAATAACGCAGTTTATAGGTGGGATAGGGCTTGGGAAAGCTCACTTTGTATATAATGAAGATGAAGGAAACATTGGAAGCATGCTTTAGTTTATGATTTGTGATCTGTTTAGATCTGGAGTTGTATTTTGACATTCCATGCACTCTTATGTTGTTTAGCTAAGTCTGTAGTGTTGTTTAGCACAGGGTGTTCCCGAGCGAGAATCCCACCCTTACCCATGGGGGACTTGTGTGCCTACTCTGGGAAGCTATTCTGAGCTACCATTTCATCATCAGGAATTGGTGCCATAGTGTTCTTACTTTCTGCAGAACATACACCTTCAGGAATTACATTATTTTTGAAGATCGGTTTGGGAGGAGAAGGTTGTCTTCAATATTCCAGCTGGAGAACCAGTGAAGGATTATTCCTGTCACCTTGAGCTTCAAGATCAGTAGTCGTAGAGCCTCATTTCAGATATGGCATAAGGTCAAACATTATTGATATCCTATCAGCAGTAGTCCCATCAAGGATTATGCAGTCCATCATTGTAGATCCAAAGGAGGAAGGAAGTTTCTATCATTTTAGCTAGGAATCCTATGAGGGATCATCCCCTCACCTTTCCATCACCATTTCCATCATACTAGAGTTTTATTGCAGAATATTTTAGCAGGATTGAGCCTCTCCCTCTTGTATAGCATATTTTTTGGCAGCAATTGTGTAAGCAGCAGTTGTAATCATCAGAGGAGGATTGAGGAGCTAGATCTTGAGCTTCTAGCTTCAAGATCTAGTGGAGGGATCAACCCTTCAAAGCTTAGATCTGGTTGTACATCATATTGCAGCCATCATATGATCAGATCCAGCTTCATATCTTCATAACCTAGAAGACCAGGGATCAAACCCCAAGAGGGTGAATTTCCAATCTCATAGTTATGGAATTTCCTTTCTGGGTTATCTTGGGTTACTATCATAGAGCCCAAATCTTGAATCTTGGCATCATCAGAGCTCTAGATTTCCATAGATCTACATTTAATTTTTTAGCCAAAAACTATATTTACATCATTAGTTGAAGAGACAGCGTAGTATTGCTTCGAGCATCTCTCCAGTTATGCAGTGCTTGCTTTGGCATGTTTTCAGGGTCATCCTAGCCCATGTATTTGGCTTGACTGCATCTATTTGAGTACTGTTGTACTGTTTATCCATCTCCAATGATAATAAAAGGCTCACCTATCCTTTATAATTTATGATTATTGAATATTTACATGTACATTTTCTATGTTACAAATATTATGTTTGTGTATCAATGCATTATTCCATTTTGGGATATTACAGCCAGTGAAGAACCCTTCCTGCTCAGTCCATGGATTGGCTTCTGGCGCCCGGGACGAACTCCAGAACCACCTGTCCAGACACACTCCCTCCATAACTAATTCACCCTCACCACCTTTTCTCGCCTCCTGGTTTAGCATGCTCTTGTCGTTGCTAGGATTCCTCCTGACTACCAAACTCCTGCCACTGGTACCCGACTAAACTTGCACTCACCTTGTCTCCTATCGTTGAAGCTCAATCCAAGGATTGAGAGTGAGCTTCTGCTCATCTACAGAATCCATAGCACCAACCTTCACCATCACCCATGGATACTGAGGCCCGGCTCGCGTTGTTTTCACCCTTAACTGCATTCATTGTTTCCGTAGGATTGCCTTCCCCAAGGCCCATTACCATTCAAGCTTGGGAGGGTGGTGAGTTAGTGGGCACATGTATGAGGGCCATTCTAGGATTAATTGACTGTAACCCACTTGTCCCTATGATTGGATACCCCTAATGGGTACTTGAAAGTCTCCTTCCATGAGAATTTAGAGATTTCGAGATTTGTCAGGATCCAAATCCACTTTTGAGAGTAGCTCATCCCATGTGTCACGTAATTCTTGAGCTGGCTTATTTGTGCCCCTGTTGGCCAGCCAATCTGCCACCTTATTTCTTGAACAGAGCATGTGAATCATGGCGATGTAGTCCATTTTACTTAGGAGGCTTGTGATGCAATAGAGTTGGGCATCCAGCTGCCAACTCTTTGCAATTTTCTCAGGATCCGAGCCATTTATGATTTTCTACGTCATGTCTAGAATCAGTCGGGAGTCCCCAAAAATGCAGACGTGCCTTTATCTAACGTCTCGAGCCAGATTCAGATCAAATTTCAGCCTTGTGAGTTCTGCTACATTTCCTTAGGAAACCCTTTGTCATCCCTAAGGATTCTTGCATATCCCGCCTGACCTAGGTTGCCTTATGAGGTGCCTTTGAAATTAAGTTTAATACAACCCAAAAGGGGAATGGAGAAGGAAGTCAGGGGAGGGGGGGGCGGGGGGGGGGGTGGGGGTAAGGGGCAGTTCAGGGTCAGTTGAGGGTGTACTAGGTTAGAGGAGAGATTCAGGAGATGCAGGATACCTAGATTCGGCTGGCTGGCATCCTAGTCTGTAGGGTCCAAAGGATCTGGGAGAATCGATTCCCGAATACTGGAGAGGGTGAAGGAACATATAAGAGGGGAAGAATGGGATTTATTCCCAAATATAGAATGGTTTCTTCCCTTCTAGGTGTTCCAAAGCAAGAGACAAGGGAGGAGCCACCAAGCTCTAGAGACCACAAAGTTGGCGAATAGGTGGGTCGGCCATTCTTCGAGCAGGGCTCTGGTGTTGGCGGGAAAATTAGTGACGGTGGCCAAAGATTTCGAAGACTTGAGACCAGACCATTTTCGATAAGGGGCAGTCAATGAAGAGGTAATTTTGAGTTTCTTCGGCTTGTCTGTAGGGGAAAAACATGGAAGGCCTGATGAAACCCCTCTTAAGGAGGTGATCCCATGTCACGATGTGCTTATGGACGACTAACCATAATAAGTGGGAAAATTTTGACCATAAATGACTTATCCATATTTGCTTCCAGACCTAAGTTTTGGGGATGCCTAGAACCGCCGTAGAAACAACATAGGCTTCCTTGATTGAAAAGTACCCTGAGGTCGAGAGGACCCATCGTAATTTGTCCGAATAGCAGGAGGCATGGATTTTCTGCTGGGTGAGATATTGGGCAAGCCAATCATACCCTTGAAGAGATAATTCTAGGGGCCAATCTTCTATGGTTTTCCATTGACGCCAATGGTGCTTGTTTAGTTGGTCACTCCAATAATCTGTTATTTTCATAGATCAGCATGGTTGAAAGAGGGGCATATGATTTGATAGGGATTGGTCCTAAGAGAGGCAAGGGGACTATTGCCAAGAGTCCTCCCAAAATTGGCCTGCTGTTCCATCGTGCACCTTCCAAAATAAGAGTGTGAGTATTAGATCACTATTGGTGTTGGCGAGGTTCCAAATGGTAGACCCTTGAATCAGAAGGGGAGTCTGAAGGATTTCGCCCTATGTTTTGTGCTATCTATAATTATGAGACCAAATAATCTTCCAAATTTAATGTCCTACTTTCAACCATTGCCACCAGATTTTGGCACCTAGGGTTGCATTGAGAGTAGTAGGGCCCCGCAGGCTCAAAGCCCCCGTAAACTTGGGGATACATGACTTGTGCCAAACCACTACATGCCACTTCCTATTTTCCTAGGCACCTCCCCTGGAATAGGGAAATGAGGTCCGAGTAGATTCAATTTGGGGTTGACAGAGCTGATAGCTGGTAGAGAGGCATTGCTTACAAGATAGATTTGAGGAGGGTACCTCTTCCCACAAGGTTGGGGACCCAGAAAGTCCAATTAGAGAGCTTGCAAGATAGTTTGGGACAAAGGTATTTCTAGGGGGTGATGTGTAGAGGGTTGAACAAGATGGGAACTCCAAGGTATTTGGAGGGGAGAGAGCCAATATTGGAACCCAGGGTTCTAGCTAAGCAAGCTTGGTCTAGACGAGGAGTATTGAAAAAATAGATATCATACTTGAGCTTATTTAGGAGCATACCAAGGCTTCCTGGAAGTCCTCCAAACTAAAGTTAATCTAAGTGGATTCTTTCAGAGTGGTAGCTCTGAATATAAGATTATCATCGATGAACTACTGGTGGGTCATGTCAACAGTGGGCAATGGCAGATGGAGCCTTGCAATCTATTGGACTGTTTGATGGCCTTGATTAAATGGTCCAACCCTTCCGAAGAAATAATGAATAGAAAAAGGGAGAGTGGGTCTCCTTGAATAATACCCCTCAAGGAACAAAAGGTTTCCGATGGTGTGCCATTGATGAGGATAAAGAAGAACAAAGTGGAGATCATTGATTTAATCCATTGACTCCAATCAATTGCAAAACCAAAAGCCTGCAGTATTTACAATAGGTAATCCCAGTTGAGGCGATCATATGCTTTCGATAAGTCCAGTTTCAATAGAATTCCACATAGCTTATGCATTTTAATGGAGTAGATGGTTTCATGCATGGAGATAATTCCATCTAGGATTTTTTGTCCCTAAAAAAACCCCGATTTCTCATGACTGATGATTTGATGAAGCAGTGGTTTGAGCCTGTGAGCCATGATGGTTGAGAGAATATTATAGATCACATTGTGTAGTGATATAGGCCTGAAATCCCTAGGTCTTGACACCTCCTTTTATTTGGGGTTGAGGGTGATGAAAGTGGTGTTAAGGCCTGACCATACTTGTCTAATCTGCGTAGATTCCTCTACCAACTCCTAGATATCTTGGTTGAGTAATGACCATCCAGCCTTGAAAAATTCAGCAGTAAAGCTGTTAGGACTCGGGGCCTTACTTGGAGGTAGGTTCTCCACTACTTCTTCCACTTCTGAGAGGGAGATGGGACTTAAGAGGGCTTCATTTTGGTATTGCGAGATCAATGAAGGGATATGTTGAGAAAATTTGTGTAGAGCCTTGAATTGATCATAGCCTTCATCTTGCAGAAGAGAGGAGAATAAGGATTACAATTCTGCCACTATATCTTCTTGGAGGTCAAGCTGGGAACCAGCAACCACCTGCAGATGAGTGGTTATGTTGCTTTGTCGGTGTTGGATCATGGATTGGTGGAAGCATTTTGTATTCCTCTCCCCTTCTCTCAACCATTGAATCCTAGATTTTTGTCCCATAAGATTTCCTACTGCTGCTTTCGTTCCTCCAGGTCCTTGGTCAAGAGATCTTCCTTTTTAACCATCTCTTCCGTGCATCCATCCTGGATGATTTGTTTCTCAAATTCCCTTAGGATGGCTTCCATCTTCCTCGTTTCCTCGAGTATATTCCCAAAATTTTCTCAGTTCTAGGATTTGATATGTGCTTTGAGGCCTTGCAACTTCTTTTGAAAATATTTCATTTTGTTAACAGGGGGTAAACCCAAGGATTTGCACCATGATGCTAATTGGTCCAATAATCCTGGGTGTTGGAGCCAAAAAATCTCGAACCAAAATAGGCGTCTATGAGGGGCGATAGTTGAGGTTAGATCCACACTGATGGGCCAATGATCCAAGCTGGTGGATGGGAGGATCGCGGAGGAGAGTCAGGGGTCTGTCATGATAAGATGCTCAGAGAATACGAACATGTCTAGTCTGCATGAAATATGGTTCTCTCCCCCTTTGCGGTTGTTCCAGGTATGGAGACCTTGGTAGGGGATGACATCGACTAGGTGAAGATCCTAAATAATGTCATTGAAGACATGTGAATATGGTTCTAAGCGATGTACTCCCCCACGATTTTCCTCCATGTTGGAGATCATGTTAAAATCCTCGCCCAAGATCAAATCTTCCTTTTCCCAGAATCGACTGAGACTTTGAAGATGCATGAGGAATAGGGGTTTGTCACGAGGCATGGCTGACCCATAGACCATGTTTAGGCTCCTCCACCATTTTTATCCTATCAAACAGATTGTGGCCGACATCATGAATTTGGTGTTGATCTAGTCTTCGATGATAACTCACCTTGGATCCTAAGGAATTGTTGTGCCCCCTGTAGATTTGGTGGCTTCGATTTTCATAGCTTGGTAGTTCTTCTAGCATTGTTGGTTTTTTTCCTTAACTTTTTTGTCAGGCACATTGGTCTCTTGAAGAATAAAAATAAAAGTTTGTATTTTCCTATTTTGCCTTTAGGGAGCGGATCTTCCCTAGGCTACTGAAGCCCCTAATATTCCATGACAAGATCTTCATGAGGAGGGAGCGATAGATCTGAGAAAGAAATTTGTTAATTGTCCCATTTGTCTCAAGTTTAACAAAATTTCACCAGCTTCTCGAATAAGTTCTTTGGTAGATTTGCATCCCTTATTACTCTTCTCATATCCCCCAGGGTTCAAGATTGTTATGCTGAGAGGGTTTCCCTCTATGCCCATGCTTTGGAGGTCTATGTCTGCTCCTCCAAAATGAGCCGACCATTGGTTGAAAAGCATGCCAAAATGCTTCAGTTGATTACTTGGGATATCTTTGATGCCTGACTTGCTCGAGCTATTGAATATTTCTAGCATCTTTTTCTCCTCTAGCATGTTGTGTCTCTCCTTGGTTTCCAGGATCTTACTCTTTTTTTTCAGGATCTCCTAGATTCGTCGATTTGATTTAGTGTGCTCGAGGATGTTCTTCTTGGAATTTGTCTTATCTCCTAGGGTGGATAATAGCTTATTGATGTCCATGGATTGAGGAACTTCTTTGGATTAAGAGGGAAGGGGTTGGGAGGGGAGGGGTTGGAATGCGATGAGGGCCAGGGATTTGTTGGCCAAGACCACAAAAGGATTCTTGGACTCTGAGGGCTCTGGCTGAGAGGAGGAGGAAGGGGCCTAGAGGAGGAGTGGAAGCTAGGGAGCCGGTGAAAGTGGGTGGGGACCCGATCGATCTGGGGGATTGGACTGCAGGGGATGAGTGGGCCTGGATCGACACCGTTGGATGGGTTTAAAACCGTCACCATCCCTAGCCATCACAACTGCTCAAGCTTCTTCTGCTATAGTTAATGGGAAATATCTTAAGAGATGTCCATACTCATGACAACAGTGACATTTAAAAGGGATTTGCTCATAATATAGCAGTTGGGTTTAGGTAGAGTTGTTGTGGATCAAATTGATAGATTTAGGAAACAACTGTGATATGTTCATATGGACACAGATTCGGGCATAAGCCACTTGCCTTTGGAGTTTGGTGATCTCAGAAGTTTTAACACAAGTTCCTATTGAGTTCTCGATTCCTTCAAGGATTTCTGGTTCCTAGAAATCATCGGGAAGGGAAGAGAGCTGAACCCAGATAGGAGCCGCAATAAATTCTTCTTTGTCTAGGTTGTAGCATCCCTCCCAATAACAGATGAAGAGGCTTGCACTTCCCATGAAATATGGTCCATTTTTTAATATATTCTTACGGTCTTCCAAATCTTCAAAGATCATAGTGAAGAAGCCTTTGGGCTTGATTCGTAGCTCAAAATTTCCCCTTCGAGACCACTTATTCTAGATCTAGACCAAAATATCTTGTTCTCTAGGCCATATCCCAAAGAATTTGTAGATCATTGCATCATATTTCATATACTGGCGAGATTTTTCACGGCAATTGTTCAGGATGACAAATTTGGGGTTGATTGCTGCCTTAGGAAGTGAGAAGCTTCACCCTTCCTTTGCTTGCCATTGTTCCCCCATTAATAGGGTTTTTGTGGCTGAGGTCATGCCACTTGTACCATTGGCAGGATGGCCCTGAATAAAAGGGGACTGGTTCATTGCATCACGGTAGGATTGTGGCCCCTCCCGAGGCAGTGGGGGGACTGACATTGGCTTGTCCACTTGGCCCTAGAGAGGAACAGAACCCTACGGGAGTAACACATAGAGAGTTAAGAGATGTGGACTATCAATGCAGAAGGCGATGGCTGCTATGGAGAAACCCTAACAGAGAAAAATTTCACATGTCAATAGTCTAACTTAGTTTGGAAAAGGGTTAAACTTATACTGAGTATAAGTATTTTTATTTACTTTAAAGAGTTAAAAAATGCAAGTGCTCGACAATATTTCCATATTTTTGTAGTCTAAAAAGAGATTAAATAAGACTCCAACGATTCCTTTTTCATAGATTTACGGAGCTAGAAAAAGTGATAAAAGTATGCTCTTTGGTCAAAATTATATTGTCAAACATCATCAAAATCTATTAAACAACTATCAACTTGCTCAAAACACCACCAAAATATTAAAAATACTTATTTCATGATAAAATTGAATTATACATAAGTCAAAATACTAAAAAATTAATTAAATAATGATGAAAGTAACCATCAAATAGGAAAAAGGAAAATATATATGAGTGAAGCTTTTGGCACGTGAATTACAATTCATTACATTCAATCATGCTCCTAGAGCCCAAAATCACTATGTATATTCCATTAAAAATAATATTTTTGATCTAAATTTACCACATACAAGAAGGAAACCATACAAATTAAAAAATGGTGAACCACAATCCTCACAAAATATGCATAACCATATTATGTATCATCATATCAAAACATATAAGTGTTTGGAGTCCACTACTCTAAATACATCTGACATGCCCATAGCATGTTACATAACCATAAAATGGGAACCATATGTCCCTATCCCTAGTCACTATCATCTGGAGGCTCCCGAGATAATGGCTGCATACCACCAGTGCGTAGGTATCGAAGTGCCTCACCGGTCATAACTATCTACCGCATGATACGTTGCCACTCTGAGGGAAGACTAGTGCACTCATCAATATAATGATCTTATAAATCATTATATCCTCACTCAGCCACCCTAGCTAGTAGCACATAAAATATACGATGGAGGTCCTCTATCAAAGCATTACTATCTAATCTCTGTCATGACGTCGATCCACCATGATCTGCAGCCCCAGGTGTTGCAACTTGACCCGTATATCCTGTTGTTTTCACTGGTGCTATCTTCATAACACAAGTTTGGAAATAAGTACCATATATATACACACTATAAAATTTAAATGCAAAAAAAAATATAGCAACATTCACATACCATCTGGACCCCATGCTCATCCTAGTGGTAGGGACAAGTCAGGATCCCCATGATAGTTCATGCCACTGTACAAATATTCATCTATGTACAATGGCATCTGGTCCTAATGTGCAAAAAAAGCAGGTTAGAACACTCGTTCTACTTGCCCTCCTCCACCTCGTCATAGTAGCTGCCCCTAGTGGTGCATTATGGGCTCATGTGGGCCCCCATCATAGATATGTATATGTGGATGGATAGTAGGGATCTTCTCAAAGAAGAATGAACATAAAACTATCTCGAATGAACAATTATCATTGGTTTGTATCTTGCATAATATTAACTATATTTTCAACGATGAAAAAATCATCTGGTCCCACCCATAGTAGGTCCCTATAAACATACTTTCTACCAACATATCTGCCCTCCAGTGATGTGATGAAAGGCATGAATACCCAATATCCGTATCGATGCTGCGGTGTAGCTCATGTTGCCAGCCTCTCTATCTCAATGATATGAATGGTCATTCCATTTGCACGAACACCCAGAATATAATGATGATCCAAAAACTCACTTATTTTCCTCCCACGAGGCAGCAATGGATGTATCTCCCCTACCTTCCCCATGGGGGGAAACCCTGTCAACAAATAGATGCCCTAGATCGTCAGTTTGATCCTATGGCCTTGTACCACAAAGGCCTCTTGATATGGGTCCTAGTAGCTCATTATCCTCGACAAAAAGGGCTCACCAGCTCTCATCAATGGGTTCTCCAAGAACTTAAGAAACCCATAATGAGCCAATACCCCTCTGACTGTCGGATTCTAATGAATCTTAACATGAAGAGTCTCTAAGTATTGTTATCACCATGACACCTTTAGCTCTGCCATACCTGCAAAATACAATTATATTTTTTTAGTTGAGAGTTAAAGGCATACATCCTAAGTCCTTAGCTTCAGCTTTCCAGAGGGCCCCCATCCTTCTTTTCCTCCTTTTAAAAAACACACTTTTGCCCCTCAAAAAAACATTGGATGCACTTTAAGGCCATGTTTTTGCATTCTAGGACACAAATCAGCCCCCAAAAAGTGGGTTGCAACAACGAGGAATAGTCGGGGTCTCGTAAAGCCAGTTGAGGCCATAATCAGAAATTCTAACCCACTAAATTTGAATGGTAAGGTTAGGCCAGCTACCTCCAACTTGCACATCTTGATTCCGATGGTCGGTTTGTCCGCTACGATCTCCATGCGATTTAGGGACTTCTCCTCCTCTCCAAGTTCTCCAAAACTCACTATGAAAATGAATTGGATTTGGACACAAGAAGCCCTTTTTATAGGAAAAACCCTAGTTTTTGTGTCATCCATTGTGATCAAATCGTAGCTCGGTTTGAAGAACCGTTAAAACCATTGGAAATATCTCACCAAGTTTTATAACATATATTCCTTTTTTTTGGTAATTTGAAACTTCATCTAGAAGCCATTTTTTCCAAAAAGTTTCACTTTGCCGCCAATTCAAACCGAATTTCTTCATATGAGCTACCTATACTTCAGTACCACTTTTCTTCAGAACTTGTCGTCTCATGTGTATATTTTATTCATGGGTAATCCTCATTTAATAAATTTTTTTATGGTCTTCCTAGGCCTATATTATGTGGTAGCATCATCAAATCACCCTTAGATAATCCGAGATGAGTCACCCTTGCATTAATGGAGTCTGATTTAATTCCCATTGTGTCCTGTTACAATATCTCATCTATATTTGCATTGAATTCATCCTTCTTTTCTCCTTTTTTCGTCCAGCTATGGTATTTCATATCTGAAAAGCCCCTGTCTAAGTAATTGACCATCCCCTCCAGAATCAAGTCAATCGTTGCTAAGTTGACCATGAAGTTTATGAACTTACAAGAGAAGTCATCAATCCTCCTCTAATTTTATCATTCCATCACTATCCCTAGTGTCATTCCATCGGTCACTCTTGAGAATCCCTCATTGCCTTAGTTTTAGCGTGTCCTATTCTGTCGACTTCAACAAATTCATTCCAGAAGAACGGTCTATAGAGAAATGTACCTTGGTTCTATCTTTTATCATTGTTTGGTGCCTCAGATCAAGAAAATGGAATCATCATTTCCCTTTGACTTTGTTACTCAAGCTCATTATCACACTATTGAGAATCATACACTTGATGGCCGAGTGATCCAACAGATTTTACCAGTGATTCATGGGTGTGTGTGATATTTTTCATACCTCATGAGGGGTGGCCATTTAGGTAGTCCCCCACATTCCCGAATGACATTAGATTATGATCGAACCTCGGATGTAGTTCAATAGATTTGATGGGTTCGGTTCTAGCCTCTTGTAGCGCCCACAACATGAATGTCTCCTTTATATGATCCATTCATATCTTCAAAGCCATTTCCTATTCAGTAGGGCTTCTTTGGTTGTGGTCCCCCCTCCCCATGTCAGCTTGAGGGAAATTGTGTCTCATGTACTTAGATGTTATTGTATTTAGTCCTAACCTATGTTTTTCCAGGAGCAGTATCTATATGGGATCCATTGTATTATGTCCTGGCCCATTGATTCCAACATATCATGTATTATGTACTTTATATCTCCGTCCAACATTGTTGGGATCATCATTATTATTTTTACTCAGTTATCTCAAGGGGTATGGTTATGCCTCCCTCACCTCATTTGAGATCATGTAATCCAAAATAAAAGGGGAATTATATCAGTTTAGTAGGTCTCACCCCCTCCATTTTTGTCCTTCCTTGCATTGCTTCAATCATCTCTCTCTCTTTGAATCCCCTTTGGTGTCTTGTGGAAGTGTAACACACACGGTATTTCGATCATACAGTTTCCTCCTAACACTCGTACATTGGGGGGGAGTCTGTTATCACCTAGCCATTTCTAACTAGGTGGATCGAAATACACCATGTAGGTTTAATTTTACCATAGTAAAATCACTTTCAATATAAGAAATAACTTAATAAACCACTTTTATTAATTTTTTCTGATTATAAACAATGAGAATAATTAAATAAACCATTATTTATTTAATTTTATGTAGGAATAAATATTAAATCATTGTTTGATAATTATTACTTGGAATAATTGTTAAATCATTATTTAATAATTATTTCATTTCACACTTCTTATCATTTACGAAATAATTTATAATTCATTTTATTTGTTAATTATTTATAAATAAATATATTTGACCATTTTAAATATCTTTTCCCTCTCCAAAAATATAATAAAGTATTCCAAGCGATTAGATCTGGATTTTGGTCAATAATATTTTATTATTCTCCATTTTCAAGATAAACCCAATACTTTTCTATAAATAATATGGTTTTACATTCATTTTGGACCATGGTCAGTATCATCGTTACAATTATCCTCTCGTGATTATTTTTAGTTCTACATATTGTTTGGGTTTTAACACATTTGAGAGAGGAAGATCTGAATACTGAAGTGATAAGGACATCAAAGGACCCATCCCACTGAGAGGGACTTATGATGCTTTTTAAATCTCCTTCGCCATGTGTCATTCATAAAATATTTATTCTTTCAAAGCTTTTCCATGATTGGTTTATTACATCAGATTCATTTTTGTTTCTTGTTATTTTAGATTGAATACATCTATTTTTTTGTAGGTTTTTCTCACATATTTTTTGTAGATATGAAGTATAAGAAACTACAATTTTTGTTAGGGTCACTTGTCACCTATGTCTTAAGTGATATTTTTTTGGTACACATTCCAAAAAATTTCATACTAACACATTTCCTTTGGCTATTTTTCAATATGGCTCGTGCAGTGGCGTGTTACCATGAACACTATGATTAGTCTACTAGGAGGCTTATAGCCATATTTTGACTGCATGTATATGACCGGCCCTGTGGCTATATGTGTCTTGGTCACACATTTTGTAAAGCCAAAATTTGATATATATCTATAAAAATATCTTCAATGTTTTTTATTGTTCTATTGTCTTTCTCAATGTGTGTGATGTTTATTGAATTTATTTTACATGTGTCATAAATGTTTATCTAAAACATGATTATCCAATGCATATGTCAATGTATTCAGATTCCTGTAAATATGTTGATATTGGATGAAATCAGAATATCTTTCCAAAATTCAAATCATTAAGAACATACGAAGTATAGTTGGACTTATAACTAAATAGACATTAGTCAATTATAGTAATACAAGTTGCGAGTCAAGTCTGATAAGTATATGGTGGATACCATGGGAAATAACTTAAGAAAATAGTTCAATAACTACATTATAATCAAATATGTTATTCGTATAGAGAAAGATTCAAATCCTTTTTAAAATCATTAACTCGCCATTCAGAGCATATATGGCCCATACTGTGGAAGAGAGGTTCCGAGTACTATGACTAGCACCATCGACATAATAGATATATGGTTTGAGGGATGCTAAAATTTTCAAACCAAATGTAAACAAAATTTATAGAAAATGTAGGAAAATCCAAAGGGAACACACTGTAAACACACTCAATGCACCATATAAAGTATGTATGCAATGCACTAAAAACAAAATAAAGCATAGTATTTTTTAAGGTAACCTATTTCTAGGCTATGCAAAGGGAAATCCATCAAATCAGCAAGCTCATAGGCACATTTTTGATGCCTCAAAAATCACTGCACAACATTGGAGGATAACCACCCGGTTGGTGACATGAAAATTGTCCCTTTTCCTTTTGGAATAGTGGCTCTCACTGGGGATGATAGGACCAGTTTCCCAATTCATATTTGGATGGATGTGTGGTATTGATAACTAACTATAACTTGGATGAATGGGAGTTATAACAAGCTAAAGGAGTATATATATACCTATCTCTATCCTGGGATGAATTATGTTTCTCTTATATGCGATCTTAAAAGATGATCTTAAGTGAACATAAATGAATATTTATCAAACACTTATATAAATGAAAGACAATTTAATTTAATTTATTTGATAAAATAGTCAATCAAATCAATTGATTAAGCACATATCACATTTAATAACTGCATGTATTGTATATGTATTAAAAAATGGTAATCCAAGCATGTTCAAAAGTGGATTATTGTTGTATTGTATTAAAGAGATACATATAACAAAACATCATAAATAAATTTAACTATTATTCACATAAACATAACATCAATATAGAGATAAAAGTACCATGTATATTTTAACTCTCCTCATGAGAAAATAGTCCTTGGTCCAGTTATTTCTATTAAGAGAACTTCAAGAGTACAAAAGTGCAACTTCTTCAAAGCCTTCTTTACAAAATTTCAGGGCCCTTTCTTCAAATACATGAAAGGGTATATATAGTAAAATAAAAAGTATAAAAATAGAAAATACATAAAGTGTTGAGGAGGTTTAAACAACTCTCCTTAAAATAAGTGAAATAAAAACATAAATATAGTTTTTTGGGTGACTCGCTTCAAGAGTGTGGTGTTGTCCTTGTGTCTTTGTCCTTTGATGAAGTCCCCTCTGTTGAGTTCCCATATAAATCCTCTCTGCTATGAAGAAATGCGCAAAAGGCCTCGTTTTCCCTCTTATTTCACTCCCTTTAAGCCTTCGTTTTCGTCCTTTGTCCCTCCCCTTATAAATTCCCCACTTACCCCCTAAATCTCCCTAAAGTCCCCTTTATATCCTTCCCTTACCCTTTGTTGGCCCTTTTTCCCCCTTATTCCTCTATCGTTACCCCTTCTAGCCTTTAATTTCATTGAAAATGGGTTAAAAACCCACTTCCAACCTTATACTAAGGCTTAGCCCCTTTTCCGCCACCCCTTTAGCTATTGTTCCCTTGTAAACGAGTGTTGTGGCTGAGCGCTGCCCCTTAAGGTGCTAATCACATAATCGCATTTTCGCGTGTTGTTGTTTGTGTGTGATCGATCCATCGCAAATATTTGCGATGCGATCTGATCGTGCCGCACATCGCCTCGATCGCAATATCACATTGCAAGTTCCTTTCTGCGTTTTGCAATTTCTCTCCACTCCCCATTCGCGATTGCGATATGATCTCCTGGGCCCCACCACTGATTACTCCCACCGGTTCATATATTAATGGGTTTTTCCCTTTGTAATCGGGAAATTTGTTATATATTGAATTTACAAAGGATTTCCCATTGCATCGCAAGCCCCATGTTTATCACTCCGCTCCACTCCCGTCCCCCAATTGCGATTTGCGATTGTGATTTAGCCCTAGTCCCACCTCGTGCTATCATTCCCTCCCTCTTCATTGTTTTTCCATTATTTCCTTTGTATTTCACCCAAACAATTAATCTTTGGGTTTTACAGTATTAACCTTTTCTTCCGCCGCTCTCCATTATTTTCACTGCTCTCACATGTTCTGTCGCTGTTCCTCCGGGCCTCCGCAGCATTTCTCCACCACCACTGCTTGGGTTTGCAACAGGTGTGTTATATTATGCAGGTAGCATAGAGAAGCCATTACAGCTGCTAGCAGACCAACAGAGAAGATTCAAGAGGGTTAATTTTCTTGTTATTGACGTAATAAATGTCTAACCCCACATTCAAAGGAAAGGACTTAGTTTGAATATTTAAGCACACTGTCAAACTCTTATCTGTGTTTAATATCAGCAGAGTACTCTTCTCTAGATGGGACATCTTCCTAAAAGAAATACCCATGCCTCCTCGAGCCCTGAAACGATTAATTACACTGACTGAAGCTCATTTAAAATAGTCCGGTAGTAGTTATGTAGGTATGGAGCGGCCTTGCCGATTTTCCACCAAGTTCATTTATTCCAGAAGGCTAGCACAAAGTTCTAGACCATCGTAAGGACTTAAAGAACATATCAGAGGTCAATCGCGACCTGACAGACGCTTCCAAACAGTCTACAAAGTACAACACAACGCCATTAAGCAGAATGGGCTTGGCCTCCTTTACCATTCTGTCTTAATGAGACTCATTTAATTTGTATCTACTCCTGCTTTCGTCTCTTCTTCTATAAGAACCCCCGAGAACATATTGTAAAGGTTGTTGTTGGCTGCTGCTGTTGCTGTTGGAGGGATTCATTCTGACTGTTAGAACAGTCTTGGGAGGGAATAGCAGAGTAGTTTGTATGTACTAGGCTAGGAGGAGAAAGTCTGGATTGTAACAGCCATTGAGCTCAGTGTATATGACTGGTTTTGCATCAATTAATCAAAGCACATTCCACAGGATCCTCGTCTAATACTATTGGTGATGTTTCCTAACTTTGTTTATTTCATTTTCATGCTGTTCTTTATTCTTCTGGGGTTTCATCAGAAAACTGGCATAGGATTTACCCTTGTTAGGTACCCTATATTTCTGCTCTCCTTGCCTTCAATGTTTTCTGCTAAATGTGTTATCTGAGAATTGATTTCAGTTAATTTAACCAGTGTAGTGGATGTTGTTTCCTGCTCTCTGATGTTTGAATTGGAAGGATCATTTCTTAGATGTTCTTGTTGGGTTTAAGCTCGAAGGTTTGGGAACACTGGGGATTAGAGTTAGCCCTGTCCACTATGATCCTTGCGCGACCAACTGGCCTTTCTAAGATCCCTTCCGTCAAACTTATCTCTGTCTTTCCCCTGGAGCATGCTAAAGCTGACCTGGAGTTAAATGACCTCTGGTCCAATCTACAAGCTACCCCTTTGTCCCTATTTGAGAGCTTCCTTTGAGTATTTCCAAGTAGGTCTGGAGTTAAATGAACTCTGACCTAATCTATAGAGAGAAATTGGGTTACTCTCCTTCTTTCACTTTCTTTCCTTAATGTTCCATCCCACCATCTAATCTAAAAGATCCTTTAGTATTGGATGACTTGCCCTTTGGAAGCCTTGGCTAGTGGATGCAAGTAATTTCCTTCCATGACTCCATAGCCCAATGGATGGCACAATTTTGACCTATTCTCTTTGTTGAAACGTCCTGCTGCTTTGCTCCTTTCCTTCCATTGCTTCTCAGTATATGATCTCATGACTCAATCTAGCAAACAACCAACCAAATCATTTAAAATCCCCCGTGCTTCATATCTAGCCTAATATCTCATTTTAAGCTTCAAAGACATATCATTCTTTGCTCTATTTGGAGAGATCCCTCTCCGGGTCCAGGAGGGCTAGATCCTAGGGCCCCAAGGTGGTTTGATGTCGTCTTATCTTTTGGTATTTCCAAATCTACCAAAACATAGGAACCCCAACAAGATGGACCATAACCAGGTTGATAATTCAGAACATAAATTTGATAGTTGGCTAGATAATTTCCACTGAAATTTTGACTTCCTTATAACAATTATTGTTCTTAATAGAACTGTGGCCCCAAAGGAGGTTGTTGTCCTTGGAAAGGTTGTTGCCATGACATAGGGTATTTCCCTTGAAGAGGTTGTGGACCTTGAATTGAGTACTGCTCTTAAGGTTGATATTTTCCTTGAGGTATGTACTGTCCTTGAGGTTTCCCTCCAAGTGGAAAATTACTACCTTGAGGGTCAGGGTTAGGAATATTTGTAGACATCATGTAGAGTACTTGTTCCGTGTTCAAATTTTCGGTATTAGATTCATTGGGACTAGGTGCCTGTACAAGTTTTTCGGGAGAGGGAGATGCTCCTGAGAAAGTACCAAAAAGCAACTTGTATCCTGAAGGAACAAATGGACCACCATAGAAATATGATTTTGGTGATGTAGAAAACATGGATGACTCACAAAACATGTTTAATGGAGGTTTGTAATTACCTCTGAGTATAGTGTAAAAATAATTACAGGGTGGTGAATAGTTGAGACCAGAATTATGTAGAAAGTTAGTTAACTAAGAATACCAAGGATCTTGTTTGAAAGGGTTGTAATAAATTGATTCGGTTTTCCTTAGATCTAAAAATTCTTGATGTGAAGGAAGAATAACCTCTTCTTTTGCGTCAGTAATCTCTTCAAATACTAATGAGGCTAGGAGGAAGGTTCTCAGTGACACGAAACTTCACTCGAGGTGACTGAGGACGACTAGGAGTTCGGGTTACGAACTCCGAAGTAGGCTCAGATGTAGCATGTTCACTTTCAGGTTCAGTAGCTGATAATTCACTAGTTGTGGGAGCAAGTTCAACTAGTTCAGAAATTTCTAGTTTTCTTCGGTAACTTTCTGTTGTATGAGGTTGATCTACTTCATAATCAAGATGTATTATTATAGATGTTTCCTCTTGTTCAATTGATCCGGTCCCTGATGATTGGCCTCTTTCAAATTTAAGTTTTTCTCACTGACTTGGTGTATACTCAGGGGGTTTCCCCTGCATTCTATGAGACGGTATCGATAATTTAGCTATAGTTAAATGTTTAACACACGAAAATCAATAAAAATATCAACAAAATAAACCTAATGTCGCTAATGAAATAATAAAAGCAAACACACACCTACAAAATCTAAGAGACAATCCACATACAAACAGTATGTTTCCACACTAAAAACACTAGTTGGTGATGAAATCCAACGTCGTAGAATTCTAATGTGGAGAACTTGGTGGTTACAACATTTACACCAACAACCTTCTCAATGAAATAGTCTAGTGTAAGTACCTCCACTTATTCCATCTCAATGTGAAGAGTACCCTCTGGAAAGTCCAAGTGAGTCTAGCCGACCTCTGTTCTGGGTACAGTGGGACCTTCCCTCCACTGTCACCTTGGGAAAAATCCTTAAGATTATGGTCACTAAGGTCACCAACGGGAACAAATGTACCTAGGGGAATAGTCTACGATCTGATATAAATGCAAGGGCAGAGTCTCAAGCTCAATCCCATAAAGGCTCCATGATATGGTAAATCCAAGGTTTTCCAAGAAGTGACCCGAAGCTCCTTGACAATGGTCTATCTGAGGTTTATCATTTGTATTACATGCACATATGCTATCTTTCCTAATGAGATAGGTACGATTACCTCACTAGTTCTGACATGATCTCGTGCTTGACTCTTTTAAGAAGAGCTTCCCAGAGCACAAATGCTACAATTGGATTTTCCTACCGCAAGATTGCTACTTGTTTGTTTAAACTATTTTGGAATGTTAATTACAACCTGTTCCAAAACAGTAGCCTAAGCTATGTTGGTGGAATGACCCTAGAAAATGTAAAATATCTAGATTGATTTTATTAATGCGTTGTTTTTAATTTGGTTGTTGCTTAAGACAAAACGTATGGAGTTGAAACTTGAATGATGTTTGTGACCCGACTCAAAAAAAGGATAAATGCATCTAAATGAGAAGTGCAACTCTTTTCTTTTCAATGAATCTTATTTAAGGGAAAGATTGAGATATTTCACAATTTTCAAACCACCAATTCTTTCATAAGAATTTTTTTTGAAAAGAATACGTTTTAATAGAGATCAATTACTCTTTTGAAATGAAATTCCTTGAACAATCAGATCAGATACTACAAATCAATAAACAAATCGTTTCCAAAAGAAAACAATATCTAAAAACTCTAAAAACATAAAATTCAAAGTCAAAGAAAAATATAATTTTGAAGCCTATCTAAAAAGTTTGAGGACGTTTTCTCTTAGTTTGTGATCAGACTAAGAAAAAATTTTACTTATCTCAGCAGAAATGAAAACATCCAAAAATTCTTTGGTGTGATATTAGGCTTCAGTAAGCTAAAAGCTCTTCCAAATTTGCAAATGAAAAAGCAATCAATTTTCATAAAATTAAGGTTTGCAATGATCTTAATGGCTCAAAAAGATAATGGCATCATACCAGTAAGCTGAGGTAAATGAAAGTATCTTATATGGAGCAACAATAAAGTAGGGAAATCATTGACTTATAAAATGCAAAAAGGATGATAAATCACACAAACGTAAAAGCTGCTGAAAAGAAATTCACATACAAGATTTGACATCTAAGATAGACTAGGGAAAACACAAAGAATCAGGTGATTTGGCTCTAAAAAAGAGAATTTTAATTTTTTCAAAAATTTTCTAGGGGCCCGCAGTTTCTAATGGAAAATAGAGTGGTACCACACTGTTTTGAAGTAAAACCTACGGAGGTTTCCGCACTGTTTTCAGATGAAAACCGCGGAGGCAAGGAAAAACAGAGAAAAAATAAATATTCAACTTTATTTTTTAGGGATTCTTAAAATTTATCTACCCAACCCAATCTTAGATAAGTCTAAATCATAAAAATTCCAATATTCAAACTAAAAATAAAGAAATAAAACTAAGTTCTATTCCCCCGTCGAGTCATCATTTTGTTATGTGGATTAATCCCTCTTGCTAACAAGAGCGGTCTCCCTAGTATTCAACGAATAGATAGAAACAAAAATCCACTTAGAAACCTTTTTCTCTAGACTAATTTCATTTCATAATTATTATAAGAAAGTAAAGAGGGCATGCCCCTACCTTGAAATCCAATGTTTGATGTAGTCTTTTATCTAGTCGCTCCAAAGACACTTCTTCAATAAGTAGAACCTGCAATCAAAGACAAGGAGAAAAAATCAAAGCATCTGCAACATATAGTAATTAATAAAATCTAATCCAACTTAGTGATCAAGGAGTATAAGTATTGATGGTATTCAATAAGAATAAGAACAAATCAATGAGAAAAAGAGATCCATATGTATTATCTTGAATGAAAAGAGTAATTTTACAACCTAATGCCTTAATTTCGTACAGATTTCTCCCAGGGTCCTGAAAAATTGTTCCTCCTTCAATTTGACAAGCCTTCCTCTCTAAATACCAACACGGAGTTATGGACATAAGGGTGTGATATTTCTCATGCCAAAAACAACTAGTGTAGAAAGTATGCACTCTTAGGAATTTCATTAGCAACTACCATGTATATCTTAGCATCTACCATCTACCCTTGAGACTGAAACTTTAGCTCAATTTATGGGGAAATGGAGGTAGTTTCAGTTTCCATGAAGAGGGGGATGGATTCCTGTCATATAGGGATTTGAGCTCCATGGACCAAGGGATAAGCTCCATGAGTGGAGGGATACAGCTCGAACTGATCACACCTCTAGAAGCCTCCAGTTGGGAGAATATTCGACCAGTTAGGCTTCTAGAATTTACATTTTCTCCTATTGGAATTTTTATGGGGGTCCACAAGTTTTAGTAGCATAATGTGCAAGGGTGGTTGCGGTTTATAGACCAAGTATCCACAGACCCGCAGGAAAAGACTAGAAAAAGTGCGGAGGTAGACTTTTAAAGGTTTTAAAGAGCTTTTCTCCAATTCTAAGACTTCGTTCAGGAACATTAGAGTTGTTTGTCTTCTAAGGGAGCACAATATAGGTATTGATAGACCTATGTAAACATTCAAATGCCATGGTGACAAAATAACGTGTAACAACAGTGGGTCTATTTATATCAATTGATCAGATGCAAAAAGGTGAACATATTAGACTATCAGAGGTAATACCTATAAATAATTTTTTGATTTGAGCTCCATGGACCAAGGGATAAGCTCCATGAGTGGAGGGATATAGCTCGAACTGATCACACCTCTAGAAGCCTCCAGTTGGGAGAATATTGGACCAGTTAGGCTTCTAGAATTTACTTTTTCTTCTATTCGAACTTTTATGGGGGTCCATAGGTTTTAGTAGCAGAACGTGCGAGGGTGGCCGCGGTTTATAGACCAAGTATCCACAAACCCACAGGAAAAGACTAGAAAAAGTGCAGAGGTAGACTTTTAAAGGTTTTAAAGAGATTTTCTCCAATTCCAAGACTTGGTTCAGGAACATTAGGGTTTTTTTTGTTCTAAGGGAGCACAATATAGGTATTGATAGACCTATACAAACATTTAAATGCCATGGTGAAAAAATAACGTGTAACAACAGTGGGTCTATCTATATCAATTGATCAGATGCAAAAAAGTGAACATATTAGACTATCAGAGGTAATACCTATAAATACTTTTTTGATTTGTCTCACAATAATATTGTAGGGGAAATAACTCCAAGTATAGGAAGTATGAATAAGCTGTGATGGCTTAATTTATTTGGGAACCAATTGGAAGTGCTAATACCCACATATCTTAGTAACATATATGCTTTAGAGGTGCTGGACTTGGAAAAAAGTAATTTGAGAGGACCAATTCCTCAAGAACTCCCTAAGTTATATTGGTTGCACAAATTAGATGTTTCATCTAACAACCTTTGTGGGCCAATTCGAATAGGGACACAATTTTCAACATTTTATGTAGTTTCATTTCAAAGGAATTAGTGCTTGTGGGGGTGTCCTTTAAATCGATGTAGCAATCAAAAGGCAGAATCTTTTGGACAAGGTGATGGTACTAATAAAAATAACCACGTTAAAATGAAATGACTAAGCCATATAAATGAAAAGGTGTCATTAATAGCATTGGGGATAGGAATCAGGCTTGGATTTGGGGTGTAGTTGTTGTATTTATTGTGTGATAGAGGGTTATGAATTGGATACTACTTCTCCCCCCTAAAAAGTCTCCAGCTATTTATGGATTGTATAGACTCCCTACATAATAGGGCATTGTATCTTATTATACCAAAATATAAATAAATGAATCTTGTACTGTGTTTTATGATATCTATACCTCAAGGTTCAAAAATGAAATTTTTTTGAATAGAGAGAATCTATATTACAATTAGATATTCAGGATATCATAAAATCTGCAATTGTATATTTTCTAATTGATCTTTTTAAAAATCCACAGTTTATTTCCATTTTATATTTTGTAAAAAATTGAATACTGATTTTTTATGAGCTCAACATGTTCTTGATAAGGATTAAATTTAAATGAAGAAGAAAATAATTATTGTGTCCAATTAGCTAAAATAGATGCAATTAACCATATATTTTAAATAATCACATTATTTAAAACATTTAAATGTAAATAAATAATTAAAAAATAAAATGAATTATTAACAACAATAGCACATTCATTATTATTTTTAATATATATTTTTTAAATGATTTATTTTCAAATTTTTAATTAAATATTTATATATATATATTATTGAAGCAAAATTTGACCTATATTTCATGGTTATTGCTTTTTACATAATTTTATTTTGAAGTAATAAAACAATTTTTTTTTTTTTTAATTAAATAGAATACAAAATCTTATTTAAAATTTATAAAAAGTATATTCTCATTTTATATTCAATCATATTAATATTTGTTTATAAGATGTAAAATACCTCACATTAAAGTATACATGAAAATTACACGTTCAAAATTTATAAATTAGCCAAAAAGAAAAAAAACACCCCACATTAACATTTCTTAAATTTTATATTTAATAAATTAAAAATCAAAACTAATTTTACCATAAAATTGTTTATGACTTTGCATAAAATCTTTAAAAACCTTATTTTTAATTATGTTTTAAAAAATAAATTTGTAGAACATATTAGCTCACTCCTTTTAAAATGAACATTAATTTATACATTCTTTGTTATATAAAACTTGCATTTCATTAAGAAAATCTTGTAATCAATACTATCTTCCATAAATAAAAAGATCAAATTATTTAGGAAATTAACATTTTCCTAAATGGTAAGATCAAATTACCACAACCATATTAGTAAATATAATTGATATAGTTGAAATCATCATTTTCCATAGTTTATATACAAATAACTTTTTATACATTATGCCAATAAACATAATTTAATATTATTTACTCATATTACTATTAATATTATTTATATTAATAAAATTAATCTCATTAATAATAAAAATAACATTTATTAAATATTAAAATAAAAAAATTACATCAATTAGACATAACCTTAGGGAGGTATATAGAATACTACATACCTAGTTTCACTTCTAAGCATGGAACCACCACATCAATATCATCGTGATAATGATGTATATTGGAACATCATCAATATCATCAATATCATGGAACATTAAGTCATGCATTTCATAAACTTCATTGTAAGTAGAGTTTTCGTTAGATTTTGATATTGCACACTATATAGAAGAAGTCTGATTCGGATTATTCGGTGTCATAAGAAATAAATAGAAGTTGATCCATTTTCAAGATAGATTTATGAATGAAAGCTTGAAATAGGCACACATCAACAATAAATTATAATCATTTTTATTTTTTTATTTAAAAAACCAATGAACAACAAAAAAATTTAAATAATGTTTATTTTTATAAAATACTAATAAAAATTATTAAATAAATGTTTTAATTAATAATAATAATTATAAATATAACCAAATTTAATAATTATTATTTATAAATTCATATTTATTTAAAAAGGAAAATATTAATTAAATTAATTCATAACTATTATTAAGTAGAAGGACCATTATTAATATTAACTAAAATAAAATAAAATATAAATAAGTTTTAATATAATTAATAATTATTGTAAATATTAATTAATAAGTAATTAAACGAAAAATTAAATTAAAAAAAAAAAAAACTTAAAAATATTAATAAGAAATAAAATTAAAATAAATAATGTATTTAGACATGGTTATTATTTTTAAATATTAATTAATATTAATTAATGATAATAGTATTAATTAAAATAATGATTTAATGGTTACTTATAATTTAAATAAACAAATTATTAATTTAAGTTCAACTAAATAAATAAATAAACATTTAATTAATTTAGGGAACTTCTTAAAATAAAATTATTATTAAGAATAAGAATTATCAGTTAATAATTATAGTTATTAATATTAATTAATAATAACAAAATTATTATTATTATTAATTAAAACATTATTATTTAATAATTTTTATTAGAAATTTATAAAAATAAAAATTATTTAAATTCTAGTTCTTGGTCGGCTTTTTAAATCAAAAATAAAAAATGATTACTATTTATCTCTCATCCGTGCCCCTTTCATGTTTTCATTCATAAATTTGTCTTGAAGATGGATCACCGTTGGGATTCGATATGTCGACTAATTTACTATGACACTGTGGATAATCTGGATAAGTCTTCTTCAATTGATAACCACATGAGCTTAAAAACCAATATTACATAAATACATGAAGTGTTGTCTCAAGATAGAGAAATTGCCTTGGACACACAATTAGTTGGTTGAGAGAATATAGCAACCACACACTAATCTAGGAATATACTAGATCTAAACAACTCCTAGAGTATAGGAACAAACTCCTCTAGATGGAAAGAATCACAACTCAGACAACTAAGGCTCAATTCAGCCACCAAGGCTCAACACAACCACCAAGGCCTCCAAGGCTCAACTCAGCCACCAAAGCTCACAATCTAGCCACCAAGGCTCACCAGAGACCCAACTCAACCATGTCCAGGGTTTTCTCGGCTGACCCTAAACCATGCCTACAGGAATCCTTATCCACTTCACTCTCACATGTGGTTTCTGGCTAACCACAACCAACACTGCAAAGTGGTTTTTGGTTTACCACAAACCTACAATTAAAAAGTGTTTTTAATATTACCATGAACTTTATGGGGGTACACATGCCTTACAAGGTTTACAACTCAAATCCAACTCTTGGAGTTTCCAGGTACATACTTTAAAAAGACCACTACAAAACATCCTAGACTTGCTTACTAATAAATGTATGTGACACACCATCATCATGAGTCTATTCCACACACTTCACACAAACTTTAACTTATTTTTCCATCATCCTTTAATCTCCGATGTAGCTCCTTTGATGCCAAATTCATTGTCATGTCTTCATCATATTTGGTAATCAATTTTTCCTGCAAATTTGTGTATTGTTGGAATGACCAGTTCCAACACACACTCATAATTGTGACAATAGTTGGTGAGACTAGTGTCACTACAAAAAAAAACCATCCAATTCCTTCAACCAGATTTACATGAATGCATTTTTACATGAAATACATGCATAATTAATTTTTTACATGAAATATATGCATCTTGACAAAATTAAAGTCTGATTCAATGAACCATATGATTGTGAGTAGAAACGATAAGATGAATATACAATCCATTGTTCAAAAATTCAAAATCATATTTAACACAACATCATAGATCCATGCAGCATCGTTTCCCAACATCCAGACCACACGTGAAATATATGCGCTCACTGCACCATAGTAAAATCTCCATTGTTGTCAACCAACATCTGGTACCCAGATATGGGGCGCGAGCCGTGCATGTTCAGAATGGAATATGTGCTTACATGGCATCTGATGTGCCTCGCTTCCTAGCTCAAAATCTTCCAAACAAACAACACATTGGGACAAGTTAGAGCTAAGGTGCTTCTCAAAAATTTTCACTACAGCCATGGCCTCAACGACAGATCTCAAAGCCTATGGTATGCCATAATGATTTTCATAATTCTCTTCATAGATTCGATCCGTGGCCACAAAAGCACCCAGGGGTTGCAGAAATTTGCAGTATCGGAGTTGAAGGAAGTGAAGAATCTATGACCTTTCCACTACAAACATCATGGGCCTCTAATCCTAAAGCTCCCAAGAATCTTCCCCCTTAATTCGACAAAGACCTCTGCCCTTAGGGTCAAATCACAGAAGTCAGAATGTGATTGAGCTTCTTGAGTCTGTCCACCTTTGATTTCTTCAAAAAACCTTTCATTGCATCTAGGTCAATAGATCTTTTATCCAATTACATTGCCAATTATTTCATTGCATATGTGCCACAAGTATTCTGAGCCCACGACAACTGCCATTTTCAAATTCCTAGCAAAAGAAAGAAAATTCTCTGTAACTCTTTACCATAGCACAACAGAGGAAAAAGTTATGTAATTCTTCTTCAAATATGGCCACAAATCACACTCAATCAAAAAACAACAATACTAGGGTCAACTGCAATACGCCCGATCGAAGAATGGGAGTGAGCACGAGCACCACTGCTGGAATACACCTCCTCTCAGGTTCCAACAAGAAATCCACCGCATTGAAGTAGCACAATCAAAAAAATATTTCTAAGACAGTGGAAACACTCCTCAACAGTTCTCCAAACTCGGCACCAATCGCATCTCACAATCTCAATTCAACATGAATCAAATCCCGAATCAATTTTCGACATCAGATCATAGAATGCCATTGATCAACACACATATTCAAAAAACTCACATGAAGAATTAACCGAGACTCGAGCTCTTGACGTTGTGAGTGCTCAATGCTGAAACATGTCATTTCCTTATATAATGACAGATAAACAAAAAAACTAAAACCATTTAAATATATTATCTTATTTCCCTTAGCCTAGTAGGGGAAAAGGCCTAGGCCCAAACAGGCTCTGATAACAAGTTCAATTTTTATAGTGCACACTATATTGCATTCAGCAAATAATATTACATATATATAGGAATTCTATTTCTCAAGATAGGGAAATTGTCTTGAACACACAATCAGTTGGTTGAGAGAATAGCTCAACCACCCACCAATCTAGGAATATACTAGATCTAAACAACTGTTAGAGAATAGGAACAGACTCCTATAGATATAAAAAATCACAATTGAGACAAGTAGGAATCACATTTTCCAAGTGTTTTCCTATTTGCTTTCCTTGTTTATAAATGTTGAAGTGTGACAAAAAATTGAGTAATTAATGTAATTATAGGTAAATTGTGTTCGTTACCAGTTAGCCAGTTGCATAACCAGGAGCAGTTATGTAACGATGTAACCCATATTAATTGGGATGGCCCAAGAAGCTTGTAACTATGAGAATAATATTAGAATAATAAGTTTGCAATCCCTTGCCCCATGGAGGTTTCCTTGACACATTGTCAAGGTTTTACCATGTAAATATTCTTGTATTTACTTGTGTGTGTTATTTATTTTCCATTCAGTTTTTCCGTATATTTATTTCTTGTTTAATAAATTTTGGGACCAAGAAGTGGTGTGAGAGAAAAAGGAAGAATTGAGATTTATTAGAGAGAGGAATCAATTTTCAATGGTAGAGAGATTTGTTGAGAAAGTAATAGTGATAAAAGGGGCATGTTCAATTTTTTTTTTAAGAGCTGAGGAAGATAGAATCTGATCGTTTGAAGAGGAAGGAGCCTCCTTGAATATTCCTTGTGAACACTAGAGAAAGGACCCACCTTGATTATTCTTTGTGAACATTGCCTTGAAGATTCCGTGCGAACACAAAAATATTTTTTGAGTCGCAGGCATTTCCTGTCTAGCATATTGAGCTGGTGTCTAGAGGGAGAAAGCGAGCCGCTAGTCAATTCAAGTGACTAGTGTTTGTAACCAACGAGAGATAAATGTTTGTAACCATTAAGACTAGGCAGATGATGGTCTCTGACAAGGTCCAACGAGGTTGATTGGAATGACACCTCATTTCAAATGCAGACTCCTTGTTCGAAGTGGAAATACATTCCATATTCTTTGACCCACCTCTACCTTTTTTATTGATGTCTCGCTTCACCAGTCAAGGGAGGAGGCCGTTGTGGACATAACTCATTTACTACTCGATTCCAGTACCAGTCAAGGGAGGAGGTCGTTGTGGATAGAGTATTGCCACCGTCGAAGTGAACCAGAACCCTCCTACATAGTAACCAAGATGTCGAGGTCAAAGAAACCAAAAACATACCATTGTAAGAAAAATTTTGGTGGATGGTCGAGTAGAGTCACTAGCAGACCTTTCCAAAAAACAGAGGTATTTCTTGCTTGTTTTCAAAGTAAGAAATTTTTTTTTTTTTTTTTTTTGGTTGTTGGGCAGTCTCAAAAAACTGCAATATTAGAAAAATATTAAATTGGAGTAGGGAAATTCTGAGTTGGGAATGAGTAGGGTTGGATATTATTTTTGTAAAATTTTGAATTGAAAAGGATACAGATTGGAATAGGGTTTGAAGAAAAAATTTGGAATTTTTTTATTTGAGCAATCTGAGATTTGTTTTTTTCTTTAATTTATCAGAATTTGTTTTTAAAATAAATTTATTATTAAGGAGAATAAATTGAAAGCAGAAAGAGAAACACTAGTTGAAAGAAGGGAAACCTGAGATTTTTGAAGAAACCCTAGTTGAAGGAAATAAACCCTAGAAAAAACATTCATAGGAATAAATGGTGAAAATGACGAATTCTAAATTAGAGGTGGAGAAGTTCACTCGAAAGAAAAATTTTTCCTTATGGAAAATGAAAGTTAAGGATTTGCTGGTGCAACAAGTGTTGCATAAAGCATCAGATGGGGTGAAGAAGAAACTTGTTGGCATGAAAAATTTGGACTAGGAGGACTTGGATGCCCAAGCTCTCAGTACCATCGGGCTATGACTTGTGGATGAATTTCTCTTTAATATTGTTGAAGAGAAAACAATTGTAGGTTTGTGGGAAAAACTGGAAGCGTTGTATATGACCAGATCGTTAACCATTATAATTTATTTGAAAAGAAAATTGTATAGTCTTCGGATGAAGGAGGGTACAAAAATTTTAGAAAATTTAAATGTTTTTAATACACTTATTTGCCAATTGACAGATATGGAAGTTAAAATTCGGGAAGAAGATAGATATATTTACTTGTTGTGTTATCTACCAGAGTCATGGGACCACTTCATAACTTCAATCAATTCGAGAACTACTGAGTCTTTGAAATTTGAATCAGTGGTGGGAGCTTTGTTATCTAAAGAATTATGTAGTAAATCCATTTTTAAATAACTGCACTAGAAGCCATGGTAGCCAGAGGATGGTCAAAGGAAGGAGGGGATAAAGAAAGGGGTTCTTCTAGATAATAATCAAAGAGTAGGAAGTGTAAAGCCAAATGCTAGTACTGCAGCAAAATTGGACACGTCAAGAAGGATTGTTGGAAACAGAAGGAGTCCGAAAACCATAAGAAAGAAGAAAATTATGTTGATTCATGTATGGTTGTTGAATTTTTATCTACTGAAGAAGGAATAGTATATGAGGCTTTACCTGTTTGAAATGTCTCTCAAAATTTTGAAAATTGGCAGTTAGAATCTGGTGCTTCTCATCACATGAGTCTGCCTATAAATTGGTCTAATTCATATGAAGCTGTGAATTGTAGTTTTGTGTTTATGGGAAATAATGTATCTTGTCGGAATATTAGGATGGGAAATGTAAAAATTAAGATGTATGATGATACAGTTAGACCTTAACTGATGTTATGCATGTACCTGAATTGAGGAAAAAATTGATTTCTTTGGGAGTGTTGAACTCAGATGGTTACAAGTTTACATATTAGAATGGAGTGCTGCAAGTCTCAAAAGGCACCATGGTTTTTATGAAGGAAGAAAAGGTCGAAAACCTTTACATACTCAAAGGAAGTACCTTTCCAGTGAGGCATTGACTGTATCAGAGAAATCAGAAGAAGTTACTCGCCTATGGCATCAACGGTTGGGTCACATAAGTGAAAAATGTCTTTAGGTACTGATGAACCACAAATTGCTTCCTGATTTGAAATCATTGAAGGTGGATTTTTGTAAACATTGTGTGTATGGAAAATGATGTACATAGAGATTTAGAATTGGAAGTCATAATAGTAAAGAAATTTTGGGCTATATGCATTATCATCTTTGGGACCATCTCCTACTGTGTCTTATGGAGGTGCGTTATATTTCTTAACATTTATTGATGATTTCTCTCCAAAATTTTGAGTCTATATGTTGAAAAATAAATATGATGCATTTAACATTTTTGAACAATTTAAAGCTATGGTGGAAAATAAAATAGGAAAATTAATTAAATGTTTAAGAACTAACAATGGTGGTGAATTTACTTCATTAGAATTTGAATAATACTGTAAGGATGAAGGAATTGTTAGACATAAAATTGTTCCTTATACTCCTCAGCAAAATGGTGTTGCTAATTGTATGAATCAAACTCTTATGGAAAGAGCCAGAAGCATTATCACCAATGCCAAAATGAAAAATGAGTTGTGGGAAGAAGCAATATTTACTTCTTGTTATTTATTTAACATATCACCTTCTGTTTCCATAAATTGTAAAATTCCTGAAGAAGTTTGTTCAGGTCAGTCTTGTGACTATTCACATTTAAGGATATTTGGTTGTGATGCCTATGCTCTTATTCCTAGGAATCAATGCTCAAAATTAGATCCACAATCAAAATGTTATGTATTTTTTGGGTATTATTATGTGGTGAAAGGATACATGTTGTGGGATCATTCTTCGCGGAAGATAGTCACTAGTAGAGATGTAACATTTGATGAATTTTTTCTTCTAAAATCATATGTTGAAAAATTTGAATAGGACCAAGTACCACCAAATCAAAAAATTCAGTTAGAGGCTAAACCTTTTCCAGAAATTCGAAAGGAAGGAGAGACTTCTGAAGAAAAAGGTGAAGAAAAATAAGAAAATGAAACTGTAGAAGTTTCAGAACCAATTCAGCAACCCGTCACTCTAAGAAGGTCTACAAGGAAAATAAGAACACCCAAAAGGTATGAAGGTTTTGCTTCATATTTTTAATTGAATAATCAATATTGGGAACCTTATTTTTATCATGAAGCAGTGGATAATGTAGACAATGAAAAATGGAAAAAGGCTATGGAAAAATAATGGATTCCTTAACTAAGAAAAATACCTGGTATCTTATAAAACTTCCTTAAGGGAGAAGTGTTGGTGGGTCCAAAGGGGCATTCAAATTGAAACGAAAAGTTGATGGAAGTATCGAAATGCATAAGGCAAGGTTGGTTGAAAAAGGGTATTCTAGGTTGAAGTTATTGATTTTAATGATATTTTTTCAGCAGTCGTAAAACTTGTTTCTATTCATACTGTGTTAGAACTAACTATATTACTTGACCTTGAGCTGAAAAAATTGGATGTTAAAATAGCTTTTCTTCATGGTGATTTGGATATAGATATATATATGGACCAACCAGATGGTTTTGTACAAGGCTGCAGTAGAAGATTAGTTTTCAACCTCAAGAAATCATTGTATGGCCTGAGGCATTCACCCAGCTGTTGAGGTATAAAAGGTGTTTTTTTAACTCCTATTTATCCTACATTAATTATCAATCCAGGTATGACTTTTTATCTCAAGAGTGTACTCAGTCTGAGGCGGCAATTTAATCTAAGAGTAATGCTCTCCAATTTTCAGAATAGTGTTTTCAAATACAAGAGTAAACAAATGCTTGAAAATGAAATCTAATTGTAATGACATGAAACTTAATGCTCTAAAATCCAATCACTCACTCGGCAATCATCAGTCAAGGATGCAGTAGTAAAAAATCTTTCCTCTATCAACTGATGTAAATGAAATCAAGCATAAACAAGATCCTCAATCTGAGAACTTAGACGGTAATAGCCAATGTGCTTTACAGTTGATGATCTTACACTCCACAACAAACAACTAATTGGAAATGATAACTGAGTTGAATCAATAATGTTGCTAATGGAAATAGAATAAACATGCTCTCTGCAATAACATTCTAAAGCAAACCAAATACTTACAGGAAAGGGATAAACATTAAAGCTTGTTATCAGAAATGAACAGCAAAGCTATTTAATGGAAATGAATGGAAAATTCTAAACAGCGAAGCTTTATATCTGAGAAGCATAACAATACAAGTTACAGAGGAACAAATAATCTTGTTATGTTGGAAAGGAATAGCAACGCAATTTACTCACAACTGATGCAACAAACCGATTTCATAAATATTGAAACAGTAAGCTATAAAACATGGAAACTGTGAAGCAATGTGACTAAAGGAAATGAGAACTAAAGCAAACCATCACACGAATGGAATTGGAAAGTAATGGTATAGATAGCAAGTGGATCCACCAGGGACGGGCCCTTAGCCGCTAGTGAAGCACCTCCGAACTACTCCAGTATCAAATAATGGAACAACAACCGGATTATATATTAATCATATGTAATAGATTTTACAAGCAATCACACTCTATTTTAACCAACGAGTGTCGATGAGAAATCGTGAAAATACAACAGGAAATCTGAATAATCATAATACATGTTTCATTTCTACAAGCATTGTCCTTTTATAATAGCCAACGGAAGAAACATGAAATACAGATAAGCTTTGAGCAGAAATCCCTCAGGATCGAGAGATCCTGAGGGATTCACTCTATTTTCTATATTCAGTTATCATTTTGTCTTCTTACGCTGATGTCACGTTGTTCCTTTCTTTTCTTTGACTGTGTGCTCCGATATCAACCTTCTTGTCTGGATATGGCCTTTTGTTGAAGGGATAGCAGTTATTTCTACTTTGTCTTTTTCTCCCGAATGGTGGCTTCCCACTTCATCTATTTTCTACATATAAGAAAAGAAAATATTTAATCAATTTGCAACAATCACTAATCTCCTTAATTCTATTATAATTCTTCAATATATTACCATTCTAGAATATAAAGGAGTTATGATTAAAGGAAAAAGATAAAGAAATACATGGCAAATTCATACCTTTTCCAATGCTCAACACACCCCCCTGCTTACCCTTTTTCATGTCCTCGTGAAAACCATAGTTTACATGTAAATAAGATAGAGAATAGGTTGGAGAGGGCTTTTCATTAAGTGGACTAAAACCATGATTTGCAGCTAAAACTTCAAAAATATGCCCTGTCTGCCCTTCAGGTAATTCATATTTGGCCTTATAGTCTGCTGCAGGATACTAGAAAATAGGGCTTTGAAATCTACAACCTAACCAATATGGGCCTTCCCTCAAGATGAGGTTACTATAGATAACCAGCCGGTTGGCAGCTAACTCAAAATTTTTATAATTGAATGGCTCTCTGTCTTGAATATTCTGATTGGAAATCTTCCATCGGAGTTTAGCTACTACTACGGCCTGGTCTCTGATGGACAAAAAATATTCTACCCCATCCAGGATGATTGCTTTGTGGATGGGTCCCAATGTCTAGATCACACCCTCCTTTGTCATTAAGCTTTTCTGCATAGCCCATAATTGTAATTGGTGTCTCGGTTCACCCCTAACCCAAAGGTCTAACCCATTTTATTGTCTCTGAAAAGTGTTATAGGCCTTGAGCCATTTTAACTGGTTAACAGCAAATGAAATGAATGCTTGATATTGGACATCAAGCACAAAAGGACTTGAATTTGTCTCCATTTCCTCTGCCAATATAAAATTGTGAAAATAAAATTCATAAAGTAAGCGTTGAACTTTTACTCCATAGAGTTTGCAACAGTTTATACAATCATCTACAGTTTTTAATTCTATAGGTTTTCCTGCCTTAACACCTTTAATTTTTAACTACAAATATCTTTCTAACAAAAAAAAAGCATAAATTTTGGCAGGGGACCTACATGCTAGAACATCTGTATATACAGAATAGAGAGTATCCATTTGATTCCTGAATGTTCGTAGTCTATTCCTTACCTCTTCAACATTTTCTTCTGCCTTTTGAAATTTATCGAAAGCTTCTACCTCTGATGCATTGATGTCCCTTAATTGCTACTGTAACTCTTGGTATTTCTTCCTAGGGACAGTCTCTTCTTCGAGCTTTTCTCTAGCCCGCTGAGCCTGTGCCAGATCCTTTTGGAGTTTTGTTACACCAAGGTCGTTGTTTATCAAAACATTTTTGGGTTGAAGATCTACCTGGGTTTTCTTATTACCATATCGAGTTCCTACAGTATTTGTCTCTTTATTGAAAAATGTATGGTTGGCCATACTGCTAGAGGACAGTGCCTTGGTCTGAACATCTTTATTACAGACTTGTACATTTTCAGTTTGGGCAACTGCATCTGTAACAACTTCCTGCTGTTCCTTGCTATCCTGAATGAATATGGGCTCGGTTTGAGTCTCCATGGCCCTCGTATTATGGGGATCTGTTTGGATGGCTACATCT
Organism: Pinus albicaulis; assembly: GCA_034641835.2. NCBI lineage: Eukaryota > Viridiplantae > Streptophyta > Pinopsida > Pinales > Pinaceae > Pinus > Pinus albicaulis. The sequence goes on from CM076580.1 coordinate 639,951,142, forward strand.
CTTATTTTCTGGGTTCTTTTAGAGATTTTCCCCCTTTTCAGAACCCTTATCTTTTGTCTGAGTTTTTTTACTAATTTTAGTAGCTTTTGTTGTTCCTTCCGCAGCTGCTTAATTTCATTTCTCTTCTTCTTCTTTTTCTTGGGAGGAATAGTTGTTTTCTTATCTGGACTTAGCTGCTCAGCTAGGTTTTGTTCTTTAGGGACTGTGCCCTTATCCTGGCTTGTTTCCACATTCTCTGTTTGGAACACTTCTTCAGTGTTCGCGTTATCCTTGTTAGTATCATGTGTTTTGACAGTTTGGCAAATCAAAAGACAAGGCAACATCAGAACCAATCTTTAGAGTTCCAGGATCTAGTCCTCCTATTCTCAAAGAGGGATCTCTCAAATATTTATTTGCAAAGGTTTATCTTGTTTGCTTTGGTTATGGATTTTAGACTAGTTATTACGTGCAGATGTTTGTTTGGTTGGGTTGAGTTGATACAGCAGAATATGAAAGGTCTAGGAAAGATAGACAGAAGGGAGAAATATCAGGTTCATTGGGCAATGGAGTCAAAATAAGGTCAGGACAAACTCTTCAAGGGATATGGGATATCAAAGGGCAAATCTAACTTGGCCACATGATCCTTTGTTTTGGAATGAGATGGACATTAATGATTTGGAAAAAGAAATTTAATTCTCAACAAAGGGAACTTGAGAAACATGACTTATCAATAAAGAGATATTTGATAGACAGGGCTAACCATAAATTCTACAAACATTCTTTAAGCAAATAATGATTTCAATACAACTTCTAAAATGAAATCTAAGATTCGGGGAACACCCTATTTCCTCAAAGATCTTATTTTAAAGGATTTAGAAAAAATAAAAGATTCACTGATAATTGCATTCATAGAAGAGGGAACACCTAAATAACATCTGTGTTTGCAACTATAAAGACCTTCAAAACAACTGTTTAAGCAGGGGCAAAGGGTAAGATCAAAATCGACCTCTTTGGTTAACTCAAGACAATGGTACTTCGAAGGGAGATTTCAATAACGGCTTTCAAGTGATGGCAGACAAGCAGGGAGAACCATAACATGCTGAAACCTACTATTTAAGCTATCAAGGAAATAAACGAGCATGAAGACTAAAGAGAAGTTTTAAAGCCTCTAAAATACTTCAGCAGAAGAAAACATAAAACAGTGAAGGGTGAACAGGTCTAAGGTGCTTCCAGGAGTCATTTCTTAGCCTAAAACTTTCAGCCTACTGTAGTAAGAAATTATGGAACATAATGAAAACAAGGAAAAAAAATTTAACAGTTCAGAGCACTTCACCAACAGCCAAGCTCATGGATCAAATGATAGAGCCTTCTCAGGAACAGACATGCAACGACATCATAAAGACATCCAAAACTCCAAATTATTTTCAACTTCAACAGACTTGTATATTTATTTCAGAGAGTTTCGATATTACAACTTGTGATCAAACAGCAACCAACCTTATCATCTTATGCAGAAGTACTTATAGGAAGATGAGGAGGTGAGAACTAACAAAAATATCTCGTGAACCATTAATACAGATTAAATGACTTCTCAGTCTCTTGAGGGGTTTGATGGAGAAGTGTACAGGTGGATCACTGTATTAATGTTTTACAATTAATATCAAAGCTTGGTGGGAGCTTTATTTGACTTTGAGGCTCTATGTTCTGTCCGGAGCAACTCTCCAGCTATTTTCTATTACACTCCTTTGGCAGAATTAACTTCTTGGCAGCGCTGGAGGCAGATATTTCCTGAATCAATAACTTCGGCCTCTGTTTGAAAGGTTTGAGGCAACAGGTGGCTCTTTGTAGTAGCTGAGGAATCAATTCGCCTCAGTTGAAGCGGTGGAAACCTTTCTGTCATCAAAACATTTATGATTTACTTAAATAGTGTTTTGAGTCGGGGATTAGGATTTTGATAACTGTCTTAGCCGTAATCCCCGTAATACTGTCTTCAATCTTCTTCTGCTGTGATTTATTCTCAAAACTGATACTCTTTAACTGTTCTTTCGAATAAAACAGTGTCTTGTCGATGTGCAGGGCCGCGCTGGGCTTTTCGGCATCAATGCTCATGAAACATTGACAAATCATTGAATCCAACCGTGTGAATGGTTCCTTTTAAAAACTCAAAGGCACAGGAAACGTCTTTCCCAACCCTCGGCTTTCTTTCATTATACAATGGAAAACCATTAAAACACCTACAAAACACAAAAATAGTTAAGAAATCCTGCGGAAATAGGTTTAAACTGCTTCAGATGGCGGGGGAGGAGCATAGCCGTCGGATGAAGGCAATCAACGGTGGAGATTTGCGTAGACGAGGCAAAAAGGAGAGCGGGGAGATGAACAAGTCGGAGTGATTTTGGACTGTCCGATCTGGACACGTGGACAGTCCAGATTCAATCGGAGGATCGCAATCGAGGGTAGCGAGCAAATGCACCGATTTGAAACATGCGATGCGATTTAGCGCAGACCGTTGATCTAAGATTCAGATCAACGGTGGGAAATGAATCGGGGTAGTCGCAATCAGAGGGATGAGGAAAAGAGTGCGAATTAAACAAAAAAATCCAATGCGATTGCGCAATCGGGAGGGGAGAAGGCGATTAAGCGATAGCCGTTGGATCCGAGGATTAGCTCAATGGCGGGGAGCGAATCGGAGGAACAGCAATCGGGGGAAAAAAAATAAATGCATGCGATGGAAAACTCCGATGTGATTGGGTGCTGGCCATTTGATCGGCTTACGATCAACGGTGGAGATTAGTTTTTAGAACAAACCGGCAGAAACCCTTATAATATATCAAAACCCCAAGTTTTTAATATAAACGAAGGTTTAATGGATCACGGCAGAAATAAAATATATACAAAGGATAGGTGCCCGCCTGCGGGGCCTTCGGATATATGGAACACAAAGGGCCCGGGGCTTAATACATCAAAGGCCAATCGCAATCGGAATCGTGGGCCTAGTCTTTTCGATCAACCCATTGTGAATTCATCGATCGCGATTGCGCGATCGGTCTTTTCGATCAACCCATTAAAATATTAAACACGTGACTTCAAGCTTTTAAGTTGAAACTTTGGATAAGCGGGTTCTTGGGTTTTATAAAGGAAAAAGCAGAACAGTAATGAAAATTTACAATGTTTTAAGCGCCAGAGGCGGGCTTACTGGATATATAAAATAAACGATGCAATCGGGTTTTTGTATTTACAAAGGATTAATCGCATCGAAACATTTAAAACCAAAGTATGATCACAATTGGAACTTTTGAATAGAGCATAAGTCTCGCGCATTTGGATACTTCCGATGTGATGAGCGCCGAACAAGTTTAGCGCTTGGTTTTTTAATGGAAATGGGGGTTCCGAAACAGTTAAAAAGTGAGTTTTCAACTATGGAAAGGGGAATTTTTCATAAATGGAAAGAAGAGGACTTATGAAAACAAGGCAGTTTTGATGGAGAAAAAGGGGAGCAGATGAAAGGTTTGAGAAGAGGGAAAACGATGGTCTTTTAGCAGGTTTTTCATTTGGAATCGCGAGAATTTTTCGAGTATAAAAAGGGACAAGAAATGAGGATTTTGGATAGAGGAATGAGGCCTTAAGGGGACTTCAAGAGCCAACAATTTTTTTAGTGATAAAATTTGTTCCTTGGAGGCTCAAAAAGATCTTAGCCACCTTTTGGTATAACAAAATATTATAGGTGGCTAACAGTGGCTCCACTTGGGGATGGTGCCTTCTAGAAGGCATCAAGAATTCAGATTCTTGATTTCTAGGAGGCTGATTAGTTGCCTCATCCATTGGGCTGCCCTTTCCGTGATTGGAATGATCTTCTCTAAAACATATTTGGCAGACCATGAAAACAATGGACCCTTTATCAAAAAGCTTGCTACCCTACCCAATCCTACAGATCTAGCATTTTTCTTCATCGAGTGCACTTGGATTGGCAAACTCTATTCACAACATTTTATTCTTTTGAAAGCAGAAATCTAATCTACTTCTACTCCTTATTTCTCCCCTAACTCGGATTTACCAGCTTGAGCTCGTGATATTTTTTCTACCTAGTCTATCATGTCTGTTGGGATTAAACGGTACCCAACAAACTTTCATTCTCTAAATTCTACAACTGTAAAATTTAAAAAATAGTCAAGTCAAGATTGAGTCATTTTAACTTGCATATGATCTATGGCATAAGAACAAGCTGCACATAGATTTTATTTGCAGAAAAATTAAATCAAAATGGAAGGCTTAAGATCCGAAAGTTTCTTATTATGGCCTTCTTTTTCTTGGCGCTCTGCTTTTTAATTTTGTTTTGAGTTGTCTCTTCCTTGATATCCCGATCTCGTAGTTTTGAGCGGATTAGAACCATATTTTTACATCTTCTTGACTCGAAAAAATAAAACAAGTGTGAGTCATTTCTCTTTGGGAAACTTAGGGTTCGATTTTTGAGTTTGTTTGAACCTTCAATTTCTATCCTAATCTATCTACTGATAAGCCAAGATTAAACAATTTGGCAAATCAAATTCACTACCCTATCGACAGAGAAATTGAAAGCTAATTAGTCAAGATTAAAAACCAGCTTTGACTAACTAGAAGTGTGTTTTACTGAGTGGCATTTAAGCTTGCACACTTTCGATTTGTTTCTTTTTTGGTATGGGGCTATACCTTTCTTGTTTTTGACAACCTCGCCATCTTTTCCTTTTTTCCTATTGTTTTTTGCTTTTTTTTGAAGTTTTATAACTTTTGAATGCAATGGTTAGACTATGATATTTACAATGGAGACAAAAAATGCTTTGAAACTTTAAGACTCTTTGCGTAAGTAATGCTTGAGCATCCCGCCATTGACAAGACCTCCATATAAGTCTTCTCCATTCAATTCTTTCAAGAAAAATGTATTATGACCCCTCCCCAAGCATGAATAATATATATCCCTTTCCACAAGTTCTCAAACTTGCCATGTTTCCCCCTTCTCTTCCCTCCGTGAATCCCACTTAAGAACAACACTTCCAACCTAGAAATTGTTTGCCTTAGTCCTCTTATCAAATTGCTTCTTAATATTTTCTTGGACCAATCTGTGTTCTCTCATAAACTTCTTCTCTAGTCTCACTGCAAATGGATTGTTTGGTTGATCCTCCTCCGCATATCATTTTCCTCAACCTATACTTCTTGAAGGAGTTTTATGACTGGAACTCCTAATGAGGTAGGAAAAATTGCATCCATGCCATAAACTAACCGATAGGGGGGACATATTTATTGATTTCTTTGTAGTTAGTCTATCAGCCACATAAGGCATGAACCAACTTATCGTGCCATGATTTTTTTATTTTCTTCCAAAAGTTTTTTAATGATATTGATGAGACTCTTGTTGGAGGATTCAGACTAATCCATTTCCTTGGGGGTAGTAAGCAGTGGAATGGCCCAAGGTTATATGGTATTTGTGACAGAAATAAACCATGTTTTTGGATTTGAAAAGCAACAACATTGTACCGTTATGATTTTTCCGGGACAACCAAATGCGATAGTATGTGGGTTTCAAGAAACTTGATAATGACAGAGTCATTAGCATTCACCCGGTAGGTATAGCTTCTATCCATTTGGTGAAGAAGTCAGATGGGTCTGTGAGGGATCCACTTATGTTGAGCTGAGGAAGATGGATGAATTTCTCCAATGAAGTCCGAGCTCCCCATTGTTGGAAAGGGTGCCTCAACTCGATAGGATGTAGGGGTAAGGGAAGGAGTTTTTCTTGCCATCAAAAATTTGACACTTATGGCAAGACATGACCACTTTACGAGTATCGCGGGGAAAAGTGTAGGGCCAATAGTAACTCTGATCCGAGAATTTTGTTTCGTTGTGGCCTTCCAAGTAGAGGTGTCCTCCACATTCACCATCATGTAGTTCAGGCATGATCTTCCCGCATCATCTTCAAGTAAAAAATTTAAGCAAAATTCCAAATGACTGCTTCCAATATAACACCCCGTCCAAAATGCAAAAAAACTCAAAGCTTTCTCGTTTCAAAAAATCTAGCTTTAGTTTTAGACAAAGAAGGAGGAGTATTCAAATATAAAAGCACATAAACAATGTCGAGCATACCAAGGGGGAATTTAGGAAAGTTTCCTCACAAAAGGGGCGTCGAGATTCTTCCATTTCTTCCAACACATCCACCATATTTATGTCTAGTGCTTGGAAGTTGGACTCGGCCATAATTTTTGCTAATCCTCTGCCCCTTAACAAGTTTGGTGGGCCTAATTTCTAAGTCATATTCAAGAATAGTTGCAATCCATTTTCCCCTTTTTACCATCGGGGTCTTGACTTAGAATATCTTTGACAACGAAAGATGAGGAACAAAAGCAATTATGTGAGAGTGTAAAATATAAACCCTAAAGTCTTGTAATGCTTTTTTTACTAATGCTAAGGCTTGTTTTTCCATAATGTTATAATTGAGAGGAGCGTCTCTTAGGGCCCTAATAAAAAATGATATCGATCTGTTCTTGTCCGAGATCATTCTTTTGAATCAAAAGTCGCAGTGTAACGTATGTTCGTATGCAAAAGAAAAAATGTAAAAGTCTTTGGTAAAATCGAGGACCAATCGATGCGGCGTGGGTAAGAGCTTGTTTGACCAGTCGAATGATTGTTTGGTCTGGAAAAGTCCATTTTACACCCACATTTTTCTTAAGCATGTTTGTGATTTTTTCCAATAGCTCGGCAAAGGTTGGGAATAAACCTTCTCAAAAAATTAATCTTTTCCAATGAAAGATTGCAATTCTTTGAGGCTTCTAGGATGGTTGATTTGCAATATGCCATCTATCCTCGTAGGGTCTATTTTGATTCCCTCTTCCGAAATTATGTGACCAAAAGGTTTCCCTTCTTGGAGTCCAAAGAGGGTCTTCTTGGGATTTAGTTATAAGCCAAATTTCCTACATTTCTCAAAAACCTTCCTTAGGTGAATCAAATGTTCTTCATCAGTTTTTTGAGAAAACGATATGTCATCAAGGTAGATAATTATAAAATAGCCAATATCCTCGAGAAGGCTATGTCCATGGCCCTTTGGAAGGTGGCCTCTGCGTTCATTAATCCGAAAGGCATTTTGACATACATAAAAGTTCCCCAAGGTGTGGTAAAAGCGCTTTGATTTGATCACTTGGGAAAAACTAACACCGATTGTAACCCGAGAACCCATCTAATAGGGATATTCTTCTTGATCCAAATACCCTTTGAAGTATATGGTCCATCTTAGGTAAAGGTAGTTGTCTTTTAAAGAGGCTCATTTAAATTTCTGAAGTCAATACAGAGCCTCGATCTCCCCGCTTTTCTTTCTAACAGAAACTAAGTTTGATACCCATTCCAAAATCTAATGGGTACTATGATCCCAGCGCAGTACATTTTTCTCAATTTCTGCCTTAACCGAAGGTAATAAAAGGGGATTTATTCTCCTTAGTTTTTTGTTTAAAAGGCTTTTGATTTTCCTTCAAGGGGATTTTATGTCGGATGATGTCAGTATCATATGATTTCAAGTCTTTGTATTCCCCGACAAACACAACCTTAAACTCTTTAAAAATCTTTATGTACTTGTGATTTTATGTGTCGAGGGTGCTTGGATAGCTTGATCATCTTGGGTTCTCGCGAGACCGACTATGTTGTGTTCTTCTACATTTGTCTCCACAGAGCTCCATTCTAGGGTTCTTTAGCTACATCGTTGAGATCAAACATGTGTTCTAAAGGTGTGAGACCTCTTGGGATTTTATCATTTTTGCGTTGTAAGACTTCCAAGTCTTCTCGGTCTTCATTGTTCACTACCTCTCGCTTCAAAAGGATTTTCGCAATGATTTATATCGTCAGGATATGTCATTTCGACCTCCTCGGGATTTGTTCAATATACAAGCAGCTTTCTCTTCATGGCTAGCTTCGGTGTTGGTATGCCGAAATCATTTTCTGAGCTTTAAGAAATCACCTATGTGTTTGTCGGATTCGAACACTTGCCGTTGATCTTCGTTATCGTGCACAACAGGTCTCGTGTTTCACCTTTATACCGAGTTGTTCATTTATCTCAGTGTCATGCAATTGATGGCAAGAGAAGGCAAGTTCATTTGCTAGATGATTCCGTGCTCTAGGGATAAAAAATGAGTTCATATTTCTCGAAAAGTTTTTAACAGTCAAGGGAAGCATTTCGATATTCCCTAAGCTTTTTCGGATTCTTGGTTGAGTATTCTCCTTTGATTTGTTTCATGATAAGCTCAGAATCCCCCTAAAATGGATATCCTTTGGGCTTCTAATTCTTTAGCGGTTGTAAGCCTAGGAGAAGTGCTTCATACTCAATGAATATTGTTAATGCATGGGAAGTCTAATTTGTATGAAAAACTTCGATTTGTGTCTGAATCCCAGCATACATGCCCCTCGCACTAGTTTTATTAAAGGATCCATCGAAATTTATTGTCCAAAGTATATTTGACTCATTCTCATTTTTCTTGTCATCGTTGATCGTCAACGTTTTGAAGTTTATTCGAGGTGAAATTTTGTGGGTCTATATTTTCTTTACATGGTTGAGTAATTTCATCTTCGTTATACAAGATAAATGAATCTAAACTTGATTGAATATAATAGATTGGAGTGTTGTTTGGTTTATCCATGTTACTCACCATATACTTCATGTGGGCTTCCCCGTATAGTCTTCTATTTTGGTTAAAAACAGGGGATGGTGGCATAAGACATGTCCATTTGAAGGCTTCCAAGAAGTTTGGCTCCCCATGATCTTGATAAAAAGCATGCCATACTTAGGGGGAATGTCACCTACAACGATGTCCATCACTAGATTCTTGGCGAGGATCCGAGCTAAGTTAACACATAAATCTTTGATTAAACCCAAACATTTGACTCTACTTGAGTCAAAGGAATATAAATCTTTGTACGGTTTAGTAATTTCTAAGCCTAAGCTTTCCATTACTACTTTGGGCATTAGATTGTGTGAAGCTCCGGAATCTAACATGGCATTGTGTAGAATTTTATCGTGTATGCTCAAATTGACATAGAAGGGAGGGGACTGGTCCTTCTTGATATTTTCCTTCAACCTCGGGCCAAACAACAACTCAGGGTTTGTCGTCTGTCAAGTTTAAGGTGTCGGTAGTTTACTTCCTAAGTTTAAAGCTTTTAAAACTTGGTTTTTGTACACATCTTGGGTTACTAGTTCAGCTAGGGGGGATGGTAATCTTAATCTTGGCAATCTCCCTCTCAAGGTTTGAAAGGAATAATTGACTTGTTGATATTTTGCATACTGTATTTTTCAATTAAATTCCTTTTTCACGACAATTTTACTTTTGTTGAACCTGGGTTTGGGATAGTAATTGGGATGGGATATTGGGACTACTAGTGAAAGTGCTAAGAGTACCTTTTTCAACATTTGGCTGGATGCCCTTGTCTTTGTTTGAGTTCTGTTTTTCTTGACTGAAATGTTGTGTTTTTTTCTGTGTCTTTTGGATCGATTTTTCCATGTTTTTCTTGGGAGTGATACTAGTATTCTTATCTTTTCGAATTCTCTGCACTTCCCTTGCTCCTAAGATCATAATGTTTTGTGCACCTCCATGATTGCATTTTCAAAACCCAATCTATAGTCATCGAATCTTCATAGGTGTTTGTATTTTGATCATTTGAGAAGAAACCTTGTTCTTCCTCGGTGAGGAAAACATCATCCCCAGTTGTCTGATCCAATCAAGTTTACATGTGATTATCCAATCTTTCCAACTCCCCACTGTCTTCCTCATATTGATCTACATAGTTACGTTGAAAGGAGTGTCGATTTGTTGGTCACTTTATTTTTGCTTATCCCGATTGTTATATTTTTCTATAATTCTGATTTCACTGCTTTTGATTGTTTTGAAGTCGGTACGCAGTTTTTGATTTGCTTGTGCTTTCTTAATTATGCTCATCTCTTTCATCATTTCTTCCAAAATTCTCTCCATTTTTGAGCTTGAAGTAGAGGGAGGGGATTCCTCTCGAAAGATACTCTCTTCTCGCTTTTTCATTCTTGCTCTCTTTTCTATTAAGTTTATTTCCTGCAGAAAGGGCACCCTCTTTTGCATATCTTCCAAAGTTGCAAAAACTCTTTCTCCGAGTGAATATGTCATGTCCGGGTCAAACCCTTCGAGAAATTTGTTTAAAGTCTGAGCCCTGAGGAGGTTTTAGTTCGTGAAAGTGCGTTATACACGATGTTAAACTGGTACAATAAGCTTGTACACTTTCCCGTGGGTTCCTATGGAGATAGTTATAATCGAGCGAGGATTTGGAGAGGATTTTTTTCTCACTTCCACTTGTTTAAGAATGTTTTATGGAAGCCTTGGAGGTCATTTATACTACGGGGGGCTAAACCTTTAAACCATTTTCTTACTTCTCCCCCCTAAGCTCGAGCAAACAATTCGAGTTTGATAGAATCATCATCGATTTCATTTCGATCAAAATAGTCATTCATCTTATCCACATGTTGTGATGCGAGTAGCAGCATTATTAGCATCATATAATGGAATTTTGGACGATAGTCCCTGTGGAAGATTGACTAGTGGTATATTAAGGGCTAAGGGAGCATACCATCTGTCGCCATGATATGTGGTGGGGGTGGATTCAACAAGTGGTGGATTAACAAGAGGGGGGATTTATAAGAGGGGGATTTGGGCACGGAGTGGAGTGGTTTGAACAAAGGGATGAATGGTGTACGATAGTGGATGGAACAATAGCAGATCTGTTGAGTCTGATTTTGGATGAGAGACACCTAGGTTAAAAAGAAAATGTGGATCAGAGGTGTTGATTCTCTATCGGGATATTCACTTGTTTCCTGGGGATGAAAGTGAAGACTCAGGGATCTATCTGAATTATATCATCAAATGACCTAGTTCTAAATCGGTTTACTAAGTCAACTTGTGATTGTTGTAGAGCTAAAAGATTTTCGAGAACCGAATTAGCTCTCAAGGGTGATCTCGAAAACAAGCTTGAAAATTTAACCTTAGGAGACTTCCAAAGGATACTTTCCGGTCATCAACTATCTCGAGTGGATCGGGGTCGGATGGGCTCTAGTATAAATCTTCCTAGAAGCCACTATGTCGTAATTTGAGATCCTAATGACAGGAAAAGTTCAACCAAGTATGACAATCTTTGAGAGGTTAAGCTGATCTGCTTTACACAAATTTTGATCTTACAATCCTCTAACTGGATTAGGAAAGCGTATAATGGTAAGGGTTCTTTCCAAAGTGGAGTCTTTAAGGTCTACTGGGATTATGGAGTCGTACAAGTGGAAGCTTTTTCGACTCCTAAGGAGGTAAAAAGTTTTATGGTCCACCACCATGTTTATTATGAAGCCAAACTTGAAATATTTTGGGTTTTTTCAGAGTTTATTTTGTTTTTATAGGTTAAGAGAGTGTTCTAAGTCTGATTTTGCACTTAGCTAAGGTGTTCAAACAAAACGAGTTTCTCTTATGGCTTGATAACTCGGTTCTTTCAAGGTTTGATAAGGATTTAAAGGAATCCTAAGGGTTACTAGTTTGTCAATCGATTCAAAGAGTCCTATCATGATTTCCATTATGTTAGGCAGTGCTTGAAGAAAAGTTAATTATGTTATACCGGACCTAAAGTTGAAGGAAAGGTTTCGCAAACTATAATTCTCAAGCAGGTCCCATCGTGATCGCCATTATGTTAGTATCTTGTGTTTTTCGACAGCTTTGGCAAATCAAAAGACAAGGCAACATCGAGAACCAATCTTTAGAGTTCTAGGATCTAGTTCTCTCTGCTTCTCGAGAGGGATCTCTCAAATATTTATTTGCAAAGGTTTATCTTGTTTGCTTTGGTTATGGATTTTAGACTAGTTATTACGTGCGGATGTTTGTTTGGTTGGGTTGAGTTGATACAGTGAATATGAAAGGTCTAGGAAAGATAGACGAGTAAAAGAGGAAATATCGGAGTTCATTGGGCAATGGAGTCAAAATAAGATCATGACAAACTCTTCAAGGGATATAGGATATTAAAGGGAAAATCTAACTTGGCCATAGTGATCCTTTGTTTTGGAATGAGATGGACATTAATGATTTGGAAAAAGAAATTTAATTCTCAACAAAGGGAACTTGAGAAACATGACTTATCAATAAAGAGATATTTGATAGACGGGGCTAACCATAAATTCTACAAACATTCTTTAAGAAAAATAATGATTTCAAGACAACTTCTAAAAATGAAATCTAAGATTCGGGGAACACCCTATTTCCTCAAAGATCTTATTTTAAAGGATTTAGAAAATATGAAAGATTCACCGATAGTTGCATTCATAGAAGAGGGGAACACCTAAATAACATCTCGTGTTTGCAACTATAAATACCTTCAAAACAAGCGTTCAGCGAGGGCAAAGGGTAAGATCAAAAACCGACCTCTTTGGTTAACTTAAGACAATGGTACTTCGAAGGGAGATTTCAATAACTACTTTCAAGTGATGGTAGACAAGCGAGGAGAACCATAACATGCTGAAACCAACTATTTTGAGCTATCAAGGAAATAGACGAGCATGAAGACTAAAGAGAAGTTTTTAAAGCCTCTAAAATACTTCGACGGAAGAAAACATAAAACAGTTGAAGGGTGAATAGGTCTAAAGGTGCTTCCGTGAGTCATTTCTTAGCCTAAAACTTTCAGCCTCATCGTAGTAAGAAATTATGGAACATAATGAAAACAAGGAAAAAACATTTAACAGTTCGAGCACTTCACCAACATGCCCAAGCTCATGGATCAAATGATAGAGCCTTCTCGGGAACGGACATGCAACGACATCATCGAAGACATCCAAAACTCCAAATTATTTTCAACTTCAACGAGACTTGTATATTTATTTCGAGAGAGTTTCGATATTACAACTTGTGATCAAATAAAGAACCAACCTTCTCATCTTATGTGAAGTACTTATAGGAAGATGAGGAGGTGAGAACTAACAAAAATATCTCGTGAACCATTAATCACGATTAAATGACTTCTCGGTCTCTTGAGGGGTTCGATGGAGGAAGTGTACAGGTGGATCAACGTATTAATGTTTTATAACTAATATCAAAGCTCGGTGGGAGCTTTATTTGACTTTGAGGCTCTATGTTCACGTCTGAGCAACCTGCACGCTATTTTCTATTACACTCCTTTGGTGCAGTAACTTCTCGACGACTGAGAGCGTGATATTTCTTGAATCAATAAATTTGGCCTCTATTTGAAAGGTTTGAGGCAACAGGTGGCTCTTTGTAGTAGCCGAGGAATCAATTCGCCTCGCTGAAAGCGGTGGAAACCTTTCGTCATCAAAACATTTATGATTTTCTTAAATAGTGTTTTGAGTCGAGGATTAGGCTTTTGATAAACTGTGTCTTAGCTAGTAATCCCCGTAATACCTGTCTTCAATCTTCTTCTCGCTGTGCTTTATTCTCAAAACTCATACTCTTTAACCGTTCTTTCGAATAAAACAGTGTCTTGTCGATGTGCGGGATCGCTAGCTGGCTTTTCAAGATCAATGCTCATGAAACATTGAAAAATCATTGAATCCAACAGTGTGAATGGTTCCTTTTAACAGCTCGAAGGCGCAGGAAACGTCTTTCCCAACCCTCGTCTTTCTTTCATTATATAATGGAAAACCATTAAAACACCTACAAAACACAAAAATAGTTAAGAAATCCTGCGGAAATAGGTTTAAACTGCTTCAGATGGCGGGGGAGGAGCGTAGCCGTCGGATGAAGGCAATAAACAGTGGAGATTTGCGTAGACGAGGCGAAAAGGAGAGCGGGGAGATGAACAAGTCGGAGTGATTTTAGACCGTCTGATCTGGACACGTGGACGGTCCAGATTCAATCGGAGGATCGCAATCGGGGGTAGCGAGCAAATGCACCGATTTGAAACATGCGATTCGATTTAGCGCAGACCGTCGATCTAAGATTCAGATCAATGGTGGGAAATGAATCGGGGTAGTCGCAATCGGAGGGATGAGGAAAAGAGTGCGAATTAAACAAAAAACTCCAATGCGATTGCACAATCGGGAGGGGAGAAGGCGATTAAGCGATAGCCGTTGGATCCGAGGATTAGATCAACGGCGGGGAGCGAATCGGAGGAACAACAATCGAGGGAAAAATAAATAAATGCATGCGATGGAAAACTCGGATGCGATTGGGCGTTGGCCGTTTAATCGGCTTACGATCAACGGTGGAGATTAGTTTTTAGAACGAACCGGCATAAACCCTTATAATATATCAAAACCCCAAGTTTTTAATATAAACGAAGGTTTAATGGATCAGGGCGGAAATACAATATATACAAAGGATAGGCGCCCGCCTGCGGGGCCTTCGGATATATGGAACGCAAAAGGCCTAGGGCTTAATACATCAAATGCCAATCGCAATCGAAATCGTGGGCCTGGTCTTTTCGATCAACCCATTGTGAATTCATCGATCGCGATTGCACGATCGGTCTTTTCGATCAACCCATTAAAATATTAAACACGTGACTTCAAGCTTTTAAGTTGAAACTTTGGATAAGCAGGTTCTTGGGTTTTATAAAGGAAAAAGCAGAACAGTAATGAAAATTTACAATGTTTTAAGCGTCGGAGGCGGTCTTACCGGATATATAAAATAAACGATGCGATCGGGTTTTTGTATTTACAAAGGATTAATCGCATCGGAACATTTCAAACCAAAGTATGATCGCAATCGGAACTTTTGAATAGAGCACAAGTCTCGCGCATTTGGATACTTCCGATGTGATGAGCGTCGAACAAGTTTAGCGCTTGGTTTTTTAATGGAAATGGGGGTTCTGAAACAGTTAAAAAGTGAGTTTTCAACTATGGAATGGGGAATTTTTCATAAATGGAAAGAAAAGGAATTATGAAAACAAGGCAGTTTTGATGGAGAAAAAGGGGAGCAGATGAAAGGTTTGAGAAGAGGGAAAATGATGGTCTTTCAGCAGTCTTTCATTTGGAATCAGCAGAATTTTCTGAGTATAAAAAGGGACAGCAAATGAGGATTTTGGACAGAGGCATGAGGCCTTAAGGAGACTTCAAGAGCCAACAATTTTTTAGTGATAAAATTTGTTCCTTGGAGGCTCAAAAAGATCTTAGCCACCTTTTGGTATAACAAAATATTATAGGTGGCTAACAATCCTGACTAGTTTCCTCTGGGGAGGAAACCCTAGTTTGATCTGTTATTTCCTGAGGGGCTTCTGCTTCTGCCTCCTCTTGGTCATGCATTTCCTCGGATGTATCCTTGATGTGGACAGAATGTTCTTGTGATTGCTCTGCCTCAATATTGAGGTTGAGTGGACTCTGGGGTTGCATATACTCACACATATTGGCCAAAATTTGGGCCAATTAATCCTCCTGCAATGGACTCTCTGGTGGACTTGCGCTAGAGGTTACAAGAGGTTCCGGTTCCTCTCTTTCTTCTTCACTAGTTCGGTTAGTTTCTTCCTCTTCCTGATTTTCTCATTCTTCTAGTTGGGGGGTTTCTCATCTCCAGAACTAGGTAATTCCAAGGGTTGGTTTTTGCTACTCTGGTGGTTTCCCAACATTCCCTTGTTTCTTCTTAATTTGGAGGACTGTCTACATTTTAGAGATCTGTTTTCCGTGCTGGTGATTGTTTTTCGTTTCGGGGTAGGTAAGGTTATTCCCCCATCTATCAAAAATAACAATTCTTCCCAACTAGCCTGCTGTTGAGCAAGACTGTAACTAACTATTAATCAAATTAAACAATGGTGGCTTACTACCATCCTTGTATGACGGGAATTCCTTATGCTCCAAGCAGCCTCATGCAGTAAAATTTTTAAATATGTAGGCAAATTCAGAGCACATTTATGTTTTAGTACTGCTAATAATTTGAGGTGGCGTGGTCTTACCACATCCTTTCTTCCATCGCATGTAATGTACCTTTGCACTACTCTAGCCAGTTCTACCCATGGTTTCCCCAGAGTTTCCGGCTAGACCCCTTTTCCTTTGACGGTCAGGGTTTGTTCTTCGTCTTGAAAGATGTTCATGGCCTCCTGAAGTCTCAATTTTTTATGTGGTCCATACGGGTCCAACTGCTGGTAGATCAGACACCTCAGCAATTACTGCATCTGTCATTGTTATTTTCCTTCCTCTTACTATGGAATGGTCCTCCTGCAAGTTCTACAAAAATTCGATGGCCACAGTTTCATGGGGCTGCTGCAGTCGTGTAAGGTAGGTAATCCACCCTGCTCTCTCCAAAATTTCTAGTGCAACGTCGGAAACTGTGAGTACTTGAGGTTCACTACGTACTGCTCGCCCTCCCATTTCATCTAAGCCCTGAACATTTTTAATGTTTCACAATAATACACAGAAATGGAAATGGAACAACACCTCGTGCATATCGGAAAATACCGTTAAACTTGTCATTTCCAAGATCTGATGAAAATAGGGAATTGACCTGTATGCAAGCATATTTTGGAAGTCACCTATGCCCCCCTGAAATATGATAGGTTGCCCTCGACCAGCAAATGGAGGAGCAGTGTACTAGACATCAGTCGTTACATATTTATGACATGATCAAAAAAATTATTGAATTACTGAAATCGAGGCATATTATGAAATTGTGAATACATATGGAAATGCTATGTAATGATTCACAAATAGGGAAAAGGACAACTGACATAAATAAAAGTGCTTATGTGGTCATTATCCACTTAAACCATTATGACTGATTTATAAAAAATATTTCATGTATAAGAGGTTCAACAAAGGGTTTAGGAGCATAATATCATTTGAAATTAAGATAAATATATAAGCAAAGGGTTTATAATTGCTATTGATTTGTGAAAAATATTACTCCAATACCATTAACAGAGCTCTGTTTCCCACAAGTGTCTATAACCTTGAAAAAGTTTCTTTTTCACCCTTGGAACCATAATCCTTTATATATGCTTAGGAAGATGCTTTGTGATGTCATGATGGAGGCCATTTTGCTGGCTTGGGAACCAGATGAATTACAATGCCATTCACCAGGAAGGAGTGAAAGGTGGGCAGGCCAGCTTGTGATGAGACCTCCTGTTCCAAGGACTTTTTATTTTTTTGAGTTTCCCATTGGATCATATCCCTGGTGTGGTGGCCATAATGGGAATACCACTTCACTGCTTCCTTATTATCATGGTAGGCTGGCTCTTGATGAGACCCCCTATCCTCCATCTATCATATCATAGAATTGTTAGTAATCACACACACACACACACACACACACACACACACACACACACACATATATATATATATATTATATGGCACTTGCCTATTTATGTACAAAGGATGGCTCAACACTCCTTAAGAGTAGGGATGGTGTAAGAAGTCTAAACATCTCACTAGAGGAAAATATGCCCTTATTCTTATTCAAAAATAAATGTCAAAGAGAATTATGAGGATTAGGGAAGAACCAACATGATAAAATAATCAATCAAATTATTTTTTGTGAAAATAAAGACAACAAAGTGATACAAATAGTTGTGTCCTTTCCTTTTTTTCTTATCAATACACAGCAATCTCTTTAAAGATTACAATTTCTCCTTGATATGCTAATTCTAGTAGCCTCTAATTTTTGTGTCCTTGCATAAATTTGTATATTTGCCTTAAAAGGATCATGAAGAATTCACAAAAATTCTCAAAATTTTGTTCTAAAAAAAGAAAAATGCACTCAAAAAGTGCTGTTCCTTAGACGGAACAGCTGTTGTTCCTTAAGAGGAACAACAAAAAGAACATCTGCATGCAAAACTGCGGTTCCTTTAAGAGGAACAACAAAAAAATAAAAACACAAAATTTTTTGTTGCTTTAAGTGGAACAACAGTTGTTCCTTAAGAAGAACAACATATAAAACAAACAAGAAATGTTGATCATTTGACGGAACAGCTTAAAAAAAACACTCCAAATCGAAACTGTTGTTCCTTAGAAGGAATAGCAAAAAGTGAAAAATAATGGCGAATGGGCTGTTCCTTTTAAAGGGAAAAGCAAAGAAAATTAGTGGAAATGTTGTTCCTTTTAAAAGGAAGAACAAAAACAATCAGCAGAAATGTTGTTCCTTTTAAAAGGAACAACAAAAACAATTAGCGGAAATGTTGTTCCTTTTTAAAAGGAATAGCAAAAAAAATCAGCGGAAATGTTGTTCCTTTTAAAAAGGAACAACAAAAACAATTAACGGAAATGTTGTTCCTTTTAAAAGGAACAGCGAAAAGATGAACACACAGACGTGATGTTCCTTAAGAGGAATGGCTGCTGTTCCTTAAGAGGAAAAACACGAAAAATAAAGGCACACAATTTTGCTATTCTTTTTTAAGAGGAACGACTGCTTTTCCTTAAGAGGAACATGAGCTGTTCCTTAAGAAGAATAGCACGAAAAATAAAATCTGTACAAAAAACAGTTCATACAAGTAAAATTAAAAGAAAAGCTTATGTATAAATTTCAGAAATAAAGGAATTGTTCAGTGAATAAATTTTGAGGAGGAGTTATCTTCCTCAGCAAGAATCTGCATAGTAGAATCTTCCCGTAATTGCTGGTAAAAGGATTCCCGATTAAGCGGTTTGTGGTAAAGTCATACTCGATGACCATTTTCTTTGAAAGAATGTCCAGATCCATCAATGGTAGTTAACATAATGGTGCCATTGTCATGCACTTTCTGTATCTCATAAGGTCCAAGCCATCGTGTCTGGAGTTTTTCGAGGAAATCCTGTAACCTGGAGTCATATAGGAGTGCCCAATCTCCTTCGTGGAAGATTTTCTTTTTAATGAAGGCATCATGCCACTTTTCTCTCTGTTGTTGAATTAATGCAGTGTGCTAGAGGGCGGAGAGCCTAATTTTATCTAACTCATTGATTTGTTGTAATCTGCTGACCTGGGCCTCATTTAAATTCAAACCCACCTCCTGGGTTGTTCTTAATGTTTGAATTTCAAATTCTATTGGAAATATGGGTTCTTTTCCAAACATTAACTGATATGGTGAATACCCAGTGGTATTTCTTCATGTTGTTCGGTATGCCCACAAGTCTTCTGGCAATCTTGAAGCCCAGTCACGTCTGTGTGATGCAACTATTTTTGTAAGTATTGCTTCTATCACCTTATTCGTGCTCTCTACTTGGCAATTTTCCTGTGGGTGGTATGGGGTTGTAATTTTGTGCTGAATGTGGTAACTTTTTAATATTGCAGTGATTTTATTACCTACAAATTGCGGTCCTCCATCTGTAATTATGTCCCTTGGGAGGCTATATCGCACAAATATTTGGAAAAGAAAATGTATTACAGAGTCCTCTATAGCTCTTGGAAGTGCCTTTGCTTCAACCCATTTAGTAACGTACTCTGTTGCAACTAGTATGTATGTTTTCTGATTTGATGGTGGGTTAATAGGACCAACAAAATCGAGTGCCTAGCACTCAAATGGCTCAATTACTAACTGTGGATTCAAAGGAATTTCATCGAACTGTCCAAGGCGTCCTGCCCTTTCACAACTATCACAGGCTTGTACAAAAATTTTAGCATCTTTAAAAATTGTAGGCCAATAATAGCCTGTTTGTAAAACCTTGTGACTAGTCCCGCGATCTGCGAAATGTCCACCACATGGCCCGTCGTGGCATGCTTTCAGGATGTAAAATAATTCATCTTCTCGGACGCATCTTCTGATGTGCATATCTACTTCTGTATGAAATAGGTAGCTCCCAATCCAAGAGAATCAGGTATTGCGTTGTACTATCTGTTTTCGTTCATTAGGCGTTAGATGCTTAGGTAATTTACATACTGCTAAATAATTTGCAACATCAGCATACCATGGGGTTCTGGTAGTAACAGTAAATAAATGTTCATCTGGAAACTGATCTTCGACTGCTGCTGCATCCATTGGTTTTGGTATTCATGAGAGAAAATCAGCTACAAGATTCTCTTTTCCAGGTCGGTCCTTTATTGTGATATCAAATTCCTACAATATAATCAACCATCTTGTTACTCTACCATTTTTAATAGGTTTATTTGCTAAAAATTTTATGGTAGAGTGATCTGTATATAAAACTACAGGATACCCAGTTATATAATGTCTAAATTTATTTACAGCTAAAAATTATTTCTCAGTCACAGTCTAGTTTAATTCAGTAGGAGATAGATTCTTGGTAATGTAATAAATTGCATATGGTTTTTTATCTTATTCCTGCCCAAGGACTGCTCCAATAGTTGTGTCTGAGGCATCAGATGAAATTTGGAATGGAAAATCCCAATTTGGGCCCCTAAGCATTGGGGCTCTTGATACAAGCTTTTTCAGATCCTCAAAAGCATGGTCACATTTATCTGTCCAAATAAAATCAACATTTCCTGTTAGTGTATATAAAGGTGCAGCTAATTGAGAATAATGCTCTATGAATCTTCTATAATAACCAGAAGATCCTAGAAAGCTACGTACCTCTGTTTGTGTTGTAGGAGTAGGTATTAACAAAATTATCTGAATTTTAGTTGGATCTACCTGTATTCCAGCTACTGAGATATAATGACCTAAGATTATTCCCTCAGTAATCATCATGTGACACTTCTCATGGCTTAAGCAGAGTCTAGTGGCAATACACCTTTGCAACACCTTTTCCAATGTTTCTAATGCTAGCTCAAAATAATCTCCATAAGGTGTGAAATCATCCATATATACTTTGAGCCCTTCATTTATTAAATCTGAAAAGATGCTGAGAATGGCCCTCTGAAATGTGGCAGGGGCATTGCATGGACCAAAGGGTAAAAATCTGTAAGAAAATGTTCCCCGAGGATAGGTAAAAGTAGTCTTATCTTGGTCTTCAGGGGAAATTTGAATCTGATTGTATCCACTGAAGCCATCTAAGAAAGAAAAAAAATTCTTTCCTGCTAATGTATCTAATACCTGATCAATCAAAGGAAGGGGAAAGTGGTCTTTCTGGGTTGCTTTATTTAGTTCTCTATAGTCTACACATATCCTCCACTTTCCATTCTTCTTTGGCCTCACTACTAGTGGAGAGACCCACTTGTTATCAGATATTGGATAAATAAAGTTTAGATCCAAAATTTTTTGTAGTTCAAATTTCACAATATCCTTAAGATGAGGGCTTAATATTCGTTGGCGTTGGCGAATGGGTCTAGCATCTTTTTCTGTATAAATGTGGTGTGTACATAAATGGGGATCAATTCCTTTCATGTCTGGGTAATCCCATGCAAAATCTCCCTTATAATTTTTCAGTAGTTGGACCATCTTCTCTTCTTGTTCAGCAGTTAAATTTTTGTTAATGTTCAGAGTTTTCCCTGGCTCAATTTCTATAGTTTTTCTATTGTAAACAGAAGTGGTAGGTATTGATTGATCTTGAATGTCTTTCAGGGGATATTCTTCTTCTTCATTATCAAATGATGCCTTGATCATGTGACATTGAAAATGGGATCTGGTTTTTGGTTGGTTAATGAAACTGTTAATGATCTCATCCTCTGTTTTGTCTTTAAAGTCGAGGGCATCTTTTATGGTTAATGGTGATCTAATGTTTTCTATGAAGTATGATACAGGCTGTTTCTTTGTTTTTATTATCATTAGGCTTGGCTAGGATGGAGGGTATAAGGATAAATTCTTGACATAACTTCCTCTAGTTATAGTCATGCTACCTTGTCGGCAGCCAATGTAAGCATCAGCAGTTGCTAGCCAAGGTCTACCTAAAATTAAAGGGTGTCCATATAGCTGGTTTTTGGGGTTAATAATTAGAAATTCAGCATGGTATTCCTAGGAGTCAACAGATACCATTACATCATGTAGTGTGCCTTCTGGCTTGACTACCGATCGGTCAACCAATTCCAATAAGGTTGTTATTGGATCTAATGATGTAATGCCAAGTTTTTGACAAGTGGTGGTTGTTAGGATATTGATTGAAGCTCCCAAATCAACTAAGGCATTTGGAAATAATTGTCCATTTATTTTCACTGTAACTCTAGGATTTCCTGGGTCCTCATACTTTACAAGTGCTTCTCTTCCTGATAGTAAGTCAGATAGAGTGCCGACTACTTGGACGGATGGGTTAGTTTTTGTTCTCCTCTTTGGCTTTCTTATACATAGTTCTTTAATGGTATTTGCATAAATGGGAATATCTTGGATAGCTTGGAGGAGTGGGATTTTAATACACAATTTTTTCAGTTCTCCCAGGAGATCAAAATCAGGATGTTCTATTGGACGAGGTATGATTAGTCGTTCTAGGAATGGTGGAGAAGAGGTGGTTGCTTTCTCATGAGTTTGTTGTCTAACCACATTCTCCTTTTGCAATGTTTGTTCTGAAGGTAACAGATTTTCAACTTGAACATTTTTGTCTCCCTCTGATTCTATTATGCGCCTAGACCTTAGTTGAAGGTCGTTGCACTCCCTTAACTCGGTTTCTAGTTCTGGTGCTTTGATTATTTGAATAGATTGAACTGGCCTATTATTAGGGTTCGGGCTGGGTTGGGCTGGGAGTTGCGGTCTTAAGTTGGTCTAGGGATTTTGTTGCAATGTATATGGTGCTAGCAGTGTAGGTGGAGGGAGATGAATCATTATAGCTGGTTGATTCATACATCTTTTCTAGTTCGACTGCCAGGTCTGACTCTGCGAGGTGGAGGGGGACCATTGTGTTGGATATGTATTATTTTTCCAAAATGGTGGGCAATAAGGAAATTTTGGCCAATTGGTTTGATTTGTTTGATTTGGCCATGACGGTGTAGGAAATGGCTGCTATGACCAACTGGGGAAGGGTGGCTAATTTTTCCACATTCCATTATATTGCTGAGCATTATACTGAGGAGACTGAAAAGAAGAGGATGGATCAATGGGCATACCTGTTTGTCGTGGCTGCCATTGACGGCACTGATTGAGTAGGTATACCGTTTCTATCTCTTATTTTGCTTCTTTGTAGACTGCTTTCAATCCTGGGAGTGAGGGAAAACTTTCTGTGGAGTGATCTTTCGTGCAGATGGAACAGACTTGGACTATATCCAGTGGGCACTCTTTATGGTTATGTTTCTTTCTGCATCTAGGGTAGAATATTGCCAAATTTTGTTCTGCTTCTGCTTGCTTTTGTTTAGCTTGCATGATATCGAGCTGCGTTGTCAGAGTCCCTAGAATATCAGTTTTGAAATCTTCTAGTAGATTTCCAATTTCTGTGCGGGTTATACCTCACTGGAGGTATTGCTATCCCTTGTGATCACATCACATTCTGCTGTTTTTAGTCTTGTGTTGCCTCTCGAACTCCTGATACATAAATGAATAATGTCAGCAAAATTTTCCTGATATATGTCACCTTTTCCCATGATGTTTAATGTTTCAACCCATTATTCGTTCTTCCCTTTAATTAATGTAATTTTTAACACATTATCAGGTAAGGGTAAAGATGCATAAGGTGATCTTTGGAGGTTGTATTGAAAGCGTTCTACATATTCCTCCAATGTTTCATTAGGTTTTGTTGTCATCTGAAATATTTCATCCTTTAATTCCCTGAACCTACAATAATCCTAATATTTCTTTAGAAAAGAAGCTTTCATCTGATCCCAGCCATTTATAACACCTCCACCTAACCCCATAAACCATAGTAGAGTTGCTCCTTTTAATGTGGAGGGGAATCATTTTAGCTTTTGGGGATCGATGGTATAGTCATAGCCCCTGCATAATACATTGAATTCAAACATAAATGCATCTGGATCTTCCGATTTTAAGCCATGGAATGTAGGAATATGCTAGAGAGGAATGGCCTTCATAGGTGCATTAACTGCAGTGTCCACAATGGGATATTGCAGTGTGGAAGTTTGGGGTGCTTGCTGGTTCTGGGTCATTTGATCAAATATGTGCCAATATCCTTCTGGGATTTCTAGGGAATTACTCCTAAGCTGACTAGAAGGAGTAGGGATGACCTTAACAACACTTCCTTGGTCTGGGATAATGAGTGTTCCTTGCTGAAGTATTATCCGAGGGGATTTTGGTTCTTCAGGTTCTTCAGCTTTGTTTTGGATGATTTTGACAGCACTTCCCTTATCTGGGCTGCTTAGTGTTTGGATTACTTCAAGAGGGGATCTTGGTTCTTCTATTTCCCCTGTTTCTCCTGCTCCTTCACGGAGATTACTAGAGTTCCCTTCTTGTAAAGAAATTGGGCGAGAATTTTCAATTTCTTGAGAATCTTGCTCAGTCTCTTCTGTTTGGCTATGCACCTCAACAAAAGCTACAGATGGTGATTCTGTGGCCGGAAGGGAGCCAGTAGGTTGTCTAGAAGTAATTTTTCTAGGGCCTACTGATGGTTGAGATTCAACTTTCTTAATGATATTGTCGATAAAGGTTTTTCTCCCAAGGGTCACCGGTCCCTTAGGTTTTTTAGGTCTGGGAGGAATTTTGTTTTGTGTAGATTTTCTAGTCATTCAAAAAATGCAAGCATTCATTCCTACCTTAAACTTCTACGCATGTCTGCTATGAAGTGGGCAAGTGAACGAGCATGTTCCTCATTCGTTACGCAGGTTCTTACCTTCCGTTTTTTATACCTAGTTCTTCCTTAGCAGAGAAAATAAAATATACATCACTCTTTCTACACAGATATAATCTCCCCGGAAACGGCGCCAAAATGTTGAGGTATAAAAGGTGTTTTTTTAACTCCTATTTATCCTACATTAATTATCAATCCAGGTACGAATTTTTATCTCAAGAGTGTACTTAGTTTGAGGCATAAATTTAATCTAAGAGTAATGCTATCCAATTTGCAGTGCAGTGTTTTCAAATACAAGAGTAAACAGATGCTTGAAAATGAAATTTAATTGCAATGACATGAAACTTAATGCTCTAAAATCCAATCACTCACTCGACAATCATCAGTCAAGGATGCAGTAGTAATAACTCTTTCCTCTGTCAACTGATGTAAATGAAATCAAGCATAAACAAGATCCTCAATCTGAGAACTTAGACAGTAATAGCCAATTTCCTTTACAATTGATGATCTTACACTCCACAATAAACAACTAATTGGAAATGATAACTGAGTTGAATCAATAATGATGCTAATGGAAATAGAATAAACACGCTCTCTGCAATAACATTCTAAAGCAAACCAAATACTTATAGGAAAGGGATAAACAATAAAGCTAGTTATCATAAATGAACAGCAAAGCTATTTAATGGAAATGAATAGAAAATTCTGAACAACGAAGCTTTATATCTGAGAAGCATAACAATACAAGTTATAGAGGAATAAATAATCTTGTTATGTTGGAAAGGAATAGCAATGCAATTCACTCACAACTGATGCAACAAACCGATTTCATAAAATATTGAAACAGTAAGCTATAAAACATGGAAACTGTGAAGAAATGCGACTAAAGGAAATGAGAACTAAAGCAAACCATCACACGACTAGAATTGGAAAGTAATGGTACAGATAGCAAGTGGATCCACTAGGGCCGGGCCCTTAGCTGCTAGTGAAGCACTGCCGAACTACTCCAGTATCAAATAATGGAACGACAATTGGATTATATATTAATCATATGTAATAGAGTTTACAAGCAATCACACTCTGTTTTACCAATGAGAGTCGATGAGCAATCGTGAAAATACAACAGGAAATCTGAATAATCATAATACATGTTTGATTTCTACAAGTGTTGTCCTTTTATAACAGCCAGCAGACGAAACAAGAAATACAGATAAGATTTGAGCAGCGATACCTCAGGATCGAGAGATCCTGAGGGATTCACTCTATTTTCTATCTTCAGTTATCATTTTTTCTTCTTGCGCTGATGCCACGCTGTTCCTTTCTTTTCTTTGACTGTGCACTCTGATTTCGAACTTCTTGTCTAGATATGGCCTTTTGTTGAAGGGACAACAGTTATTTCTGCTTTGTCTTTTTCTCCCGAATGGTGGCTTCCCACTTCATCTATTTTCTGTATATAAGAAAAGACAATCTTTAATCAATTTGCAACAATCACTAATCTCCTTAATTCTATTATAATTATTCAATATATTACCATTCTAGAATATAAAGGAGTTATGATTAAAGAAAAATATAAAGAAATACATGGCAAATTCATACATTTTCCAATGCTCAACACATATGACATTGAATTTGGTGGTTGACCTGTCAAGCGATGGTCTTTTGGTCATACGGTGTGTATGGGCCAGTGTTATAAGGGCCAAACTGGACCAGCTGGTTTAGACCAGTCTGACCATTTTGAGGCAAAAACCTATTCGAACTGGTGACTTGAATCGTTTTTGTCTGGTTCGATACGGTAAAGCCACGTATAACACAACAAGTGGGGCTTGTTTTTCTTTTTTTCTTTTAATTTTTGTTGTGCACATTAGTATCCACTTTAGTAATCATAAGTACTATATGTAAAGGACTTGGGATTTGGTAGGCAACTGTAACAAATAATAGGAAAAGGGGAGTAGAAGCTAATAACTTTGAAGTATTAATAAAAGGTAAAAAAATAAACACAATGATCACAGTGGAACATACCAGGAAGAAAAATACCAGAAATGGAACAACAAAAAAGAATCCTTGTAATATATGAATCACAAAATAAGCTTGATTAGGCTGCCATGTCTCCAAGTTCAATGATAAAATCCCAGCTCCATATACAACAAAAATAAGAAATGTTTATGGCTCTGGCTCTCACAACAGTCTACCATAGATCCCAACAACTCTAGTTATGTCATTTTTAGTCCGTAGAGACTCTGTCTCAGCTAGTGCTAATGTTTAACGTCATTCATTCTGGGTGGTGTCTGGTGGTCACAAGATTCTTCATAGCAAAATTTTTATAGTGGTGGTAGTTATCCCCCATAAGAAAGAGACACAAATGTTACAGTTTGCCTCTAACATGCATTTAGCAGTTCAACTTTGTTATCTCACAATCCTATCCTAATTTTATTATTTTTGTATTGGCATCTCTGCTTGCAGTATCCCAGTTTACTAGCCTTCCACATCAACCTGTAAGTGTCTAGCAATTGAAAATTAAGCACTAAGGTTGTAAGAAGGAGTGGACTAAGTCCTTCCTTTTTTAGAGTGGTTCAATGAACAAATGCATAATGGGGTCAATAAATGGAGGTCCAATTAATTGAGGGTGAGGAGCATATGTTTTTCTCAGTAAAAACACTAAACGCAACAATACACAGAAAAACATTCTTACCCTTGTCTTGGGATGGTTGAGGAAGTTAATGAGGACAAAACAAGTAATGACATTAGAGAAATTTCAAGATAAAGTAAATTATCTGAGTAACCACAACCTAATCAGTAAACTCATAGGATTATGACCATCTGAAAAAACTCTCAGATTGTAAATATAAACACAATGGTCTACAGAGGGTAAGATCGATCTACCCTCACTTAAGTAGTCTTCTTATGTTGAAACGTCCACTTCCCAATAGATTTCTCATGGTGAGTGATAACGAATTATTTTTAGTTTTAGTTGCTCAACTCAAATTTTTTCATGGGTTTATTGGTTGCTAATGCCCAAATGGTCATTGATCTTCAATTGCTTGTCATGTATTTTTATCATAGGTCCCTTAGGAATATGCAGGCTTTTATATGAATCTTTTATGGATTTACTTTATCCAATGAAACATCATGTATGAATAAATTGACCCCATTCAGGGCTTTAACATATCCCTCAAGTGAAATTTCCCAAGAAATTGTCATTGTTCAGGGTCTCACGTTATCCCCAAAGTAATTTCCCAAGAGCTTGACCCCATTCTAGACGAAAAAAGGATTTTCTGGTAAACCCATATAAAATGAACATGGAATATGACATAGTCTAGTTGTGTTTAACACAAAATTATAACCCACTGAATAGATAATATCTGGAATTTTTCATGGTTTGAATGTTGAACTAGTTAGTAAATAATTTGTGGGGGAACAAGGGCGAAACTGATGCCAGCTTGCACAAGGGATATCCATGGAGGATGTTTCCCAGACATCCCCATTTTCAGGAGGAAATAAGGACACATCTCCTGCCTCCCTAGCTACAGAAAGAACATGAAAATAAGTCTGTATTTATTTTTGGACCGTGAGTATCTTCAGTTCAAAATCTGAGAAACCAATGATGCATTACTTATATCTAACATTAGCCTTATGTTCCAAGTTCAACTAATCAGCCCCTTAATGTTGCATATAAAATAATTTCTTTCTAAGAAATGACACAGTAGGATAAACCTATTGTCACATCAAAACCACTAATGGTGGACCAAGGCATATGTAGGTAGAGTTTTTTCTTTTTACTTGTAGGAGAAAACTTGGGAGTCACATTTTCAAGTACAATTGTTGCCGCAGTTACTTGATGCCATGTTTAAACCTTATGGATGATGTGAGGTCATTTGTAATCAATACTTTAGCATTCCAGAATTTTAAGAAGGCTTCACACAAATCTCACTGTTAGAGTCATGTTCATCAAACAAATATTCCCCGATGGATAAAGTTAATGTACAAATACAGAGTAGCTTTATATTCATCCATGGAAGGAACTATGCAGACAATTTCTTGTTTCAAGGAAGTATTTAGTATGTGTATTCTATCCAACCCATAGGTCATATTTCAGTCCCTTGACTAAGACATTGTAAGGAAAGGCACGCCTTACCAGATATGCACGTGGCCATTGCCATCAGTTAAGAATGGCCTACATTGTACAAAACAAGGAGGAAGAAGGCTTCATGTTTAACAAAATCCCTGTGAAAATTTAGTAAGATATTGCTATTATTTTTACCCCTAAGCACTTACTGAAAAATAAAATTCAACAGTGCTATGGGAGCATGAAATGATGTTGAAACCCTGAGCTTTTCCAGGCCAAAGTCAAAATTATAGATATTTCAAGCACTCGAGAACCAAAAACCATCTCACATTTATGTTTTATGACTTGCATCTTTATATTACTTCATAAGTTCTATGAATTATAAGGACTGAAGAGTTGAAAACTCTATTACTTTTAATGTTTAGTTCTGGTCATGAATATAGTTACTAGACTATGCAATATAGGTTAACTTGTGGAAGACTATGTATAAACAACCCCACTAGAATTTAAATTTTAAACCATCCATCTCTCAATCATTGAATTTATCTTTTGATATGAAAAAGCAAACTGTAGATCACATTATCATATACAAGTTCACCTTGGATTGCATCAATTTCACTATGGATAGAATTTATGTTTGTTAGGATGTAGACCCTACACTTGACATGGTTTACTGCATGTTTAAGCATCAGTTGATATTGAGAGGACAAATTCAGTTAAATATCAGTTCTTGCTCATGTCACAAAGCTTTACAGAAACATTGTTGCATAATGGTTGGGTAGTAAAGACAAACACTAACAAGAAAATTTATAACTCAAGATAAACGAATCGCTATTACAGATATCTTGCAATTCAACTTTTGCTACAAACAACAATTTGAGAAACAAGGTATATTTTATTTCACCATACTATTTTTTGTAAAAAATGCACAAGCCTAGGTTATTACATTTGGCATTTCATTTTATAGAATTGAAGCCTTCATTACACACCACACAAAAACATCAGAAATCAAGGACTAAATACTGACTCAAAGGCACAAATAGTTGCATTGCTAAATTCCAGTGTCTAAGAGGAACACAATACCCACGTTAAAATTTGAAAAAACAAACCACTAAAGGAAGCACAACTAGCAAGCATTCTTGATAACGCGAGGGGTTTAGATCAATTTCTAGGTCATTGTTTTTCCATCTTAGAACAAACAGTAAATTTGTACATTATTTGAGTCTACGAGGGTGTATAATTACCCATTTAGAGGGTTTGTCCAGTGAAGAGAAAACCTCTCTTCAATGTGGTTTAGGTTTGAAATATTTCACACTGGTTTCTGTGCAAGCATGTATACCATGAAGAAAAAATGTTTTGAAACATTAACTTACAGAATTGTTGCTTGCAACTGACTAGTTTATTGACTTA
This sequence comes from Pinus albicaulis, assembly GCA_034641835.2. Lineage (NCBI taxonomy): Eukaryota > Viridiplantae > Streptophyta > Pinopsida > Pinales > Pinaceae > Pinus > Pinus albicaulis. The sequence goes on from CM076580.1 coordinate 639,981,054, forward strand.
GGTGGACAAGATAGAAGTTTCCCCAAACCATTGTAATACTTTTATATTGGTATGACGGAACTTCTGCCTCTGTGATACTAAAGGTTTTTTTTACTGTTGTCCTCTCCAGTAAGAAAGGGAGGAAAGATATTTGATGGAGGCCCATATTTTCTAAATGCCATGGGACTCTTCATTCACTATCTGAAAGATAATATCAATTGCATCTAAAGGATCTCCAAAATTAACCACCAGTGTAGGTAAGACATTCCATTTGTAATTTCGAAGCGAACAGATTTTGGAAGGATGGAAACTCGCTAGGAAATTTTCTGATCCTTGGATATGAAAAGGGAAAAAAGAATGGCAAACACATATGCTTGGTTTTGTGTTTATTTTGATATATCTAAAGGAATAAATTTTGTGACAAAAAAGTTTCTTTATATTAAACCCTTATTTTAATAAGGACTACAAGGAATCTCAGACAACATACAGAAAAGAAAAAAAGAATGAGAACCTCGCTGCATAAAAGCTGCTCATAAAGAAAAAAAATATCACATTTGTAAGATCCAACAAGAAAAGTTGCTAAAGATCAAAAGGAAAACCCCTATAGCCACTAGGAAAAAATTGTAAGTGAGGAAACCAGGGTAGGAAAAAAATATAACACCAGAACAATGGTTGTACCACACAAAAACCATTTATAACTTATAAGTATTAGGAACCCATCCTTGAGGAAAATTCCACCAAAAACCAGCTTGAAGGGGATAGTTTTGAAAGTCAGATGTGAAGGTTTATATGCAATCATGTCATTGATGTTTGTATGAATTTGAACTGTGAGAGACATTTTTGGTCTTCCAAAATTTAGAATTAAAGTAAAATATTCTTGGAAAAATGATAAAAGTTGATTTTTACACCTCAAACAAGAATATATATGTGCAGTGTGGATCCTCTGCCTTCTACATGCACAGATCTGCAAAACTGATGAAGACACCTCTAGTATGCACATATGTAGATTTACACACCCTGTTCTAGCCCATAGGTAAGTCCAATAATACTTCTCAAGATCTGAAAAAGTGTTATTAGAAACTAAGAAATACATTCTACCACACAACATTCATTAGGGGAATTTTGAGGTCTAAAATGGGCCTCCTAAGAAAAATGTACAAAAAAAATAAACTTTATAACAACCAATAGGATTCATGATGATGATGTCAACCATGGGGGATGATTTACCATTTTTTAAATAAAAGGGTAAAAATATTAAAAAATAATAAAATAATAAAACTACTTTTTCAACTCGTATTTTCAACTTATCTCCCACAATTTTTACTCAAATTTCGAGTGGGAGTACTCGTTGGATACAAAATTTAATTCCTCATCCAAAGAGTACCCATGTTGCATACTTTCAATGAACCATGCTACATGAAAAATGGGAAATACATAAAAAAACGTGATTACAATCACGTTTTTTATGTATTTCTCATTTTTCGTGTAGTAGGACCCATCGAAAGTATGCAACATGGGTACTCCTTGGATGAGGAATTAAATTTTGCATCCAACGAGTACTCCCACTTGAAATTTGAGTAAAAACTTTAGGAGATAAGTTGAAAATATGAGTTGAAAAGGTAGTTTTTTCATTTTTCCCTCTAAAATTTGATGATGTCATCAAATCTTGTTTGATTTTTTCCACTATTATTTTATAATTTCCTTAGGAGGCCCATTTTAGACCTTAAAATTCCCCTAATGATAATTGGAGGAATCAAGAGAGATTTAACACCTAATTCTAGCAGATCGGAAATGGACATGAATACACAACTTGTGGCACCATAAAACACAATCTCTTTATTTATTAGCTCCTCCTGTAATCTTAAATGCAACACACAAGTAAAAACCATGGTTTCTAGCAAATTATTAATTCCACGGGCAAACTAAGGCTCCTCTGAGCATATTATCTCTTTGTCTTTGTTACATAGAGGCAGGCTTGTCCCATTATACACAGAGATTACAATCATTATATCTTAAATTTCTTGAAAGAAATACATCTAAACCCCCAAACATCAACTCTTCCACATTTTTTGGGTGCTAGCGACCCACTACACAGCGAATAGGAATCTTGCTTCATGGTCTTGCTGCAAATTCTCTTCTTTCCATTTGGTTCCAAAATCCATTCCTAGCTCCTCACGATTAACAGACCCAGCAGCTCCCATAAATGGGTCAATAATTTGGATGTGTTTCATGCTCTATTTCCCTTACATTGAGAAAAAATCTATATAGACCTAGGTCTGATATGCACTTCCCAGTTTATGAAGCTTGAAGTTTCATATATCATATTTCTATATTTCAGAACTCAGTGATTTGTGTGAATTTGATGGATCCTCAAGCCTAGGAACCCCCAGTTAAATATCAAACCAGAATCTAGATGGGTGTGTACGAATGTCATATTCATGCAGTAAATTCATTGTCTATATTTAATGTCCCATCACGTGGACATACAAACACTACAATGCCCACCCATGTCCAGGATATTAGCATGGACCTGTACTCTTTCTTAGTGCAACTAAGGTGGATGTGATCCAATTTCCATCTCTCCAAAAGTACACAGTAAGCATTACATCAAATAATCTTTACCACTGTCCCTAAAAGGATAGAATACTAGGGAAATTGTGGCATAAACATATATATGCAAAAAGGTTGTAGCTTCAACAGAAAGGTTCCAGATTTGCATCAGGAATATAATCTATTCAGTAGAGGTTGAATGGGGCTCCAAATTACTCATTGACATTGTAGTAGGCAAATCCATAGGAAACTAAAGTGATTAGTTTATAAAAATTAGGATAACCTAACTTGAACAAGCTAAGGCCAGGGTGAACATCTATTTTGGCCATAGTAGAATGTCAACCAATAAAATTTTAGATTGGATAGTTAATAAATCCACTAAGATGGAGAACCCTTAAATTATTAGAGCTGAAAAAAATCTTTTAAGAGGCATTGGTGGGAGATCCAACTGGTCATCCTCTCCAATTCATCTTAAGCCATGAATTATAAACTCCATCCATCCCTCCCTCACTCCTCAAACTTTAGGAGAGAATGAAGCTATCGGTAATTATTAAAATTCTATTATCCCAAATCAGGGGAATGTCACTTGATGTAAAAGAATTGAGGGGTTTTCAAGGAAAAAATTCCATACCACCTTATGCATTCTCATGATCCATAATTTATTACAAAATCCTATAAGAAATAGGTATCATCTCATGGAGAACTTTGATATACCCTCATTCTTCTATCTAAGTATGAGCTCTAGGAGAATGATGAAAGCTTCCTCTCAGCACCTTCACAATGGTAGTTAGCAAAACCAACCTACCATAATGGTGGATCATTTAAAGGAGTAAAACGGATTATGGGTTGATTGTAGAGATGTAGGGGCCTTCTTAGATGCTATGGAGAAGTGGCTGAAGAATACAATCATGTCATTGATGTTTGTATGAAGTTGAACTATGAGAGACATTTTTGGTCCTCCAGAATTTGGAATTAAAGTAAAAACTTCTTAGAAAGATGATAAAAGTTGATGTTGACACCTTCCATTCCCTTGAAATTTAGGCAAAGCCTATACATATTCCATACATTCATACCGATGTCTCTGACATTCCCTAATTCCAGAAACTTGTACATCTTAGATTACGGCCCATTTCCATATTGGAAAGACAACCACCCAAAAATATGTCATTAGAATGAGGTCACTAACAAATCTGGTATGGTTATGAGCAAGGGGTTTTTTTCATTTTTTGGGGGGATGGGATGGGGTGGTGCCCACGAAGTGAACTTCCATAGATGGTATGAAAGAAGTCCAACGCAGCAATCAAATCATCTCATATTTCCTCGATTTCTGTGCCACCAAATTTGGCCTCCCAAAAATGAAATCTAACCCGAAGATCGAAATAAAACAGTCAAGGTTGACCAAAAGTCAACGCTAGTCAACGGTACACAGAAAACACTTAACACAATCTGAAATTTCCAGTTTCTCTTTCACACATGCAGAGGAGAGAGAAAGTCTCCTAAGGTTGTATGAAGTTTGAACCAATTATATGGGGAGAGAATGTGTGAGATGAGTTGATTTCCAAATGAGGTTTGAGTCTCTCCTTTTTATATCCATCAATGAGGGTGTGTGACACATCTTTTGGGGCTTGTGAGCCTACATTACAATTCTGGCTGACCTTGACAAATTGCACATGTGTGGAAAATAAATTCAAAATCCGACTTCTACTCATCTAAACAAGATGATATTTAGATCAATCTTGCACCTTTCCGAAAGAGGAATCTAAGAAAAATTTCATCTCTATCATACGAAAAGTGTAACATGGATTTTGGCCCTAGTTGCCAAATTTAACACAAATGGAGGTCAAATCTATGTGTCTAACTATGAAGAGTTGAGAAAGCTTATATTAAGAGAAATTCATGATGTTCCATATGAAATACAATCAAGTGAACAAAATACCATCGACAATTAAGTTTCAAAAATACCATTGTTATAGTGACAAAACAATATTGAACATAGAAAGATATTTTACCAAGTGCCCCAAATATCAGAGGGTTATGGAAAGGAAATAACATCCAGCAACATGGTTGTTTCCTTTGCCAAATCCAAATGGAAATTGGAAGTATTCACAATTGATTTCATCACAAGAATACCCAAAACAATGAAAAAACATGATTTTATCATAGTGATGGTATTATGGTGGATATGTTGATGAAGCGACACAATTAATTCTAGTGCAATCTATCCACAAGGTAAGAAGTGATGAGAATTTGTAGTGTGCCTAATGCAATTGTATTGACTAGAGACACAATTGCAAATCGAACTTCAAGAATATTTTTATCTTTAGCTTACGAACATACTGGAATATCACCATAGTGTATTATCTACAAGATGGATGAAAAAACAATGGGTGACATGTATCCTTAGGATGAGTTCGTTTGAAACCTTAGTTGAAAAAATATAAAATACTCCAATAAGATGGCCCAATCTAACATATGGGATTACATTTACGCTAAAAGTTTCTTGGCATGATGGAGGAGTGGGTTGAAAAAATTAATCAGAATTTGAAGGCACACCAAGAAGGGAAAAAAAGTGTTGATTAATTAAGCAAATCCAACAAAGAATCAAAAGTGGGTGACCTTGTATTTCTTAGGGTGAAGCATAATAAAAGTTCTTTGATAATCGGGAGTTGTGCCAAGCTAGCTCCATGATACTAGAAGTCATTTGAGTTTCTTCAAAGCATAGAACAAATTGCATAGCGTTGCATTGTTTACTAAAATAGAGAACATTTTTTTTTTCTCTACTTAGGAACAATGTGAAAGACATGAAACCCTAATCACGTGATTGATTACACTATCATTCAATTGAAAATATATGAAGATTTCCACACTAGTCCTTCATGCATGCCCAAAGAGAAGATGACTATGCTCTAGAATTTAGAGACAAACATGTCAAAGTCCAAGAGTTCTACACTAGTCCTTCATGCATTCCCAAAAAAGAAGATGACTATGCTCTAGAATTTAGCAAAAAACATGTCAAGGTCCAATGCAAGCAATCTGTATTGAATGAAACAACAAGGATGAAGGGGAATGCTATGAGTACAAAGTACACATGCTTTTTCAAGTTATGAAGGTCGCACCAAGGTGAATTTTATCCCAAGGGGAGGTGAATGTAGCACATGATTTGAGAACCTTCTTTGCATGTGGGTCTTGTTAACCCAAGTAGCACTTGTTTCTACTTAAGGGTTAAGAATCAAGATCCAATGAGACTGAGTCACACCAGTTCTTTCTAGGCACAATATCCAATGAGACTGAGTCGCATCGATCTCTTTCTAGGCATAAGAACCAATGAGACTCAGTCACACCAGTCTCTTTCTAGGAATTTCCTAGCATAACCATTGACTAATGGACTTGTGTTGGTGTGTGCAGTAATTATTGTTGGTGTCTGAAAGTGATTATTGTTGGTGTGTGAAGTTGTTCATAGTAATTTTTGTGTGTGCACTAAATTTGGTTGTGGTTTCACTATAAGCATATCAATTTGTTGAGTTTGCTTCAAAGGGTAGACAAAAATAGTTTAATTTTCCCTCTTGTAAAAATCATACATTATATAATTGCAATATATTTTACTTCAGCAAGAATTTTACAATAGATTTTAATATATGGAAGTTAAAGACATGTTTGGGACAATATCTGAGCCACTTTTACCTTTAATAGATTATCACCCTGTAACTGAATGCTATAAAAGTTGTTGGCACTAATCCCCCTTGGGTTCCAAATATCTACTCGAGTTTAATTATAACTTTTGGTCATTTTAATTTCTCACTTCGAACATGTAAAGTGAATTTTCTATCAGCCTATCCCAAAATCAATGTCTAAACTAACCTCAGTCTTCTTGCAAATTAGAAATCCATAATGTAATATTGTCCCTCAGCAATTGCATTATTTATGTGTTTTCCTTGTATGATTCTTCACTGAGAGTATCAAGCTTTGCAATGGACTCATCAAATGCTTGTTCTTACAAGTGACATGCCGTGCAGCAAACTAGCCAAGAAAATAGGTACCACACTGGACAGTTAGAAGAAATTAAACTGTTATGTGCATATTCTAAATAGTTGAAACATGCAAATGTAGGCACAAAATTTAACAATTTGTCTTTATTCTTGTCCAAAATATCAAGCAAGGGACCCACCTGGTAGCCATATCTTATTACAGGCTTCTCTCATTTAATTGACTCGAAAGATTTCTGTAGCACTCTCTGGAAAATTTCTAGAGCTCTCTCTGCATTACTAAGCCGAAGAAGCTAGTCTAATTTATCATACCTTAGTGTAAGTATCCCATCGGCTTGCTGCTTCAAATATAAAAAGACCAGTTAGTAGTTTGAATGTTGACCGAATTGAAATTATTCGATGGAACAGAGTAGTAATGGCAACATGACACCCTACCCTTATCTTCCTCCACTTGTGTCTACATATATATATATATATATATATATATATATATATATATATATATATATATATATATATATATATATATATATATATGTCCCTCTGTGCTCCATTATTTACCCACATAAAGTAGCAATACATGGTTGGGAAGTTTGAAGGAAGGTATAGGCTACAGGAATATGGTGTTGAAAAAGGTAAGTGGGGCTCAGATTCATACCAAGTAGACTCACATAGACCTTGATAAGTAGAATATGGCTTGAAACCTACATACCTGAAAATTGATCCTCTAAAACACAACTCATATTTGCTACAGTTGTATCCCACATCATTTCCACCTGGGGAGTGGAGATTAATCCTTCATCCATCCTCAAAACGCAGTCTTCGAGTACGAAAAACCCAACAATTTGAGCAAAGATAACTGATGTGATTCTAGAAACGTTGCACTTACGAGATTTGCAAAGCTGAATTAAGCTACAGCGAACAATTTGTATAGTAGTAATCCTGGAACTGGTCTTCGAGCCCAAGAAAAGTCTGAATATGGTGTGCCCTATAAACTAGAGTGATTTTGAATTTCAAAACAGAATCATCATCTTCGGTATCCTTAGTGTCTAAGGCATATAACATTCCCTTACACCTCACCTACTCTGTTCCATGCCTTCTTTTTTCTAGTCTCATAGCTCCTCTTCTCTCTGCTGAGTTGAATTACTTTTTTATGGCCTCACAGCTCCTCTTCTCTCTACTGAGCTAAAGAAGCTTTCCCGATTGCCAACTGACCCATTTCTTCAGTAGTACTCCTAATCTTCACCTTCCATTCATTGAATTCCTTGTTCACTCTTTTATCGATGTGGGATTTGATTTCAATGTTTGTTGAAGCGCATTTGGCCAGTATCTATGTGGCATTTGATTTCAAAGATTTTTTTTAGCATTTGATGAAGCGCCTTTGGCCAGAATTCTAGGTGAAGGGTGGATTTCTTTAGGCCAGAATTGGAATTAAACTAAAATAAAAACTAATAATTATTATTATTATATATAGTATTAAATTAAAAAATTAATATAAATAAATAAGATATTAAGTTGTATATAAACTATTAAATATCTAAAATTTACAAACATAATTAATAGTTTTATGAAGTGATATTTATGCGTGAAGAGTATAAATTTCTTGAAATTTTAGTTATTTATGTGGTTATTCTTTTTTATATATTGAGAAAAGTAAAAGACTCAAAATTAAAATTATGTGTTTTCCTCTTGTTTTAATATAGCTATAAAAAGGTATGATAATATGTCCCTTCTTAAAGTTTGACAATTATTTTTTTTTTTTGGGCTAAGCTTCCACTTATCACAATGAGGCCAATTGCCTAGATTTAGTATATTGAGTAGTTATGACCAATGGAGGAATTTCTACTGTGGATTTTATATTTAGTAATATTTGCACAACATTACTACATTTTGCACGCTATGAATAACTCTCAAGGTCTTTACCAATAGACATGAAAAAGTCCTTATACTTGGAATGTGGGCACCATTATTATTTTTTGTATGATAAGAATTAGTAAGAGGGGAGGAGAAAAAGGCATTTATTCTAAAATGAAGCTTCTCATGCTCAAGGGCCATGAATTTGGCATTGAACGACCGCATAGATCCTCTCTAAATAATCTTAGGAATATATGATATATCAATTATATTAGAAATTTTTTCACACCATGTATAGGATTTAAGGAATGTACCATGGGTAGGGGAGGTAAACAATTTGGCATTATGCCTTATAAGAAGCTTTTTAGTGTGAATACCAATGAGCTAGACTTAAAAACCACCTAGATATTCTTTAATGAGTATTTGGTCCTAAGTTGGGATATGGACACCATATGATTATTTCTCACCACATATGAGAGCTAGTGTTTATTTTATGGTTAGGAGAGGAAAATAAGGGCCTTAGTCCCTAAATCAATCTTTCTCATGCTCAATTTCCATGAACAAGACCTCTAGCTCGAAATATGGGAATTTAGTATGTTTTAGAGAATAAGAATGGGTCTCGTGGTCTTTACTATGGCCAAAGAAAGACATTAAAGAAAAAGGGACCATAATTAAAATTAGTAACATAAATGACTAATTCATATACTTCTTGTACTTGTTATTTGGTCATATTTACATTCTTGGACTATAATAGTCATTTACTTTAATCGTTATTAAATTTGTCACTTATTATCTAGTCATATATTTTAATACTAGACTAAATTAGTCATTTAAGTTAGTTGTTTTTAGTTTAGTCACTTATTATCTTGTCATATATTTTTTCCTTAGACTAAATTAGTTGTTTAAGTTAGTCATTTTTAGTTCGGTCACTTAAAATTTCTCAAATTTAGTAGTAACCCACTTGAAATCATTGCGATGACTAATGTTTTTAGTTACCTAGTCACTAATTTCATCATTTTATAGTAGTGATAGTCTATATTATGTGTCTCTTGTCTCTTTATAGTTTATTCAATGGTAGTTGTTTGATGACGAAGAAGACTAATAAACTAAGTAAAAGAAGATCGTAACCTAAAGAAGTAAAAACCACTCACAAATAGTTACTAATATAAGAGAAATTGCTCAATATTTATACCCTATATTTCTCAACATGGTTTCAAAGCAAGGTAAGTAAGTCAAGGAAGGACATCTTATCAAGAGACACTCTAGGATCAAATATCAAGGAAGGCATCAAAGCAAATATCATCTTGGAGTCAAAGGAAGCTAGATAAAAAAGGCAGTGTCATCAAGACTCTTTCTCTCATTTAAGCAAGTTCCTTACCATTGAAGACATAAACAATAAGTCATTAGTGATCCTCATCAATAATACTTCACCATAAAAAAGGATCTCCCCCTCTATGAGATAAAGGATCATTATTGAAAAAAAATATCTTCAACAAAGAGAAGTTTTCTATTCTTTATATCATCATCAACTTCTAGGAAGCAGCAAGGAGAAAGGAGCATCCTATCAAGTAATTATATAACCTAATATGAATCTTTAAAATTGTATTTTTTCAAGGAGAGCAACAAATTGGTTGGGGCTTCAAACTATCTTGTATGGAAGAAAAGGACATATTTGAATCTCATTGAAAATGAGGTGATGGAACATGTCAAAGGATATATTAAAAAACTAGGAGAGGATGATGCTCAAACACTTGCCAAGTATATGAAATGGGAAGTTAGGGCTCAAAGGATTCTCATAGAATCCATCAAGGATCCCCTCATCCCATATGTATCTAAACTTGTAACTTCAAAATAAATCTATGAAAAACTGGTAGAGATGTATTCTATAAGCATTGCTGGAGAAGTCATATCATTAAGGAAAGAAATCTACAAGCTGAAGGTGTCTAAGGATGATGTAATAGCCCCATAATTTATGAGGATATCTGAGATCTGGGATAAATTACAAGAACTGGGAGAAGTCATGTCTAATAATGAAATAACTACATTGTTATTAAATGCACTACCAAAGGATTGGGGTAACTTTACTTCAAGTATTTTGGGAATAAAGAAGCTACGCCATTCCAGGATCTATGGTCACTATGCAAGGTTGAATAATCTAGACTAAAGGCCAAATCTGATGTGGGAGTAGGTAAGGAAAATAAAGCTTATGCTGCAATGACAAGAAGAAAGGGACGATTTGGAAAGTTTGGTCCTTAGAAAAAGAACATGGCTAAAATCCAACGTTATGGGTTTCAAGAATATGGAAACTACAAAATATATTGTCCTAATATCAAGAAGGACAATAACAAAAGAAGAAGAGAAGAAGATCATATCATCAAAGAAATGGAGGAAGTTGAAAATAAGTATGACTGAGATAGTCTTCCTCAACTTAATTCTTTTCAAATTCATAATTCTTCTACTGTAAGATATGGCTATCATGATTCACTAAATGGGATACATCAAGGAATCATAGAAGCATTGGGAACAAGACCTCGAGACATCGTCATAGAGAATAATGAAAGATGGTTATAATCTATGGAAGTAAAGGATATATCTCTTGGGATTCTCATTGGGAACACAAGTGGTAAGTTCATCTAGTAAAAGTTTCATCATACATCTATTAAAAGGAAAAATATGTTGATGGGGATACTTTATATCCTCACGATTATCTGATGGAATCTTCATTGAGGTTCACCAATCATGAGGGAAATCAATTTTTTTCATGGGATGGTGGTATGATGACATAAAAGTGAATAATATCAAAGGATTGAAGCTCTTTCAATCAAGGAAAATGTTGCAGGAAGCTGGATGACCCAAAGGAAAAATGAGGTATGTCTGCTTACATTTGATATTGTGGAAGTCATGTCATATGGTTACAGAAATCATGAACCAGTTCTCTATCTTAAGAGAATGAGAAAAAGGAAGGATCCCCTCCCTTGAAGGAATGTAGAAATTCATGGGTCACACATTCACTAGATGAAATCAAAAAAATATATCTTCATATGTAGTATGAGGTGGTTGAAAACAATTGAGGAACTCTGAATGGAATCTCCTGGGAGTGAGATGTTTGACGAAAGGAAGGAAGACATCATGGAATATGCAACCATAGAAAAGGAAATCAACATCTAAAAGACAAAGAATATTTGACTAAATATCTCCATGAAAATTATGAAGACTGATGGATTTTGAAAAAGGAAGGGACCCTTGACAATATATATCTTTGGGAGATGTGTCAATATGTATATAGGATGTTGATGCAAAATAGAAGATGTCATGATAAAATACCATCACAAAGGTAATGTTGATTTTAATTTTCATTTATTTTTGAACAAACATTTGGATGGGTTTATGCAATGCTTCCAAGGGAATATATATGGATGTCTTCCACCACCGATGCACATGTACTAGGATGAAATATCCTTAAGTAAATATGGCATGAAGGAAGGCATCATGGCATGAAGGAATGCCATATATGGACTAATGGATCACTTTTCGATGATGACATGGTTGACTAATGGATGAAAGTGATGGATGTTCGGTGCCCTATGTAGAAGTAATAAACATGAAGACTCTTAGATAAAAGAATTTCATGACATCGTGAGGAGGAGTTCTTCAAGAATATGGTTGTCCCATCATCTTCACCCGAGGAGTTGTTATAGGTCCCTAATTAAGGGGGAGCCTAGAAATAAATTTCTTACTTGAAAGAAACTTGGAAAATCCTAAGCCAAGATGGAGCTTAGGTACATTCCTTCTATAGCAATGAGTGCATTCCTTTAATGGAATATATATTTCCTCCCTAATTAAGAGGGAGAGATAGACAAGTCATTCTTGTCTTCACTTGGGAATATAGAATGGAGGGTTGGGTAAACGGATGGAATCTGATGCTCTTTTAAGATGTATTAGGGAATCCCAAGATACGAGTAGTCATAGAGGTCCGATATTATTTGAGGACTGGGAATCCAAGATAAGAACATTCCTGGTGGAACATGCCCTGAGAACCCGGGTGGGGTTTGTTCCGAGAGAGAGAATGATGAGGTTGTCTATACATTATTGGTCTTGCCAGCATTGTGCTTAGATCATGTAGAGAGATAGATATGTTAGTAAAGGCCTTGCTATGTGAAAATGTTGGTTTATATGATGCTATACATATGGGTGAAAATGTGAAGCTGGGTTACACTTTTTGCCCTTTTTTGAGAAAAAATTTTCATTTTTTTCGGTTCTTCAACTTTCTGCAAACTATAACAATTTTTATGTGTAGAATTTCATTTTGCGATAAAAATAAAAGTTATGAGAAATTTTGTTATCTTTCTATTACTTATTTTTTGAAATTTGTTTATGCAGATTTGATATGTCAACTTAGCGTTTCTTTGAGTGTGTGTTTCTTAACAATCAAAGGATTCATAAGAAGTCATGTTATGACGCAATGTTGTATTCATTGAAAATTTGTGTTTTTGAAAAAACAAAATGTGTTACAACAATCTGGACAGATTCTAATTTTTTTTCGTCATATTTATGTTGGAAATATGATGTAGAGTGTTGTCCTTGATGGCAACCCACTGAATGAAGATGAAGACATGATATTGTTGGTATGTGTTGTCCTTGATGGCAATACACCTGACGAAGTTATTCTTGACTTGATGGACTTGGTAAATGATGTAAATCTGATGAGAAATGATGTTAGTTAGCAACATGATGTTGAGTGTTGTCATTGAATGGCAACCCACTTGATGAAGAAGATGGAAACTTACTTGATGAAGTTGTGCTTGATAGAATATGTTCTTGATAAAGTAAATCTGATGTATCTACAGTGAGTACAGAAGGGAATGAAGAAAGGAATTCAGAATGTGCTCAAAGTATGATGAAAAGAGTATGTCTCTATGAATACGCGGATCTGTCTAGGGCAAGTCGCGTATGCACACGGAAAAGAACGTTCCAAGTCGCGTATGGGCAAAAGTGCTCAAAAAGTGCAAATCCAGGGGCCCGTGGTATTGAAGGCTCATGGTTTGGCTCATGGTATTGAAAAAGGGGCCCATGGTATTGAAGGCTCATGGTATTGTTTTGGCTCATGGTATTGAAAAAGGATAAACCTATATAAGGAGAAGAAATTCATTGTGCAAATCATGAGCGAAGGAGCAAGATGTCTGAACTTGAATGAATACTTCTCTGTGAAGTATATCTGTATGGAAAGGGTAAAGGTTTGATGATAGATCTGAATCTATGATGCACCTATGAAGAAATGATGAAGTGGGATTTCTAGATCTGAAATGTATCTGTATTTGCTAGATCTGTTTATGGAAGGCTTAGATTTGAAATGAGGCGAACATATGTCTGAAGTAAAAGGGTAAATCTGAACTGAATGTCTGATCTGAAGAAGTATGCTGCTCTATGATGGTTGAAGATCTATACGCTACTTCGCCGAAGAGGAATCGTGTATATACGCGGCTTCGCTGAAGAGAAAGCGCGTATGCGCAATAAAATTAACTTTGTAATTTGTACTGAAGTATACGCTGGTTTATATGGAAGGAAGCGCGTATATACGCGACATCAGAGAAAGGAAAGCGCGTATGAAAACTAGGGTTTGCTAAAGCAAAGGGTATGAAATATCTGATCTGTTCTGCTGTGTTTCTGCTATCTGATCTGTGTTGATAAGTATCTGTTGGTGATGTATGTTTGTGCTTAAAAGTATGGAAAGGCTCCAGTCTGAAAATATGATGAAACGTGGCCTGCAAGTGTTGTTCTATTGAAGTTGTTGGATCCAGTGTGAAAATTGATGAAACGTGGTCCAAGGTGGTGCTGAGGGTTGTAGTCACCGTGGGTGGTAGCTCTTTCCGTGAGGTCGTGTCCAGACCGGGGGTCGTAGCTTCCTTCCGTGTGAGGTCGGTAAACGAGACTTAAGCCTGTGAGTTTCCTTCCGTGTGAGAGGTCATAAATGGAGATGGGGGTCGGTGAGTTTCTTTCCAGAGAGGTCGGGTAAAATGAGCGGCAGTGGGTTCTCGCGTGTCGTCAAGTCCATAGCCATGACATATGTTGCAAGATGTTTTCTCTATAATAAAATATTGAAGGCTGAGCAACTGCAGCGGTGGTTTTCTCCCGACTTGGGTTTCCACCTAAAAATCCTGGTGTTCATGTGTGATGCTTTATGTGATGGTTTATTATGTTCTTACTGCACATGTTTACTGCTTATTGAACATCTGATGAATGAATAATGGAATGATATAAGCAAAGAACTAATGACATATTTAGATCTCTGTGTATACGCTAGTTGAATGAAAGGTATCCGCGTATATACGCGAGTTTACTAAAGGAAAGTAGTGTATGGGTTTTAAGGAATGAAAAAGTGAAAAGTTTTGAGTATGCAGTAAATACTGATTCACCTCCCCCCCCCCCCTCTCAGTATTTTTCCCAACAATTGGTATCAGAGCAGGTCCTTGTGCAGAAGCTTGATCGCTTAAAGGAGATCCGTCACAATGGGAAGTCAAGAAGGAGTAATGTCTATAAAGCCACCTCTATTCAATGGAAGCAATCTGATATTCTGGAAGGTACGAACAAAAGCATATCTACAAAGTCTTGGTGCAGATGTATGGGCAATCGTGGAAGAAGGCTATCAATACCCGGCAAGTATTCCTACTGATGCAGCTGAAAGGAAGAAGTATGAAACCAATGCCAAAGCAGTAAATGTCTTGTTAGGAAGCATGTCTGAATCAGAATTTGCCAAAGTGATGCAGCTACATTCAGCAAAAGAAATATGGGACAAAATCATTCTGAGCTATGAAGGAGATACAAAGGTAAAAAATGCAAAACTCCAAACTCTTAGAATTGAATATGAAAATTTGAAGATGCATAGTGATGAGAGTGTTGCCAGTTTCTTTCTTCGTCTAGATGATATTGTAAATCGGATGAGAAATTTGGGTGAAACCATAACTGATACTACTCTGGTGGAAAAGGTCTTAAGATCTTTGACTTCAAAATTTGACTCTAAAGTTTTAGCTATTGAAGAAAGGCAAGATCTGCAAACTCTTACTATTGTTCAATTACATGGTACTCTGACTGCTTTTGAAATGAGACAAGGAGGTCCTTCTCAAATAAGAGAAGCTGCTTTTAAGGCATCTACAAAAGGAAAGGAAAAGGAAGTTGTCAAAGAATCCAGCTATATATCCGATGAAAAAGAAGTGAATTTCGTGAGAAAGCTCCAACTGGGTACTGGAAGATTCAAAGGTAAGCTTCCCTTCAAATGTTTTGAGTGTGGAAAAGTTGGTCACTATGCTGCTAAATGTCCTTATAGAGAAAATCATGGTAAAGGGAAACAATTTGAAAAGATAAAGAGTTATTATGCAAAAGAAGATGATGATGAAGTGTCCAGTGAAGATGAAGAAGATTCTGACCATGATCTGAAAGTGCCCATGGCAAAGAAGCAAAAGAAGAAGCCTACTCGAAACAAGGAGATACCTCAGAAATCATGTATAGAAAAAATTGAAGAAGATGAACCAGAAGTTTCTGACGAAGCTCTACAAATACTCATGGCAAAGAAGGAAAAGAAGAAGGCCACTTGTAATACTCTTCTTTGTGCAAACAATAGTGAAGATAGTAAAGTTTTGGAAGCTATCAAGATCAAAGTTGAAGAACAACAAAAGGAAATTAATACGAAAGATTCTATTTACAAAGAGATGACCTCTCAAATGAAAGATCAAATAGAAATGTTGAATGGACAGGTGGACAAGTATCAAAGGTTTCATACTTATGCATCCAATCGAATTAAAGATCTAGAAGCAGATCTTGGAAAATCAAGCAAGAAGAATGAAGGACTTGAAGCTGCAATCATCTCTCTGCAGGCAGATCTAGAAGCATCAAGTAAGAAAAATGAGGAACCTCTACAATCATTTGAAAAGGAAGGCCTTGAAGCAGAAATCATATCTCTCAAAGAAGATCTGAAAAAATCAAATAAGAAGAATGAAGAGCTAGAACAAACATGTGAAGAAAACAAAAATTGGTTGAAAGAAGAGATCCTAAATCTGAAGGATCAAGTAGAAGATGGAAGAAGGAAAGAAGAAAGCATGACAAAGCAATGTCAAGCCTTGGAGGTTGAGGTAAACATTATCAAAGGTAAATTAGAAGAAAAGGTTAAACTTTTGAGGTTTCAAGATAGTACTAACACTTTGGACAATATTTTAAGTAATCAAAGGTCTCCTACTATCAAACTTGGTCTTGGTTTCCATGAAACTGTTAAAGGTGAATCTAGCTCACAAGGAAGTGCTAAAAATTCAGAGGATGTCAATGCAAAACCTGAAGTGTTGAAAGAAATAAAAGATCAACCAACAATCATGAATTCATTCAAGAACGTTGAATGTTTTAAATGCCATAATTATGGGCATGTTGCAGCAAATTGCAGGAGCAGATCTTTTCAGCCACAAACAAACAGGTTCTACTCAGAAAGGTACTCTAGTTTCTTCAGGGGATATTGTTTCTCATGTAACATGTATGGACATAAAGCAGTTGATTGTAAAAGGAGGAAGAATAGAAATACTCATTATGATTCTTACGTTTATTTCTTTGGCCACATGAGATGTTATGCTTGTAACAAGTATGGACATGTAGAAAAAGAATGCAGGATGAACAGATCTGGGAGAGTGGACGATTTTCAGCACACAGTTGGAAAGCTCAAGAAAATTTGGAAAATGAAGGAGGACCGATCAGAAACGTAGGGAATTCTGACCCTACTGCAGTCATCCGCTTCTGGAAGCTTACTTCTCTGATTGACTGCAGGAATGATGTGGGATACATTATGAGATTTAGTGATGTATCGTCACAAGGGGAGCAATGTATGATGTCTCTCATGGTTGATTTGATTATTCTGGTTATATGTATTTCTGACAGTGCATCTGGTGTAAAGAAAAGACAGGAACGGAAGGTAAATTTGCAGAAGGAGATGAAGGTGTGAAATTTTCTATATTTCACTTTCCATACGCGGGTTATATGAAACAAAGTCACGTATTCACGCGAGTTCCAGATGACACTGCCGCGTATGCATTAATGATAAGAGAATTTATCTGATAGCTGAAGATCTGGAGTAGAAGTCCAGGGGGAGCATCAGTCTGACTGCTGATGATTGCACTGTTAGCATTATTCTGGTTATACTCATGATAATGAAATGATACATGGGTTCTTGTGTTGAAGATTATGGATGAAGCCCGGTTTCTTTATGATGAAGAGCATTCGTTGTTGAGATGAAAGTCTTATAACTCAGAGATGAGGACTGATCATGCAGAGATTGTTGCTGATGACTTGCTGTTGAAGGTGTTTCAGATTGCACAAGTTAAGAAAGAGCACTGGTTTAGGGGGACAGCAAGTTGAATACTAATGATTGCATTGTTGGCAATATGACTGCTTATTCTTTGGTTTTTGTGATACTCATGCTCAAATGATGATGACTTGGTACATGGTTTATTATAATGAGTTTTTGAGCCCTGGTTGCTGATAATTATCTTTTGTACTCACACATGGATGAGTAGGATGTCATTTGATTCAGAAATAAATCATGCAGAGTTTGTTACTATGGTTGAGAGATCTTTTTCCTACATATGTTACTTCATGTTATATTTTGAAGATCATGGTGATGTTGGACCACATGGATGATTGCTTGACACCTATGTGAAGATGTTGTTCTGATATGAGAATCTCTCTTGGAAAGATTGTATTGATGCTACAAAGAATCTGAAGGCTTGGTTACTATTGTGCTAATGCTACAACCATTGGATGACGCTTGAAGACACAACTACACTGTTCTATCTATCTGTAGTCCAGGGAAGCATTCAAATGTCTCAGAAAGAAGCTGAACACTGTCTTTGCCTCACAGAGAATCAGATCTGGTTGAAATTTAGAAGATGGCTCGGGATACGCGGGTTTCCCGAAACACAGTCGCGTATATACGCTAGTTCCTTCACAGAAAACCGCGTATGTCTGATTGCTGACAATTTTTGGTTGAAGTCAGCTCTCTTCAGCACAGCTGCAGTGCTGTTTGGTATCTCTGATACTGTTTGGTATCTCTGGTGGTGTTCCAGTTCTCATAATTCTGTTTCTAATGTTTTGATGAAGATGCCTTGATGATTTGTTGGTGGAAGTTTTCAGGATGCACAAACTAAAGGGGAGCCTTAGTCATTTGGAAAGGTTCTTGGTTGCACAGATTCAGGGGGAGCATTAGCTTTGCTGAGTATAATGCAATGTTGGCATTATGATGATTCTGAAATATGTTCTCTTTCTTAAAGACTTTCTGGTGTTGGTCTTAAATGGTCATCTTTGTAATTTGTTGAAAAGGTCTTGTTGAGACCCATGATGTAAAATTGTAATATTCAGTCATGTAAGGACTTGTGAAATTTGTAAACCCACTTGGTTGGGTAGCTGAGTTGAAATGTGTAAACCCACTTGGTTGGGTACTTGAGTCTCATATGTAAATCCACTTGGTTGGATATTTGAGTCTTATATGTAAATCCACTGGATGAAGCTTTGATGTAAGTATGAGTCAAGATAGGAATTTTTACAGAACTCGTAGGAAGGACACTCCATGTTTGAAGATTCAAAGATGAACTCGGTGGGGAGCTTGGTCATTTCAAAGATATTAACGTATCCTGGCAGTAACGCTTCTTCTACATGAGGAGAAAAGGGGTGAGTGTGTTGGTTTTGATCCGCCCGTTGCCCTTGATGTCAAAGGGGGAGAGTATGCTGGTTTTGATCCGCCCTTTGCCGTTGATGTCAAAGGGGGAGAGTGACATGGTGTTTGAATGCAGATAATGGTGTCAAAGAATTGGGAGAGTGACATGGTGTCAATGTACTTATCTGTTGTGGTAACCAAACACCATCGTGGTTGCCATCAAGTCCAAAGGGGGAGATTGTTGGAAATATGATGCAGAGTGTTGTCCTTGATGGCAACCCACTGAATGAAGATGAAGACATGAAATTGTTGGCATGTGTTGTCCTTGATGGAAATCCACCTGATGAAGTTATTCTTGACCAGATGGACTTGGTAAATGATGTAAATCTGATGTGAAATAATGTTAGTTAGCAATATGATGCTGAGTGTTGTCATTGAATGGCAACCCACTTGATAAAGATGATGGAAACTTACTTGATGAAGTTGTGCTTGCTAGAATATGTTCTTGATGAAGAAAATATGATGTATCTACAGTGTGTACAGAAGGCAATGACGAAAGGAATTCAGAATGTGCTCAAAGTGTGATGAAAAGAGTATGTCTCTATGAATACGCGGATCTGTCTAGGGCAAGTCGCGTATGCACACGGAAAAGAACGTTCCAAGTCGCGTATGGGCAAAAGCGCTCAAAAATTGCAAATCCAGGGGCCCGTGGTATTGAAGGCTCATGGTTTGGCTCATGGTATTGAAAAAGGGGCCCATGGTATTGAAGGCTCATGGTATTGTTTTGGCTCGTGGTATTGAAAAAGGATAAACCTATATAAGGAGAAGAAATTCATTGTGCAAATCATGAGTGTGGGTGCAAGATGTCTGAGCTTGAATGAATACTTCTCTGTGAAGTATATCTATATGGAAAGGGTAAAGGTTTGATGATAGATCTGAATCTATGATGCACTTATGAAGAAATGATGAAGCGGGATTTCTAGATCTGAAATGTACTTGTATTTGCTAGATCTGTTTATGAAAGGCTTAGATCTGAAATGAGGTGAACATATGTCTGAAGTAAAAGGGTAAATCTGAACTGAATGTCTGATCTGAAGAAGTATGCTGCTCTATGATGGTTGAAGATCTATACGCTACTTCGCCGAAGAGGAAGCGCGTATATACGCGGCTTTGCTAAAGAGAAAGCGCGTATGCGCAATAAAATTAACTTTGTAATTTGTACTGAAGTATACGCCGGTTTATATGGAAGGAAGCGCGTATATACGCGACATCAGTGAAGTGAAAGTGCGTATGCAAACTAGGGTTTGCTGAAGCAAAGGGTATGAAATATCTGATCTGTTCTGCTGTGTTTTTGCTATCTGATCTATGTTGATAAGTATCTGTTGGTGATGTATGTTTGTGCTTAAAAGTATGGAAAGGGTCCAGTATGAAAATATGATGAAACGTGGCCTGCAAGTGTTGTTCTATTGAAGTTGTTGGATCCAATGTGAAAATTGATGAAACGTGGTCCAAGGTGGTGCTGAGGGTTGTAGCCTTCAGTCAGGGGGTGGTAGCTCCCTTCCAGGTGAGGCTGGTAAACGAGATCAGGGGGTCGTAGCTCCCTTCCAGGTGAGGCTGGTAAATGAGATCGGGGGGTCGTAGCTCCCTTCCAGGAGAGGCTGGTAAACGAGTCAGGGGGTCGTAGCTCCCTTCCAGGAGAGGCTGGTAAACGAGCGCAGGTGGGTGCCTGCGTGCTGGTCAAGTCTGCGCCAGCACATATGTTGTAAGATGTTTTCTCTATAATAAAATATTGAAGGCTGAGCAACTGCAGCGGTGGTTTTCTCCCGACTTGGGTTTCCACCTAAAAATCCCGGTGTTCATGTGTGATGGTTTATTCTGTTCTTACTGCACATGTTTACTGCTTATTGAACATCTGATGAATGAATAATGGAATGATCTAAGCAAAGAACTAATGACATATTTAGATCTCTGTGTATACGCTAGTTGAATGAAAGGTATCCGCGTATATACGCGAGTTTACTAAAGGAAAGTAGCGTATGGGTTTTAAGGAATGAAAAAGTGAAAAGTTTTGAGTATGCAGCAAATACTGATTCACACCCCCCCCCCCCCCTCTCAGTATTTTTCCCAACAATTTACAAAGCCAATGGATGCATATCATAATTACTAGAATTTTTTGAACTAGTCCAATACGAAAAACTGTGTATTTTGGATATGTTTCGCGTCGTAAGAAATTTCTTAACATATAAGTTATAAACTAAAAATACAAAAGATACCCATTAGAGACGACGGACCAATGTAATGCCCCATAATTTTTTCAATTTTTTTTACAATGTATTTTGGGAGATACAAAATTTTGATTTCACTGAATCACAATGACCCTCAGAAATTGTTTGCACCCATTTTATTAGAAAAATAATTATAATTATTAAACATTTATGAAATTCCATAAAAGTTATAGTTCTTGAAAGTAGATTCAATTCTGAAAATGCTTGTCTTGGTTCCGACAGTTAATTAACAACTTTTCGTGGAGTTTAATCAATCCAAAGTTGCAGAACCGTATTCAGAGCCTAGTTTTTATGTAATTGATGACGCGTTAGTTCGGCCAAAATTTTAGTAAAGTTCGGCCGAACTATGTTTTCCGCTTAAGACCCGTTAAATCTAACGTCTTAATAGTTCAGCTGAACTTTTGATCAAAATTTCGGCCAAACTATTGTACAACTCTCCGTCAGCCGGAGAGTTTTGCGGAGCCCCCTACTAAAACACATTTCGCGTCAATATAAATTGGCGCGAAATGATTCACAATTTTCGCACATTTCGCACACTTCTTCTCATTTTACAAAGATCTTGTTTTGAGTTCAAAAACTTTTCTTCAAAGTTTGGATTTAAGAGCATTTCTTGGTTGATTTTACAATTTTGGGTTTAAAGAATTTTTTTGGAGGACATTTCTTAGAGGCGGCGTGATTTTGGCGAAAATTGTAAAAAATTTCTTGGACGTACATTCAAAAGACATTTCTTGGAGGTATGTATGTGTTTTGAGTTGAATTAAATATTTTGAGCTTCGTTTCATTTTTATAAGACATTTTTCTCTCGAATTTTTTAAAGTAAGTGTTTTGGATTGGAATATGTATTTTTTGCAAAAAATTTATACTGAATTTTTTTAAATTAAATCTTTTGTGATATTTTTTGTAATTGAGTTATTGTCCAATTTTTTGAAGGAAATTTTTTGAACTTCATACCCTATTATCATGGGAAATCAAAGAACTTGTGCGAGAAAATATGATCGAAAAAGAGACCCTGAGACACGTAGAGAAGAGACTAGACAATCTCGCAAAAGAAAGTTAGAAGCCCTCTCAAATATTGAAGAGGAAAATCAACCTCAAGCAGAAATTGAAGCAGGTATGTAAATGTAAATATTATGATCTATTGATATATATTTAAAATTTTCTTAATGTAAAATGTGAAGCTTAATTTTTATTTGATGAACTAGTTTGAAAAATATTTTGTTTAATGTAAACAGACAGAGATATTCCTCAAAATATTGAAGAAGAAAATCAACTTCAAGCAGAAATTGAAGCAGGTATGTAAATGTAAATATTATGATCTATTGATATATTTAAAATTTTCCTAATGTAAAATGTGAAGCTTAATTTTTATTTGATGAACTAATTTGAAAAATATTTTGTTTAATGTAATCAGACAAAGATATTCCTCAAAATATTGAAGAAGAAAATCAACCTCAAGAAGAAATTGAAGCAGGTATGTAAATGTAAATATTATGATCTATTGATATATTTAAAATTTTCCTAATGTAAAATGTGAAGCTTAATTTTTATTTGATGAACTAGTTTGAAAAATATTTTGTTTAATGTAAACAGACAGAGATACTCCTAAAAATATTGAAGAAGAAAATCAACCTCAAGCAGAAATTGAAGCGGGTATGTAAATGTATATATTATGATCTATTGATATATTTAAAATTTTCCTAATATTTATTGACATATTTATTAATTTAGTGATTTATTGAATATGTACTATTTTTTCGAATATGTACAGATGAAATCACTATCGATAATGAGATGTTAGAAAATGTTGACACTCACACATATGGAGATAAAAAACCTCACCATATTATACGATATCATGTCGACCACATTTTTGAAAAGTATTTCTTAAATGAGCGAGTGACAGTTCAGGCTCAAATGTTGAAAGGTCTCCTATCATCAAGGAAATTAAAAGAAGCGACGACACTATTGGGTATTCGAAAATCAACCGAAGATTAAAAAAAATGAAGGAAAAGGTGATAAAAAATATGAGTAGTGCTATAAATTCAATTAAGAGATCTAGAGATAAAGATGTTTCAAATGTACGTAGAGGAATACAGATGGCAATGGTTTCACCAAGTACTCAAGAGAATCGTTTGATAACATCTATGGCATGAGCACTGGGAACCTTGCGAAAAAATCTGCACAAACATCAAAAATTTCGACTGCAAATAGATGTAAATGATGAACTCACTTGTTGGAGAGCTATTTGTAGGCAACCATACAAAGATAGACTTGGAGAAAATGTTAAAAAAATAATATATGAATATTGGAAGAACAATTCATGTGTTTCGCCAACTGCAAGGCATGTGATGCGAAGAAGAATAACACGAAATCAGTACGAAGAACATGAAAAATATTTCTTGGAAACCACTCAGATAGAGTTATTCAACAAGTTCAAAGAAGAGAATCATCAAATTCATGTTTCACTCAGTGCTTTTGTTCAACTAAAACCATGGTATGTAAAACCTATCACCGTACGCGACACTTGTTGTTGTCATTATCATGTGGAATTTGAGTTATATTATGACACATTCCTTGATTTTGGTAGAACATTATGGAAGGATTCACCTCCTCCTTCCACTATCTGTGATTTCATATCTCAAATTCTATGTGAAAGAGAAAGCGATGAACTATTTTACAAAAAGAAATGTGTTTGTGGTAAAAAATGCGATGATTGTGGAAATTTGACTAAATTTCAAAACAAATATCGTATTGATATAAATGATCAATCATTGTCCAACATGAAAGTGAAATGGAAGAGATATGAATATACCAGTACATCGATTCAACGTGCAGATAGTGTTAAAAGAATCGAATTACGAGAAAACGAAATTTTTCTAATAGACTTTTTGAGAAAGTTTGAAGCAGAAATTTACAAATACACCATGCATTCCCATAGAGCTCGATGGCAAGACTTGCAATTCAAAAAATCTCGTGTAGTTTTTCCACCAGGGACCATTTTGTCAGTGATTGATTTTGCAGAAAACTACACATTTGTTCCACAAAAAGAAATTCAGAGTGAATACTATCACTCTGACCAAGTCTCCATGCTTGTCCATATTCTATATAGACATGCTGAACAAAATGTCGATCATATAGAAATCACGAGTGAAAATCGACATATCATTAAAGAATATCACTTTTATATCAGTGACGATCGTACACATGATACATGTTTTGTACAACATTGTTTTGGAAAAATTTATGATTCATTGAAAAATCATGGAATAACATTCAATGAACATTGGATATGGTCAGACGGATGCGCAGGTCAATTCAAATCTGCACGATCATTCTTTTGGTTGTGTTGTCTTCATAAGAAAACCTGCATTAAACATTTTTGGAATTTCTTCGAGACTGGCCATGGAAAAGGAGAACATGACGGTGCAGGAGCATGCATAAAACGAGTACTTCGAAAATATCAAATGAACCACTCTGCACACCGACTTGTGAACGCTGAAGAAGTTGTTAAATGGTGCATCGCTGCTCTAAGCCATGAGAAAAACCCATTAAGAGAAGTGCGAAGGTACATTCAATTTAATTTATATTGGAAATCTAATTTTAAACATTGTACATTTATCATGCAGTGATTATTTTTAATTGTATTTTGATATCATATTTACAAATTATTTTTCTAATTTTTCATATAAAGGTTTTTCTGGCATATTGGAATCGAAGACGTAGATAGATCAATTGGTAATGACATTGAAACAATAAAAGCGACTCGAAAATTGCATTCAATTCAAACAAAGTTGTCCAGAAATGTGTTTGCATTGGATAAAAGAAAATATTCTTGTTTTTGTGATGTTTGCATAGACAACACAAAATCCAATGACGTTAGTGAAAACAAAATGTATGTGAATGATTGGAAACATACAAAGCTAAATACAAAGGGAAAAATTCCTATTGCAATGTTTGAAGAAATGCAATCAGAGGAAACTACAATATCATCCGATGGTGATCGAGTTTCTGATCTTGTTAGAGAAGGTAACATTTGAATTACTTTCTAATGATTTAAAGATCTAGAAATAAATTTAAATATGCATAATTAAATGTTAAATTTTTATTTTATTGTGCAGGAGATGTTTTTGCTATAATTGCACCTATTAACAATGATGAAAATGTGAAGTATTATTTGATGCGTTGCACTGAACGAAAAATAAAATTATTACAAGACTATAATGATCACAGATTTCAGTATGACAGAGGGTCTATTATACTGAAAGGTTATTTTTTCATACAAACTCATCAAAGTGGAGACTTTGTTTACTTTTAAGACTATGAACCTGATTCCATAAATTGTCAATATAGTCACCTGGTGTGTGCAGCACGCATAAAGTTGATAGAAGTTCAATCAAAGAAAAAATCGAAAATTAAGAAATGGAAAATGTCAAAATCCGATCATGAACGGATTATTGAAGATGGAATTCCATTAGAATTTTTTTGAGTGAAGTGTTCAACAATTTATTATCTTTGGATTAAATATGTTTTAGAACTTCCAATACTCAACTAAAAATTGAGCTGCTTATGTTATTTATGGTTTGCACATGTTACAAATTGTTTGGGTACAAGCACGTGCTCTAGTATCAACTGAAAGTAGTTTTTCTATACATGTGCATTGATGAAAAATGTTATATGTATTGGATATATATATTCTAGAATGAAATTAATTGTTCTTGTATATTAATTTTTCTTGTATATGTTTTCCGACCGTATGGTACAAATTATTTCACTTTATTTTGTAAGGTCAGATTCGGTCCCCATATGGCCTAGCCTCCAAGGGACGAGATAACAAGTGGTTGTCCCCACTTGCCCGAATCTCAGCGTTTAAGTACAATTTTACTATTTATGGCGGACATCTTACATGATGTCCTAGCCAAGGATAGATCCTCTTTGTTTCAAGTTTCCGGTAAAAGTTGTCACCGAATGAACTACTAGGATATTATAAATACTAGCTTTGTAAGATCATTTGGCATTCGGAAAAATTTGAAAGTCTTGGACTGTCAATCAATTTAAAGTATCATTCACCCTAGGGAGTGTAAAATATTCAATGTAGGTTGGTGACAATGCTCACTCCTAGCTTGAAGCAGCTCCAACGACCAATTCTTTAATGAATTCCAATGCACTAGACCAAATTTGGTGACCCACTCGGTTTTTCACCCAAGAATTTCCAAGGTACTCTTCTTACCTTTGGCCCCCAAAGCTACAATGGAGTTATAGGAAGGTGAAGAAAAAAATTTTCACTGATAGGAATTTGGTCACATCCCTTATCTCCCCTTATCAAAAATTTCCTATCTACTACATTATCCAGCGTGTACTCAAGATCACTATTTCGTAATTAGAATATCACAATATCATAAGTTCTCACAAAAATACTTGGAATGCCATTACGACACTCATCTAACAATGGGGAGCTCAAAACCTAGAAAGCTCCTCGTCCCCTTAATAATAATGTGTTTAATTTAGTCTTTTAGGTGAGGATTAGGTGTGAATCTTGTTTTCACATACACAAATAATTAATTGTTTAATTCCATAAATTTGATTATTCACCAAAATACATGTCATATCCACTATTTGTCTCTCCTACAAATTCCCATTATTTTATTAAAATATATGATTTTATCTCACCCAACTATCACATGTTCCTAAATTTACTCCTAATTGTTCCCTATGCCCTAAATCTACTCCTAATTGTTCCCTATGCTGCTTTTCCCTTACTTATTTTTAGAAAGTTATTTTCCTAGATCCATCATAACTATGGATCTATCAAGCACCGAGAGGGATCAAATATCTAGAGGTGCAAACCTCTTTTTTTAGTGCAAAACTTGAGGAAAGGTTTGCACCACGAGAGATTTGATCCCTCTCGGCGCTTGATAGATCGATAGTTAAGATGGATCTAAGTTGGTTTCAGTTGTGTGCAACCAAGGAAAAAATATCGATAATATGAGAAACATATGATTAATTTTATCAATAATATGTAAATACATCTAATATTAATATAACCATTTTAAATATGCTAAATATGTTTGAGATTTATCAAGTCATTTTAATTTTAAATTTTCTTAGTTACCTCAATTTGTTGAGATGATAAATATTGTAGAATAACTTTAATAATGGAAAATGATCAAATAAAATTTTGAATGCAAAGTGACAATGTAATAATATTGAATGATAGAATGTGAATAATTAGAATGTAATCAATTACAAATAGCATTTATTGTGATCAATATTAAACTATTTTCTTCTTCTATTCTTATTGTCACCCTTATTAGTTTTGTCATATTTCCGTATCGATTATATTAAAAAGAAAGTAAAAATCATAAATCATAAACCATTTAAATATTTAGCTTGAACTCTTGTAGTAAACACCATACCTCAAGTCTCTCTTGCTCTCCAATATTATTAGGTTTAATTATTATAACAAAAAAATCGTTCTACATTGTCAATAATTTTTTGCGCTTACACTGAAATCAATGAACACTATTAATCCAATGACTTTACAAGTAATGTACCATCATACATGCAATTATATCAAATCAGAAATCAACATATACAATGAAATCAATCGGGATTGTCTTGTTACAAGTAACATTTCAATTTACCACAAGTGCAAATGTAGGTTGAAACCATCCAATACTTTAAGTTTTAAAATGCTTTTGATTATATATTGTGCAACATTAAAACATTAAACATTTAAAGTTCATTAAATATCACATGCATAATGTAGATTGAAACCATCCAAAACTTGAGTTTTAAAAACTCCACATGCCATGCCAATTATAATTCAACTATCCGAAAAAAACATTTGACATTAAATATCACATGCCATATGTAGTTTAGATGACAACATTACTTCACATTCACATGCCAAAATTACTAAAACCATCCAAAAATTAAATAAAACAAATTATATAATAACAATGTAATAAAACATGTCCAAAAATTGTAAATCTCACTTGAGTATCAAACTGTATCAAGTTTAACAAATTTTAAAACCATATAAATTTTAAAATCAAATCTACTGTAAATGATGTCCATCAAATGGAGGATCTAGCGTCTGGGTCTCAGTCCGCGCCCTATCATGTGAATAGGAAACCTACATACACAATGCACATGTACTTGAACATTAAAATTTGAAGTTTTAAAAATGAATGAGAATATATATATCTAGAACTTCATGTAAAAAACAAAATATAACAAAAAAATCATTCAATACCTCGTAAGGTTCCTTCTCCATTTGATGAACAAGTTCTCCCATACGAACATCTGCAGTGGTAAACTGTACAATATACATGTACAGTTATATATATATATATATATATATATATATATATATATATATTAAAAACTTTCAAATGAAAATGCACGTGTACATATATAAACTTATTTTCAATAATATTAAAAAAAGGAACTAAAGACAACTTGTTCAAATGTTGTGGATGTTCCTATCTCTGTCTCTAGAGTCCGTGGATTAAAGAAATCTTTTATAGGAACCTAAATTCAAAAAAATTTAAATAACTCACAATATAGATCTCTCTCTCTCTCTCTCTCTCTCTCTCTCTCTCTCTCTCTATATATATATATATATATATATCTCAATTTTTAATGGAACTTTTTGAGGTAGAATATATATATATATATATATAACTTTTAAACATAAATTTTAAACTTGTGAAAAATTGTCCATACTTGTGGCTCATCTCCCAATGAAGTAGAAGGTACATCTCCTAAGGAAGAAGAAGGTACCACCATCCCAAAAACATCAGACGGAATCGGTACCTGTTAAAACATTTTATCAAATTATATAGATACATACATGTACATGTGTGGCAACAATTATTTATTTTAGAGTCACTTAAAAAACACTAACATGTGCCAACATATCATGATGGTCAGACCCATCTGCATCGTTTGAACCGGAGGTCCCGAACGTAATATTAACATTTTCATCACGCATCATGCCTGAGAACCGCAAATGGTGTTTTAACATATAATCATACATTTTTGTTAGATTAATGTACACATACAAATAAATGTATACATGTACATACACATGTATTTATTACAAATTGTACACATGTATATGTAAATATAATTTAAAACCCTAAGGTCACTAACACATACCGTTCCGGTGCCCTCTTCCTCACGAAAAATTAGGTCTTGCAGACCATTGCGACAATTTATTGCATATGTTCGGAGATCTTCAACATTCATGTTGTAAATCTCCTCATCTGTACGATAAACAAAATTGGCACGTGCATTTTCACATGCTCTTTGTCGATTTAAACAAAGATCGACTCCACTCAATCCACTATGAACATTGTCGATCATAACATCTCTTGCTTCTCGACTTATTTGAGAAGTCGCATCCATCTCTGATCGCAGGGTTTCGACTCGAAACGGTCGACTCACCAATGGCGGCTCAGGGCGAGGCAACTCCACATCTCGCTTAGCGCCCTTACGTTGATATAATCAACCTCTCCCCGGACCAAAAAATTCTAAAGGAAGGTCATTGTAGTCGGGTTTCATACCCAAAAAAAATTCTGCATAAAACATTTGTGCAAAATAAACAGGAACCTCATCGTTCCATGGAAGCCTTCCAAAGGCCGCAAGATGTCAATCATACAAATAACCATCTTTGTCTGGGCGCTTGAAATATTGCACCTTCAACATTTTTCTTTTCGGCCCTTCCTTATAATTAAACATTGACTTGGCCTCTGCTCTTGTATCTTTTTGTTTTATGTCCTGCCATTTATTGGGACCTATCACTGTTTCTTTTCTCTTTCTCATCAGTTCTACAAATGAATTAGTCGTTGGCCCCAAATTTCTGTACACCTTTACCATTTCACCCAATGAATGTGTAACTATTTCAAGGCTTTGTCTACTCTCAGCAGGTAGAGACAAAGCCATTAGATCTCTTTGCAATTTTGCATGAAGGCTTTCACACCTTTGTAAGGTGCATTCCGCCATGTTGGTTTCCCATGGTATATCAGTAATCTCAGCCGGATAAGTTGTGCTGGGTTGACAGCCTTCTTCTTGAATGTAGCGAGCTGCCCTGCATCTATTTTGACCACTAGCTCGAACATTTTCGGCCTCTGCATCAATATATATAAAATTTCGTATATTAGAAAAAACACGTGTAAAAAAATTTGTACAAATTTAATGAAAAAATATTGAAATTGATGGCAACCTTGATTTTGTTGGTTAACATCTTCTCCAACATGACCCTCCTGAGAACCAAACCCAGAATGACGCTGCTGAGAACCAAACCCACAGTGACCTTGTTGAGAACCAGCAGCCGTTGATTGGCCTTTGGGGGAATAAATATCACCCCCTTCCCACAACCTGCTACCACTCATACCTCGACCGGTTGAACCTTGGCCACGCTCCATGGATGGAGTAGAAACCCTTCTCCTCTTGCCTCTTAAAAATTAAAATATGAAACTTATGAACAACTAATTTCACTCACAAAGTTAATAAAAAAATCAATTCCATATGTACACACATGTATGGAGATTTAAGATTATATTTAAATACCGTGAACATCCTCCGATCCCTGAACCTCCATATGGGATTCGGCTGATCTTCCTCTTTCATCCTCCATGATATATATCTATTGGTCGACATTTACACAAAATAGATTTCAAAAAATCAATTTGTAATTTAGTGTACACAAATTATGTAGAACACAACTTTCAAAGCAATAATTGATCATGTGTGAAACTAAATTTAATCGAAAAAGATATTATAAAAATGATAAGGTCACCAAATTGCGCTTTACATGGTGGTTGCACACTTGGTATAAAATTTACTACTTATACACTTTAGTTTGTGGAAGAAATGACACATGTACATGTAGTTTACCTTAAATTTGTTGTGTTTTACGGATATTAAAATGAAGAACTTCTATTTCGATCCATTCTAGAGATTGACTGTAGGGGCATTTACTAGATATGTCACCTTTCATAAAAGATGAGATCCAGAGGCTACCTGGCCCTTTACAGACTCTGCCTATAGAACTTGTAGAAGTAAACACTAGAGGCATTAACAATATCAAAGAATGTTTTCATGCTTAGACATGGGAATGTGTCTCTTTCCCTACGCAAACAAATAGTTCAAGGTAGTTAATCTTCATAGACATGTCATCAAGCAAGTCAATGTGATCATCCCCAACTTACTTTTTATGAAATTAGGCTTGGAATCCTCTACAACCCGGTGGATGGAGTTGAATGGGAACTAGGTTGAAAGGCCTTTACAAAATACATGCTAGTGAATAACACTTACTAGGTTATGCCAACAAATAAAGTGGGAGAAATGTTTTCTCCTCGAGGTTGTCCAATTGGGTGTGTAATACCAACTTCACAAATTTCCTCACAAGTTTCTCTCTTAGGTTACAAATTTCTTCCACCTTATTAGTTATATATTTTTCAATTTCCCGAGGATTCCTTGATTTTTTTCTCCTACCATCTCCCTCTCTCACTCCCCAAATTATTGCCATCAAACATGCCCCATTGAGGATCTAGAGCAATGTTTGCACCATACTTAGAACTGTCATTGCTGCTAATTGGCTGACTGACCAGTCATGGTGGCCTAATTGTATCATATTGTATATTAATTCTTGTTTTATTACCGTTCGAATGATGTCGTTAGTATGGTATTTATTTCAAGTGTACGAAAAAGAACCACTTTAGCTACGCATAACTAATAGCCCTAACAACAATAATGGCCGCAAAACATCTTCAGATCTGCAATTAGTAGTTAAAGTGCTGCAACAAACAGATCTATAAATGGAAAGATATTAAGCAGTAAAGTAAAGAGTTTGCTCCATGCATCCAACAGACAAGACAAGAACACGATTTTTGAATGAATTTTTATATTACAGGGCACCTTGGAGGAAACAAGAAGGTGTATCCAGATCTCCTCAATGGGATGGGTTCTTTGTAGTCCTCAGCACTTCAGATCTAAGCTTTCTCTCTCTTGTAGATGTAGAAAACCCAATGTAGAAGGTAGAGCTCAATGGGAGCAACAATGGCAGAAAATGAGACCGAGTGTATAGATCCAGAGTGATCTAGTATGCAACAAAAGGTGAAGAATGATGGGGAAAACTCTCCTATTTATAACAAAATATTGGGTCCTTCTAGATCTTGGTGCATGATTAAAATAATGTTAATCACATCTAGATCCACCTCTATGGAATATTTTATTATTATTTGTTGGAGGGAAAGGGTGTTTGACTTGGGTCAAATCCCTTGATTAGTGAAAAATAAATAAATAAATGATTTATTTATCTTTTAAGGAAGTGGTTGGGATATAATCAAATAAATAATGATTTATTTGATTAATGGTGGTTGATTTGGTCATATTTAACAAGGAATATTATTTAAATAATTATTCCTAGAAAATAATAAGATAACTATGGGTTTATCTCATTAATTTCTTTGTTTTTTGGGTTAAACATGATTGGGAATAATAATTAAATTGTGGTTTAATTAATTATTCCTTTTGGGGTTTCTTAATTAACATAGTGAAAGCAGTTTTAATTGGGGTAAAACTGGTCTTACATGGTGTACTTGGGTCCATCTAATGATGAAAGGTTAGATGACCAAAAAATGGTGTAACAGATTTCCCCCCAGCGTGCGAGTGTCAGGAGCAAATCGTATGACCGAAGTACGTTGTAAGAAGACAATCACTAGACAACAAAAAGGGTATGTCAGAGAGAGAAATATGAAGTAGATAGTGTGCTGAAGGACTAGACCCTGAGGAGACGAGACTCGCAGGTGCAACAAGTCTCTGTTATGAGAAGGTACCTGTGCTGAAGGCGGCGGGGGAGGCATACCTATGCCCGCCGTGACAAAGTACAAAAGAATAATGTGTCCAGTGAACAAGGGACCGAACCATAGAGTACAGCTGGCATAATCAAGGGCCAGATAAAAATACAATGAAGAGTCTCACATACATGCTGTGCCTGGGATAACAGCCAGGACTAGTACAATAACATTTGAGTACATGAGATAAATACAACCCAAATGCCCCCTGTAAATGGGTAAGGGCTCGCAAAGTCTGACTGATACATGCAAATCAGAGAGGTGCTGCAAGTGGCTAAGGCCAACATCATCAAAATCTGGAGCGGCATCAAAGGCTGCAAATGAAGAGGTCATCCGGGCATGTGGGGGGCTACCTGCAGGGCCACCCCCTCATGAGGGTTGAGACATCTCACACATGCCCGGGAATCATCAAGAGCTGCTGCTGGGTCACTGGACTGTCCAGTATACGAATCTCGATCATGCTGAAAGGAGCTGGAGAAGCAATCAAGTCAAAGGGAAGTGAGAGATCCCTCTGCCTGATCCGAGGCACCGAACAAGAGTGGAAGCTGGAACCAAGGTACACCGCCCTCTAGACCTTGCTTCTGGAATAAATGTGCTGATGTCGACAGAAGGAGGTCCGCCGTAGGTGAGGCAATGAGAGATCCTCAACTAAGGCATGAGAGAAGAACAATAGAGCGACGGACAGACTGACACTAATGATGATGGTGGAAATGGGAAGGATGGAGTGGCGAATGGACGAATTCCCTTGTTAGAGCATAGAGGGCATGAATGACATGGCAGCGACTGACACAATATCGAAAGGGATAGGGGATAGTGGGGCTGAAGGTCATGATATGCGACACAAGAGAGGAACCAAGCAAAAAGGAATGGAGGGCTATAGTAGGGTAGAAAAAGCCGCGGGATAGACTCCATGAATGCAATGATGACTCAACTCGGATGCTCTAAACAAGGGCGACATGATAGTGCTGCCACACAGTAAAGGCCCCAATGGGGGACCAAGGAAGCATGAGTACAAGGTGGGTACTCATGACGAAAATCGACACGAACATGGACGAGTAAGGGAGCGATATGGTGCCCCAAGTACAAGTGTCGTAAGTGAGGAAATTCGATTTTAAGGAGCAGTGAAGTGACCCTTCGTGGAAAAAATGTGTCCGGGTGAAGTATCAAATCACCAAAAAATAAGTAAAACCCATTTGAGAGCTTGGTGAGATCTAACCAGCGGTGCTGACGGTTCGTCGAACGGGGCTACGGTGTGGTCGCAGCAGTTGAAAGAAGAAACATGGGTTCTCTTTTAATGAGGCAGTTTTCCCTCCAAAATCATTCATTTGCTATTGTTGCTGTGGTGAATGTGGAGAGGAGAGAAGGCCCTAAATCTTGCGGCGAACGTAGCGGACAAACCGACCGTTAGATTCGAGATCTGTCAGTTGGAGGTAAGAGGCCTAACCTTGCTCTTGCATTTTTATGGATTAGATTTGCAGTTTAGGGCCCAACACCCCAGAAACAGCCCCTCCCTCATCTCTACGGCCGGGTCGCACTTTTTGGGGCAAAAAGTGCGACCCAGGACGCAGGTTTGAGGGCAGAAAGTGCGACCTGGTCCAGAAAATGGCAGAAAACTGCGACCTGGGAGATGAGGGGGGCTTGGTGCTGTTTGATGGCTGGGAGTTGGGTTTTGGTGTGTGGTTATGGTTTGCCCGATCTGTACCCTGACAAAAATAATGTGTTTGTGCAGGTATGGCAGAGTTACGGGTCAACTGGAGAGAGAGGGATCTGGGAACACTTCGGGCAGAGATCCAGGCGGATCAGGGCGTCCGTCGTGTATTGGCCAGATTTGGGGTTCTCAAGTTTGTGGAGAACCCATTGATGAGAGCAGGGGAATCATTACTGGCCCGGATTATCAGTTACTGGGATCCAGATCAGGAGATCTTTGTAGTGCAGGGGCACAGGATCGAACTGACGGTCCAGGATGTGTATTTCCTGACCGGCCTCCCACCATCGGGGATAGTGGGAGACACGCAGCCAGTGTTGCCGCGGGGGCGGCATATCATGGAGTTTGTGGAACGCCATTGTCGACCGGGTCTTCAAGTCAAGGGGACTCGAATATCGATCGGGGATCTAGAGAGGCTAGAAACCCGTGTAGTGGCCGCAGCTGTGCTGCGAATCCTGGGCAGCCAGGCGTTCCATCACATCACCGGTGGGCAGATGATGATAGTGGAGAGTGTGTTGGGTGGGACCTACTTTGGGTGGGCCCAAATGATGCTGGTGGCGCTAAAGCGACAGTTGTCGCTATGCAGGCGGTAGGTGAATCATGATTGCTCATATGGGACTTTATTGTGCGCCTTCTTCTTTGAGAAGATCCCGACCTTGAGGCCTCGTGTGCAACTTCCAGATGGGGGCCCGAGAGAGCCCAGGATGCGTCGTTGGGGACGACTACTCTGCAGAGGAGGAGGAGGGGCGGTCGGGCGAGTGTTTCGACCAGAGTTCTTTGCCCATTGGGATCAGATGCCGTTGTACATAGACGACTACCCGTATAGTGGGATGAGCTACTGTGGGGATCTGGATCTGCCACTTCCGTCTGGTCGAGTCTGGGGGCCCGATGGTAAGTGACAAATTGCTATTCTTATATGGGCATGTTAAAGTTTTTGCATAGTAAATAATGATACTGATTCAGGGAATTTTGGTATGCAGATATAGCACCGGTAAAACCAGCCGGATATATGGGACGACCGGCAGCGTCTGGAGCTACAGGTCCGAGTGGGTCGAGAGCAGCGCAGAATGAGGATGCAGCCGCCCTACTGGAGGACATCCGCCGTAGATGTGAGAAGCTTTTGACCGGAGTATTGGAGCGCGGGTGGAAGGATTTAGACGACCAGTACATAGAGCCATGTGTTGGTCTCCCCTCGGAGTGGCGAGGTATCATGCGGCGCATGGCGATGGCTGGTCAAGCTATGCGTGATCTACATGCTGCAGGGGCAGAGCCATTGGCCCGGGAGCCTCCAGATAGTGATTAGGGGCATATGGTGCCCCTTCTGATGTATGTAGGGGCAGGTGGTGCCCCCTATAGTGTATGGAGGGGCATATGGTGCCCCCAGTTTTTTGGATTTTGTTTGTAACATGCTATGGGCATGTCGTATGTATATGTATGGGGGGGCGTATGGTGCCCCCAGTTTTTTGGAACATGCTATGGGCATGTCGTATGTATCAGAGTAAATGGACTCATCAATATATGGTTTGCGACACATATTATGGATATGCATCGTCTTTTGATGGTTGATTTAATGTTATTGTCTTGTATGAATTGTGTGTGATAAATGCCAATCTAGAACATGGTTTGCAATACTATCGACGTAGTGATTCTGGTCTCTGGGTACATGGTTGAAAGTTATGGTTGCAAACGCACGTATTAAGACTTTCACTCGTAAATAGCGTCTAAACAGCACAGGGTTATGCACACGATAAACACCATTTAGTTGCATTACAAGAAGCAGGGAATCCAAACGAACGTGCAGATGGAGGATGCGATGCAAGAGGGTATCAGCTAATAGGCCACGCACTGCATCATATTCGGCCTAATTGTTGGTGGCAGAACCAATGCATACCCCATTAGACAGAACGAGGTCATGCAAGGGGGTGAAGATGGCCCACCCTGCCGAGGCAAGATTCCTGGAGTAGCGACTTGCACCATCGGCGTAACCGATAAAGGGTGTGGACGGGGGGTCCTGTAAAATGGTGGGACAAGACAATAAATGAGGGGATGAAAGGAAATGACGGCAGCGTGAGGGTACAGAAGTCATCGAGCGGTAATGGCAGGAGGAAGGGGCAGGATGATCAAGACTCAAACAAGGTGGTGTATGAGAGCTATCGAAAACATGGCGAGGACTCGGGCTGCGGAGGTCAACAGAGACACAAGTGGAGTGATCTTGAGTATCAAAAGACACAACAGGGGAGGCTGCGGGCGGGCTAGGCTCCGAGTGTCGTGCAGAGGAGGATAGGTAAAGAATGGTGACTGTAGACTCCGTCATCTGAACATCAGGGGGGGGGATGTGGATGGGAGCGGGGGATCCTCAGGCTGGCCTGAAGCATACTGCGCGAGAATGGGAGAGGCGGATTGATTTTGTTCAACCTCATACTCGCGGATCACCTCAAGGGAGGCACGATAATGCGTCAGGTGAGGACAATAATGGGAGTAGTGGCCATGGATCCCGCACAAAGCACAGGGTTTGTTGGTGTGGAGAGTCTTGGGGTTCTTGGGGACGGTCGAAGAAGGAGTGGGAGTTTCAGGGACCGTAGTGTCGGGGAACGCGACGTTTACCATGGGTCGGATACGAGGTAACTCAGGACAAGCATGGGTGGCATGACCAATGACATCACATAAGGCACAAGGCTTCGCGGGCGGAGAAGGAGCCGGGTCGGTCGTGGTGGTTTGGTCTTTGGTGGCCCCTTTGCGGGCTTTGCCTTTCTTCCCGGGAGCCGTCACAACAGGAGAAGAGTCCTGTGGAGGTGCTGGGGGCACAGTGGCTATGGAGGAAGCGAGGGGGACCGGTTGAACTGGTGTCAAATCCATGTAAGGTTTGGGGTGACCAGGGGGGGTGGCGGCTGGGGGATCAAGGTACCAAACCGGGATGCCCAAGGTCAAGTTAGGGAGGGAGAGGGTGGCCATGACGGGGACAGAATATACTCCAGGAGGGGGAGCTAGGAAAGGGATCTGCCCAGCAGGGAAATGACCAGGAGGGACGGCTCCAAGATGGTTAAGGCCAGGGGGAACTGATCCGGGAGGATAAAGGGGTTCAGGGATACCAGCTGTAGGGGAAGGGCCAGGAGGAGGAGGTCCGGCTGGCTGAGATGAATGGCTAGGAGTTGGCTGCGGAGGGCGGGGGGGAGGTTGTTGACTAGCCGAGGCAGGCCGCTTATGGGCAGCCTGAGACGATTGCATCATGCAAACATTCGACAAGCTGGGATCAGTGACCGAAGGAGGGGGAAGATGAGGGAAAGTACCAAGCAAGGTGGAATCTTTTTAGACGCCGGGGGAGACACTGGTCAGAGAATCGACGGTTTTCTTGTTGGCTACAGAAGAGATGGTCGTCTCGGAGGAGGTCTGAGACGACGGCTCATGATAAGATAGCTGGTCAATAGTGACTATCTTCCCATTGTGTGGGAAAGACATCTTGCGGACAACCGCGGATGGGACAGCAGACATGGCGTAGGTGTAGCTTCGCCCCAATAGAATGTTGTAGTCTAGAGGGGCATCAATGACTTCGACATCAATGCAAACGGTCTTACCGGCGAGGGTGATGGGACAGTTACGAAACAGGCCAATAGGCTGGGAGGCATGACCGTCCCACGCTCGAAGGGTGATCGTGGAAGGGGCCAGCTCAGGGGAGCCGAGTTGCTTCCAAACCAAAGCGGACATCACACAGGTGGATGCCCCCTCATCAATTATACACCGGGATACAGTGGCGTTCCGGATTTTGACTGGGATTTGGAAAGCAACGGAAGGAGGAAGAGGAGGGTGGTCCGATTGAGTGGCGTCGAGAACAATCATTTGGTCATCAGCAGGATCAACAGCGCCCACGGCAGATAGTAGAGCCTTCCTTTGAGAAGGGCACGACTGGAGGAGTTCCAGTGTGGAAATGGCAGCAGGGGATTGCGCCAAATCATCTACTATACTGTACGATTGAGCGGCTCGACCGGAAGCAGCATTTCGGCGTAATGGGCCCTTTGGAATCTTTGGATGAACCTCAAATTTGGGTTGAGGGATGTGCAAGGGGCCACTGGATGTCGAAAGAGGCTCTGTAGAACCTGAAGATGGAGGCTCGGGGGCAGACTGAGCATGAGGCTTGGGGTACTGGTGAGACCGAGTTTGAAGGTGAAGGTCGACGGCAGGGGAAGGATCGGAGCGCATCATAAGGATCTGATAATCAGAGGAACCAGAAAGGGACGAGGGGGTGGCTACATGGCTGTCGGGGGGTTGGGTAGCCACGAATCCCTGGTGAGGGAAAGGATCAGTGAACATAGCTGGCTGGGTGGTGGCCACATTAGGAGGAGCATGAGGGGAGGCGTGTTGTCCGCGCAATGTGGCTTGAGACTCCCACATCTGTCGCATCTGGGGTAAGAGAGGACAATCGTGAGTGTAGTGACC
This sequence comes from Pinus albicaulis, assembly GCA_034641835.2. Classification (NCBI taxonomy): domain Eukaryota; kingdom Viridiplantae; phylum Streptophyta; class Pinopsida; order Pinales; family Pinaceae; genus Pinus; species Pinus albicaulis. The sequence goes on from CM076580.1 coordinate 640,020,386, forward strand.
GTAAACACCGCAACACGAATAGGGCTTGTTTGTGCGAAGCGGCCTGTCCGGCCTGGGCGGAATGCCCTGAGGCTGGTTGCTAGTGTTAGGGTCCATACCAGAATTGGGTCCTCGGTTACCGGGGGCAGATGGGTTCTGGTTGCCTCTCCTCCTTCTTTGAGAAGAAGGGGGATTAATCGCACCCTGCTGTGCAAATACTTGCCCTGGAGGGGGTTGTAAGTGCTGTTGCGGGTTGTGAGGAGGCAAGGGAGGTGGAAGCGCATATGCTGGAGGAGCTGGCGCACCAGGCTGTGGATAAAAGTAAGGGTTGGGTTGGGCGAAATTGAGGTAAGTAGGAGGTTGGGCAAAAGGAGGAGGCATGCCGTATCCTGGATACATGTTGCCGGGAGGGGGAAGAGTGCTTGAGGTGCTGGCCCCTCCCTGAGGGAGACCATAGCTCATAGGAGGGTGAGCAGATGGGTGGGAAAGAGATCCAACAATACCGTCGGCAGAATGAGATGCCCCCGGGGCGTTAGCGCCACCGGGCCTGGGGATGTCAGGAAGAACGGTATAAACATAACCAGATTGAGCGTAGATCAGGTCATATTTTAAAGCTATTTGGAGGGCGGCTTCTTCAGATTGAGGAAAGTGAGAGGCGACATCTTTGCCGATGGGAGATGGGAGGGTGCGAAGGAACCAGTCCATGTAAACCCGATCTTCAAAGGGGGGGGCTCGACATAAGCTCCGTCTTCGTCGCCATTCCTGAACATGGGCAGAAAGGCGTGTGGAAGAGGATTGCTTAAATGAAGTCAAGAGCTCCGTACCAGTGTCGTATCGGAGAGGGAGCCGGAAGTACGACAAGAAGGCTTGGGCAAGAGTCTCGAACGTGGTATGGGAGGAAGTGGCCTGTTCGACATACCATTTAGAAGCTTCGCCGGTAAGCGTGCGTTGGAACAAACGAAGACGGATGGAGTCATCGGTAATGGACTTTGAGGAACACCACATGTGGAAAGACCGGACGTGATTGGTTGGATCTTCTCCATTAAGGCCCTCGAACTTAGGGATATCAGAGGGCAGCTTGGTGGGCATAGCGGGCCAGGTAGCATTGTGGTGAATGGGATCATTAATCAACTGATGGAACTCGGGGAGGCTGAGGCCTGCAATATACGGCAGCACGGGGGTGGCCGGGGTAGTGGTTGTGACGGTTCCGCTAGAAGTAGGGCCGGCATTGGGGCCGGGGGAACCGCTAGCGTTAGGCCCTGGGCCAGACATGGTGGAGGGGGCAGGAGAACCGGGAGGGGAAGGAGGACCCGAGGAATCAGGGGAGGAGTCAGAGTGCGGACTCGAAGGTGGACTGGCTCGACGACGGCGGTGCGGAGCAGGTCGATCAACTGGAAACTGAGGGTGAAGGCCAAGAAGTCTCCGGGAAAGGTGCCTTGGGGGCACAATGATGACAGGAAGAAGGAAACCGACAGGGGCAACAAGGGGACAGAATCAATTACGGTCAAGGGCAGAAAAAGTGCAGTGACAATTGATTTTAGAGTCTTTGTCGGGCGGTGTTAACCAGGCGCTTCTTCACTTAGGGTCAGTGTGTGGCGTGCGTTAATTTTAATTTTTAAACCCTTTCCGTTGTTGAGAGCAAGAAAAAGTGTGCTGCGTAGCTGAAAATAAACCTACAGAGAACAGAATAAAATGTTGAAATAACAGAGAAATAACAGCTACATATGCATCTATCTAACCCCAGAAGGTGGGTCTCTCACAACTATGCTGAAAAGAAAGGGAAAAACTATGGAAACACACACAAAGGAAGCTCGATAGATCTAGGGTCAAAGGGGACAGAGATCTGGAGGATAAAGCTGCAGACAAGGGGTGCAGATCACAGCCAAGAGACAGAGGCAAGGTGGCTGGAAAAGGGAAATCAGCAAAAAACCGGGGGGGCAAGGCAGAGGCCTTCAGAGGAGGTCCAAAAAAAACGACAAGAGGTGATTTGAAAGGAAAAGAGGCTGATTGCAAAGGATCTGAAAGTGAGGTAACAGATCTGGAAAAGAGGGGGCTGAAGCTCTGAAACCGACGGCTGAAACAGCTAAAACTCTTCCACAAAAAGTGGAGGGTACTAAAGCCCTAAGGGGCTGGGTTCCCACTTAGATGAGTAAAAATAGATCAGATCTTGGTCAAGGCGGGCTGAGACAGAGGCTGGAAGACCCTGACAGAAGCTGCAGCAGAACCCAGAAAAATTGTAGAAAAAATGCTGGAAAAAAGGCAGGTCGCAGTTTCTGACCTGATCTGAGTGCAGGTCGCAGAAAACAGGCTGAAAAGTGCGACCTGGAGGTCCAGGTCGCAGGTTTAGGGCCAAAAAGTGCGACCCTCCTGTTCCGGTTGTCTCGGCGGCAGATTTTCAGAAAAGTTGCCGTCTCAGTTGCGGCTGGTGTCGCTTACCTGCGCAATAGGGCCAGAAACACACGGAAGTTAGAAATTTTAAGTTTTTAGGGTTTTATGTGAGAAAAATGACATAAAAAAGAGGAAAACTAAGCAGCTGAAAAGAAGCCCTAGGGCCTGAAGTAGCTGGATATGCAGGAATATGAAAAACGACAGCGGTCGTAATTTAAAACCCGTGTGGAGTCGCCATTTGTTAGTATGGATTCTTCGTCGAAGTGTACGAAAAAGAACCACTTTAGCTACGCATAACTAATAGCCCTAACAACAATAATGGTTGCAAAACATCTTCAGATCTGCAATTAGTAGTTAAAGTGCTGCAACAAACAGATCTATAAATGGAAAGACATTAAGCAGTAAAGTAAAGAGTTTGCTCCATGCATCCACCAGACAAGACAAGAACACGATTTTTGAATGAATTTTTATATTACAGGGCACCTGGGAGGAAACAAGAAGGTGTATCCAGATCTCCTCAATGGGATGGGTTCTTTGTAGTCCTCAGCACTTCAGATCTAAGTTTTCTCTCTCTTGTAGGTAAAAAACCCAATGTAAAAGGTAGAGCTCAATGGGAGCAAAATGGCAGAAATGAGACCAAGTGTATAGATCCAGAGTGATCTAATAGGCAACAAAAGGTGAAGAATGATGGGGAAAAACCTCCTATTTATAACAAAATATTGGGTCTTTCTAGATCTTGGTGCATGATTAAAATAATGTTAATCACATCTAGATCCACCTCTATGGAATATTTTATTATTATTTGTTGGAGGGAAAGGGTGTTTGACTTGGGTCAAATCCCTTGATTAGTGAAAATAAATAAATAAATGATTTATTTATCTTTTTAAGGAAGTGGTTGGGATATAATCAAATAAATAATGATTTATTTGATTAATGGTGGTTGATTTGTTCATATTTAACAAGGAATATTATTTAAATAATTATTCCTAGAAAATAATAAGATAACTATGGGTTTATCTCATTAATTTCTTTGTTTTTTGGGTTAAACATGACTGGGAATAATAATTAAATTGTGGTTTAATTAATTATTCCTTTTGGGGTTTCTTAATTAACATAGTG